>CAWUFW010013720.1:0-457287 GCA_963921515.1 Calotriton arnoldi
TAGGCAATTTTGATGTCGCCTCAATACGTTGTGGGCCCTTGCCTGTCGCGGGTACTTGGGCCTCCCACCCGAGTGAGGCACCATTTTTATCGGGAGACCTGGGGGAACGCTGGGTGGTAGGAAATTTGTGTCAGCCCCGTGATGCCACAACTTTACCACACAAAAATGTGTGAAAAAGGGATTTTTTCAGCAAAATGTCAGGTTTGCAGGGGATTCTGGAAGAAAACGTTGGGGGATCCACGCAAGCCATACCTCCCTGGAATCCCCGGGTGTCTACTTTTCAGAAATGTGTGGGTTTGGTAGGTTTCCTAGGTGGCCGCCGAGCCCCGGGCCAAAACGTCATGGGACCCCCTTGCAAAACCAGGTCAATTTGTGATAGGCCATTTTGAGGTCGCCTCAATACGTTGTGGGCCCTTGCCTGTCATGGGTACTTGGGCCTCCCACCCGAGTGAGGCACCATTTTTATCGGGAGACCTGGGGGAACGCTGGGTGGTAGGAAATTTGTGTCAACCCATGATGCCACAACTTTACCACACAAAAATGTGTGAAAAAAGGGATTTTTTCAGCAAAATGTCAGGTTTGCAGGGGATTCTGGGTAAGAAAACGTTGGGGGATCCACGCAAGCCATACTTCCCTGGAGTCCCCCGAGTGTCTACTTTTCAGAAACGTGTGGGTCTGGTAGGTTTCCCTAGGTGGCCGCCGAGCCTCGGGCCAAAACGTCATGGGACCCCCCTTGCAAAACCAGGTCGTTTTGTGATAGGCCATTTTGAGGTCGCCTCAATACGTTGTGGGCCCTTGCCTGTCGCGGGTACTTGGGCCTCCCACCCGAGTGAGGCACCATTTTTATCGGGAGACCTGGGGGAACGCTGGGTGGTAGGAAATTTGTGTCAGCCCCGTGATGCCACAACTTTACCACACAAAAATGTGTGAAAAAAGGGATTTTTTTCAGCAAAATGTCAGGTTTGCAGGGGATTCTGGGTAAGAAAACGTTGGGGGATCCACGCAAGCCATACCTCCCTGGAGTCCCCCGAGTGTCTACTTTTCAGAAACGTGTGGGTTTGGTAGGTTTCCCTAGGTGGCCGCCGAGCCCCGGGCCAAAACGTCATGGGACCCCCTTGCAAAACCAGGTCGTTTTGTGATAGGCCATTTTGAGGTCGCCTCAATACGTTGTGGGCCCTTGCCTGTCGTGGGTACTTGGGCCTCCCACCCGAGTGAGGCACCATTTTTATCGGGAGACCTGGGGAACGCTGGGTGGTAGGAAATTTGTGTCAACCCATGATGCCACAACTTTACCACACAAAAATGTGTGAAAAAAGGGATTTTTTCAGCAAAATGTCAGGTTTGCAGGGGATTCTGGGTAAGAAAACTTTGGGGGATCCATGCAAGCCATACTTCCCTGGAGTCCCCCAAGTGTCTACTTTTCATAAACGTGTGGGTTTGGTAGGTTTCCCTAGGTGGCCGCCGAGCCCCGGGCCAAAACGTCATGGGACCCCCCTTGCAAAACCAGGTCGTTTTGTGATAGGCCATTTTGAGGTCGCCTCAATACGTTGTGGGCCCTTGCCTGTCGCGGGTACTTGGGCCTCCCACCCGAGTGAGGCACCATTTTTATCGGGAGACCTGGGGAACGCTGGGTGGTAGGAAATTTGTGTCAGCCCCGTGATGCCACAACTTTACCACACAAAAATGTGTGAAAAAAGGGATTTTTTTCAGGAAAATGTCAGGTTTGCAGGCGATTCTGGGTAAGAAAACGTTGGGTTGATCCACGCAAGCCATACCTCCCTGGAGTCCCCCGAGTGTCTACTTTTCAGAAACGTGTGGGTTTGGTAGGTTTCCCTAGGTGGCCGCCGAGCCCCGGGCCAAAACGTTATGGGACCCCCCTTGCAAAACCAGGTCGTTTTGTGATAGGTCATTTTGAGGTCGCCTCAATACGTTGTGGGCCCTTGCCTGTCGCGGGTACTTGGGCCTCCCACCCGAGTGAGGCACCATTTTTATCGGGAGACCTGGGGGAACGCTGGGTGGTAGGAAATTTGTGTGAGCTCTGTGATGCCACAACTTTACCACACAAAAATGTGTGAAAAAAGGGATTTTTTCAGCAAAATGTCAGGTTTGCAGGGGATTCTGGGTAAGAAAACGTTGGGGGATCCATGCAAGCCATACCTCCTGGAATCCCCCGGGTGTCTACTTTTCAGAAATGTGTGGGTTTGGTAGGTTTCCCTAGGTGGCCGCCGAGCCCCGGGCCAAAACGTCATGGGACCCCCTTGCAAAACCAGGTCGTTTTGTGATAGGCCATTTTGAGGTCGCCTCAATACGTTGTGGGCCCTTGCCTGTCGCGGGTACTTGGGCCTCCCACCCAAGTGAGGCACCATTTTTTCGGAAGACCTTGGGGAACGCGGGGTGGGTGGAATTTTGTGGATCCACGCAGATTCCAGAACTTTCCACCACAGAAAAGTGAGGAAAATGTGTTTTTTTGCCAATTTTTAGGTTTGCAAGGGATTCTGGGTAACAGAACCTGGTGAGAGCCAGTCAAGTCACCCCATCCTGGATTCCCCTGGGTGTCTACTTTTCAAAATTGTATAGGTTTTCTAGGTTTCCTTAAGTGCCGGCAGAGCTAGGGTTCAAAAACTACAGCTAGGCACTTTGCAAAAAAAGGGTCATTTTTCACTGTGAAAATGTGGTGCGTCCACGTTGCGTTGTGCGCTGAATCCTGTCGCGGGCACTAGGCCTACCCACACAAGTGAGGTACCATTTTTTTCGGAAGACCTTGGGGAACGCGGGGTGGGTAGAATTTTGTGGATCCACGCAGTATCCAGAACTTTTCATCACAGAAAAGTGAGGAAAATGTGGTTTGTTTGCCAATTTTTTAGGTTTGCAAGGGATTCTGGGTAACAGAACCTGGTGAGAGCCAGTCAAGTCACCCCATCCTGGATTCCCCTGGGTGTCTACTTGTCAAAAATGTATAGGTTTGCTAGGTTTCCCTAAGTGCCGGCAGAGCTAGGGTTCAAAAACTACAGCTAGGCACTTTGCAAAAAAAGGGTCATTTTTCACTGTGAAAATGTGGTGCGTCCACGTTGCGTTTTGCGCTGCTTCCTGTCGCGGGCACTAGGCCTACCCACACAAGTGAGGTACCATTTGTTTCGGAAGACCTTGGGAAACGCGAGGTGGGTGGAATTTTGTGGATCCACACAGATTCCAGAACTTTCCACCACAGAAAAGTGAGGTAAATGTGTTTTTTTTGCCAATGTTTTAGGTTTGCAAGGGATTCTGGGTAACAGAACCTGGTGAGAGCCAGTCAAGTCACCCCATCCTGGATTCCCCTGGGTGTCTACTTTTCAAAAATGTATAGGTTTGCTAGGTTTCCCTAAGGGCCGGCAGAGCTAGGGTTCAAAAACTACAACTAGGCACTTTGCAAAAAAAGGGTCATTTTTCACTGTGAAAATGTGGTGCGTCCACGTTGCGTTTTGTGCTGCTTCCTGTCGCGGGCACTAGGCCTATCCACACAAGTGAGGTACCATTTTTTTCGGAAGACCTTGGGGAATGCGGGGTGGGTGGAATTTTGTGGATCCACACAGATTCCAGAACTTTCCACCACAGAAAAGTGAGGAAAATGTGTTTTTTTGCCAATTTTTAGGTTTGTAAGGGATTCTGGGTAACAGAACCTGGTGAGAGCCAGTCAAGTCACCCCATCCTGGATTCCCCTGGGTGTCTACTTTTCAAAAATGTATAGTTTTGCTAGGTTTCCCTAAGTGCCGGCAGAGCTAGGGTTCAAAAACTACAGCTAGGCACTTTGCAAAAAAAGGGTCATTTTTCACTGTGAAAATGTGGTGCGTCCACGTTGCGTTTTGTGCTGCTTCCTGTCGCGGGCACTAGGCCTACCCACACAAGTGAGGTACCATTTTTTTTGGAAGACCTTGGGGAACGCGGGGTGGGTGGAATTTTGTGGATCCACGCAGATTCCAGAACTTTCCACCACAGAAAAGTGAGGAAAATGTGTTTTTTTGCCAATTTATTAGGTTTGCAAGGGATTCTGGGTAACAGAACCTGGCGAGAGCCAGTCAAGTCACCCCATCCTGGATTCCCCTGGGTGTCTACTTTTCAAAAATGTATAGGTTTGCTAGGTGTCCCTAAGTGCCGGCAGAGCTAGGGTTCAAAAACTACAGCTAGGCACTTTGCAAAAAAAGGGTCATTTTTCACTGTGAAAATGTGGTGCGTCCACGTTGCGTTTTGCACTGCTTCCTGTGTGGGCACTAGGTCTACCCACACAAGTGAGGTACCATTTTTTTCGAAAGACCTTGGGGAACGCGGGGTGGGTGGAATTTTGTGGATCCACGCAGATTCCAGAACTTTCCACCACAGAAAAGTGAGGAAAATGTGTTCTTTTTGCCAATTTTTAGGTTTGCAAGGGATTCTGGGTAACAGAACCTGGTGAGAGCCAGTCAAGTCACCCCATCCTGGATTCCCCTGGGTGTCTACGTTTCAAAAATGTATAGGTTTGCTAGGTTTCCCTAAGTGCCGGCAGAGCTAGGGTTCAAAAACTACAGCTAGGCACTTTGCAAAAAAAGGGTCATTTTTCACTGTGAAAATGTGGTGCGTCCACGTTGCGTTTTGCGCTGCTTACTGTCGCGGGCACTAGGCCTACCCACACAAGTGAGGTACCATTTTTTCGGAAGACCTTGGGGAATGCGGGGTGGGTGGAATTTTGTGGATCCACACAGATTCCAGAACTTTCCACCACAGAAAAGTGAGGAAAATTTGTTTTTTTTGCCAATTTTTTAGGTTTGTAAGGGATTCTGGGTAACAGAACCTGGTGAGAGCCAGTCAAGTCACCCCATCCTGGATTCCCCTGGGTGTCTACTTTTCAAAAATGTATAGTTTTGCTAGGTTTCCCTAAGTGCCGGCAGAGCTAGGGTTCAAAAACTACAGCTAGGCACTTTGCAAAAAAAGGGTCATTTTTCACTGTGAAAATGTGGTGCGTCCACGTTGCGTTTTGTGCTGCTTCCTGTCGCGGGCACTAGGCCTACCCACACAAGTGAGGTACCATTTTTTTCGGAAGACCTTGGGGAACGCGGGGTGGGTGGAAATTTGTGTCAGCCCCGTGATGCCACAACTTTACCACACAAAAATGTGTGAAAAAAGGGATTTTTTCAGCAAAATGTCAGGTTTGCAGGGGATTCTGGGTAAGAAAACGTTGGGGGATCCACGCAAGCCATACCTCCCTGGAGTCCCCCGAGTGTCTACTTTTCAGAAACGTGTGGGTTTGGTAGGTTTCCCTAGGTGGCCGCCGAGCCCCGGGCCAAAACGTCATGGGACCCCCCTTGCAAAACCAGGTCGTTTTGTGATAGGCCATTTTGAGGTCGCCTCAATACGTTGTGGGCCCTTGCCTGTCGCGGGTACTTGGGCCTCCCACCCGAGTGAGGCACCATTTTTATCGGGAGACCTGGGGGAACGCTGGGTGGTAGGAAATTTGTGTCAGCCCTGTGATGCCACAACTTTACCACACAAAAATGTGTGAAAAAAGGGATTTTTTCAGCAAAATGTCAGGTTTGCAGTGGATTCTGGGTAAGAAAACGTTGGGGGATCCATGCAAGCCATACCTCCCTGGAATCCCCCGGGTGTCTACTTTTCAGAAATGTGTGGGTTTGGTAGGTTTCCCTAGGTGGCCGCCGAGCACCGGGCCAAAACGTCATGGGACCCCCTTGCAAAACCAGGTCGTTTTGTGATAGGCCATTTTGAGGTCGCCTCAATACGTTGTGGGCCCTTGCCTGTCGTGGGTACTTGGGCCTCCCACCCGAGTGAGGCACCATTTTTATCGGAAGACCTGGGGGAACGCTGGGTGGTAGGAAATTTGTGTCAACCCATGATGCCACAACTTTACCACACAAAAATGTGTGAAAAAAGGGATTTTTTCAGCAAAATGTCAGGTTTGCAGGGGATTCTGGGTAAGAAAACTTTGGGGGATCCACGCAAGCCATACTTCCCTGGAGTCCCCCGAGTGTCTACTTTTCAGAAACGTGTGGGTTTGGTAGGTTTCCCTAGGTGGCCGCCGAGCCCCGGGCCAAAACGTCATGGGACCCTCCTTGCAAAACCAGGTCGTTTTGTGATAGGCCATTTTGAGGTCGCCTCAATACGTTGTGGGCCCTTGCCTGTCGCGGGTACTTGGGCCTCCCACCCGAGTGAGGCACCATTTTTATCGGGAGACCTGGGGGAACGCTGGGTGGTAGGAAATTTGTGTCAGCCCCGTGATGCCACAACTTTACCACACAAAAATGTGTGAAAAAAGGGATTTTTTTCAGCAAAATGTCAGGTTTGCAGGCGATTCTGGGTAAGAAAACGTTGGGGGATCCACGCAAGCCATACCTCCCTGGAGTCCCCGAGTGTCTACTTTTCAGAAACGTGTGGGTTTGGTAGGTTTCCCTAGGTGGCCGCCGAGCCCCGGGCCAAAACGTCATGGGACCCCCTTTCAAAACCAGGTCGTTTTGTGATAGGCCATTTTGAGGTCGCCTCAATACGTTGTGGGCCCTTGCCTGTCGCGGGTACTTGGGCCTCCCACCCGAGTGAGGCACCATTTTTATCGGGAGACCTGGGGGAACGCTGGGTGGTAGGAAATTTGTGTCAGCTCTGTGATGCCACAACTTTACCACACAAAAATGTGTGAAAAAAGGGATTTGTTCAGCAAAATGTCAGGTTTGCAGGGGATTCTGGGTAAGAAAACGTTGGGGGATCCATGCAAGCCATACCTCCCTGGAATCCCCCGGGTGTCTACTTTTCAGAAATGTGTGGGTTTGGTAGGTTTCCCTACGTGGCCGCCGAGCCCCGGGCCAAAACGTCATGGGACCCCCTTGCAAAACCAGGTCGTTTTGTGATAGGCCATTTTGAGGTCGCCTCAATACGTTGTGGGCCCTTGCCTGTCGCGGGTACTTGGGCCTCCCACCCGAGTGAGGCACCATTTTTTTCGGAAGACCTTGGGGAACGCGGGGTGGGTGGAATTTTGTGGATCCACGCAGATTCCAGAACTTTCCACCACAGAAAAGTGAGGAAAATGTGTTTGTTTTGCCAATTTTTTAGGTTTGCAAGGGATTCTGGGTAACAGAACCTGGTGAGAGCCAGTCAAGTCACCCCATCCTGGATTCCCCTGGGTGTCTACTTTTCAAAAATGTATAGGTTTGCTAGGTTTCCTTAAGTGCCGGCAGAGCTAGGGTTCAAAAACTACAGCTAGGCACTTTGCAAAAAAAGGGTCATTTTAGACTGTGAAAATGTGGTGCGTCCACGTTGCGTTGTGCGCTGCATCTTGTCGCGGGCACTAGGCCTACCCACACAAGTGAGGTACCATTTTTTTCGGAAGACCTTGGGGAACGCGGGGTGGGTAGAATTTTGTGAATCCACGCAGTATCCAGAACTTTCCACCACAGAAAAGTGAGGAAAATGTGGTTTGTTTGCCAATTTTTTAGGTTTGCAAGGGATTCTGGGTAACAGAACCTGGTGCGAGCCAGTCAAGTCACCCCATCCTGGATTCCCCTGGGTATCTACTTGTCAAAAATGTATAGGTTTGCTAGGTTTCCCTAAGTGCCGGCAGAGCTAGGGTTCAAAAACTACAGCTAGGCACTTTGCAAAAAAGGGTCATTTTTCACTGTGAAAATGTGGTGCGTCCACGTTGCGTTTTGCGCTGCTTCCTGTCGCGGGCACTAGGCCTACCCACACAAGTGAGGTACCATTTGTTTCGGAAGACCTTGGGAAACGCGAGGTGGGTGGAATTTTGTGGATCCACACAGATTCCAGAACTTTCCACCACAGAAAAGTGAGGAAAATGTGTTTTTTTTTGCCAATGTTTTAGGTTTGCAAGGGATTCTGGGTAACAGAACCTGGTGAGAGCCAGTCAAGTCACCCCATCCTGGATTCCCCTGGGTGTCTACTTTTCAAAAATGTATAGGTTTGCTAGGTTTCCCTAAGTGCCAGCAGAGCTAGGGTTCAAAAACTACAGCTAGGCACTTTGCAATAAAAGGGTCATTTTTCACTGTGAAAATGTGGTGCGTCCACGTTGCGTTTTGCGCTGCTTCCTGTCGCGGGCACTAGGCCTATCCACACAAGTGAGGTACCATTTTTTTCGGAAGACCTTGGGGAATGCGGGGTGGGTGGAATTTTGTGGATCCACACAGATTCCAGAACTTTCCACCACAGAAAAGTGAGGAAAATGTGGTTTTTTTGCCAATTTTTTAGGTTTGTAAGGAATTCTGGGTAACAGAACCTGGTGAGAGCCAGTCAAGTCACCCCATCCTGGATTCCCCTGGGTGTCTACTTTTCAAAAATGTATAGTTTTGCTAGGTTTCCCTAAGTGCCGGCAGAGCTCGGGTTCAAAAACTACAGCTAGGCACTTTGCAAAAAAAGGGTCATTTTTCACTGTGAAAATGTGGTGCGTCCACGTTGCGTTTTGTGCTGCTTCCTGTCGCGGGCACTAGGCCTACCCACACAAGTGAGGTACCATTTTTTCGGAAGACCTTGGGGAACGCGGGGTGGGTGGAATTTTGTGGATCCACGCAGATTCCAGAACTTTCCACCACAGAAAAGTGAGGAAAATGTGTTTTTTTGCCAATTTATTAGGTTTGCAAGGGATTCTGGGTAACAGAACCTGGCGAGAGCCAGTTAAGTCACCCCATCCTGGATTCCCCTGGGTGTCTACTTTTCAAAAATGTATAGGTTTGCTAGGTGTCCCTAAGTGCCGGCAGAGCTAGGGTTCAAAAACTACAGCTAGGCACTTTGCAAAAAAAGGGTCATTTTTCACTGTGAAAATGTGGTGCGTCCACGTTGCGTTTTGCACTGCTTCCTGTCGTGGGCACTAGGTCTACCCACACAAGTGAGGTACCATTTTTTTCAGAAGACCTTGGGAAACGCGAGGTGGGTGGAATTTTGTGGATCCACACAGATTCCAGAACTTTCCACCACAGAAAAGTGAGGAAAATGTGTTTTTTTTGCCAATGTTTTAGGTTTGCAAGGGATTCTGGGTAACAGAACCTGGTGAGAGCCAGTCAAGTCACCCCATCCTGGATTCCCCTGGGTGTCTACTTTTCAAAAATGTATAGGTTTGCTAGGTTTCCCTAAGTGCCGGCAGAGCTAGGGTTCAAAAACTACAGCTAGGCACTTTGCAATAAAAGGGTCATTTTTCACTGTGAAAATGTGGTGCGTCCACGTTGCGTTTTGCGCTGCTTCCTGTCGCGGGCACTAGGCCTATCCACACAAGTGAGGTACCATTTTTTTCGGAAGACCTTGGGGAATGCGGGGTGGGTGGAATTTTGTGGATCCACACAGATTCCAGAACTTTCCACCACAGAAAAGTGAGGAAAATGTGGTTTTTTTGCCAATTTTTAGGTTTGTAAGGAATTCTGGGTAACAGAACCTGGTGAGAGCCAGTCAAGTCACCCCATCCTGGATTCCCCTGGGTGTCTACTTTTCAAAAATGTATAGTTTTGCTAGGTTTCCTAAGTGCCGGCAGAGCTCGGGTTCAAAAACTACAGCTAGGCACTTTGCAAAAAAAGGGTCATTTTTCACTGTGAAAATGTGGTGCGTCCACGTTGCGTTTTGTGCTGCTTCCTGTCGCGGGCACTAGGCCTACCCACACAAGTGAGGTACCATTTGTTTCGGAAGACCTTGGGGAACGCGGGGTGGGTGGAATTTTGTGGATCCACGCAGATTCCAGAACTTTCCACCACAGAAAAGTGAGGAAAATGTGTTTTTTTGCCAATTTATTAGGTTTGCAAGGGATTCTGGGTAACAGAACCTGGCGAGAGCCAGTCAAGTCACCCCATCCTGGATTCCCCTGGGTGTCTACTTTTCAAAAATGTATAGGTTTGCTAGGTGTCCCTAAGTGCCGGCAAAGCTAGGGTTCAAAAACTACAGCTAGGCACTTTGCAAAAAAAGGGTCATTTTTCACTGTGAAAATGTGGTGCGTCCACGTTGCGTTTTGCACTGCTTCCTGTCGTGGGCACTAGGTCTACCCACACAAGTGAGGTACCATTTTTTTCGAAAGACCTTGGGGAACGCGGGGTGGGTGGAATTTTGTGGATCCACGCAGATTCCAGAACTTTACACCACAGAAAAGTGAGGAAAATGTGTTCTTTTTGCCAATTGTTTAGGTTTGCAAGGGATTCTGGGTAACAGAACCTGGTGAGAGCCAGTCAAGTCACCCCATCCTGGATTCCCCTGGGTGTCTACTTTTCAAAAATGTATAGGTTTGCTAGGTTTCCCTAAGTGCCGGCAGAGCTAGGGTTCAAAAACTACAGCTAGGCACTCTGCAAAAAAAGGGTCATTTTTCACTGTGAAAATGTGGTGCGTCCATGTTGCGCTTTGCGCTGCTTCCTGTCGCGGGCACTAGGCCGACCCACACAAGTGAGGTACCATTTTTTTCGGAAGACCTTGGGGAACGTGGGGTGGGTGGAATTTTGTGGATCCACGCAGATTCCAGAACTTTCCACCACAGAAAAGTGAGGAAAATGTGGTTTTTTTGCCAATTTGTTAGGTTTGCAAGGGATTCTGGGTAACAGAACCTGGTGAGAGCCAGTCAAGTCACCCCATCCTGGATTCCCCTGGGTATCTAATTTTCAAAAATGTATAGGTTTGCTAGGTTTCCCTAAGTGCCGGCAGAGCTAGGGTTAAAAACTACAGCTAGGCACTTTGCAAAAAAGGGTCATTTTTCACTGTGAAAATGTGGTGCGTCCACGTTGCGTTTTGCGCTGCTTACTGTCGCGGGCACTAGGCCTACCCACACAAGTGAGGTACCATTTTTTTCGGAAGACCTTGGGGAATGCGGGGTGGGTGGAATTTTGTGGATCCACACAGATTCCAGAACTTTCCACCACAGAAAAGTGAGGAAAATGTGGTTTTTTGCCAATTTTTTAGGTTTGTAAGGGATTCTGGGTAACAGAACCTGGTGAGAGCCAGTCAAGTCACCCCATCCTGGATTCCCCTGGGTGTCTACTTTTCAAAAATGTATAGTTTTGCTAGGTTTCCCTAAGTGCCGGCAGAGCTAGGGTTCAAAAACTACAGCTAGGCACTTTGCAAAAAAAGGGTCATTTTTCACTGTGAAAATGTGGTGCATCCACGTTGCGTTTTGTGCTGCTTCCTGTCGCGGGCACTAGGCCTACCCACACAAGTGAGGTACCATTTTTTTCGGAAGACCTTGGGGAACGCGGGGTGGGTGGAAATTTGTGTCAGCCCCGTGATGCCACAACTTTACCACACAAAAATGTGTGAAAAAAGGGATTTTTTCAGCAAAATGTCAGGTTTGCAGTGGATTCTGGGTAAGAAAACGTTGGGGGATCCATGCAAGCCATACCTCCCTGGAATCCCCGGGTGTCTACTTTTCAGAAATGTGTGGGTTTGGTAGGTTTCCCTAGGTGGCCGCCGAGCCCCGGGCCAAAACGTCATGGGACCCCTTGCAAAACCAGGTCGTTTTGTGATAGGCCATTTTGAGGTCGCCTCAATACGTTGTGGGCCCTTGCCTGTCGTGGGTACTTGGGCCTCCCACCCGAGTGAGGCACCATTTTTATCGGAAGACCTGGGGGAACGCTGGGTGGTAGGAAATTTGTGTCAACCCATGATGCCACAACTTTACCACACAAAAATGTGTGAAAAAGGGATTTTTTCAGCAAAATGTCAGGTTTGCAGGGGATTCTGGGTAAGAAAACTTTGGGGGATCCACGCAAGCCATACTTCCCTGGAGTCCCCGAGTGTCTACTTTTCAGAAACGTGTGGGTTTGGTAGGTTTCCCTAGGTGGCCGCCGAGCCCCGGGCCAAAACGTCATGGGACCCCCTTGCAAAACCAGGTCGTTTTGTGATAGGCCATTTTGAGGTCGCCTCAATACGTTGTGGGCCCTTGCCTGTCGCGGGTACTTGGGCCTCCCACCCGAGTGAGGCACCATTTTTATCGGGAGACCTGGGGGAACGCTGGGTGGTAGGAAATTTGTGTCAGCCCTGTGATGCCACAACTTTACCACACAAAAATGTGTGAAAAAGGGATTTTTTCAGCAAAATGTCAGGTTTGCAGTGGATTCTGGGTAAGAAAACGTTGGGGGATCCATGCAAGCCATACCTCCCTGGAATCCCCGGGTGTCTACTTTTCAGAAATGTGTGGGTTTGGTAGGTTTCCTAGGTGGCCGCCGAGCCCCGGGCCAAAACGTCATGGGACCCCCTTGCAAAACCAGGTCGTTTTGTGATAGGCCATTTTGAGGTCGCCTCAATACGTTGTGGGCCCTTGCCTGTCGCGGGTACTTGGGCCTCCCACCCGAGTGAGGCACCATTTTTATCGGGAGACCTGGGGGAACGCTGGGTGGTAGGAAATTTGTGTCAGCCCCGTGATGCCACAACTTTACCACACAAAAATGTGTGAAAAAAGGGATTTTTTTCAGCAAAATGTCAGGTTTGCAGGCGATTCTGGGTAAGAAAACGTTGGGGGATCCACGCAAGCCATACCTCCCTGGAGTCCCCCGAGTGTCTACTTTTCAGAAACGTGTGGGTTTGGTAGGTTTCCCTAGGTGGCCGCCGAGCCCCGGGCCAAAACGTCATGGGACCCCCCTTTCAAAACCAGGTCGTTTTGTGATAGGCCATTTTGAGGTCGCCTCAATACGTTGTGGGCCCTTGCCTGTCGCGGGTACTTGGGCCTCCCAACCGAGTGAGGCACCATTTTTATCGGGAGACCTGGGGGAACGCTGGGTGGTAGGAAATTTGTGTCAGCTCTGTGATGCCACAACTTTACCACACAAAAATGTGTGAAAAAGGGATTTTTTCAGCAAAATGTCAGGTTTGCAGGGGATTCTGGGTAAGAAAACGTTGGGGGATCCATGCAAGCCATACCTCCCTGGAATCCCCGGGTGTCTACTTTTCAGAAATGTGTGGGTTTGGTAGGTTTCCCTAGGTGGCCGCCGAGCCCCGGTCCAAAACGTCATGGGACCCCCTTGCAAAACCAGGTCGTTTTGTGATAGGCCATTTTGAGGTCGCCTCAATACGTTGTGGGCCCTTGCCTGTCGCGGGTACTTGGGCCTCCCACCCGAGTGAGGCACCATTTTTTTTGGAAGACCTTGGGGAACGCGGGGTGGGTGGAATTTTGTGGATCCACGCAGATTCCAGAACTTTCCACCACAGAAAAGTGAGGAAAATGTGTTTTTTTGCCAATTTTTTAGGTTTGCAAGGGATTCTGGGTAACAGAACCTGGTGAGAGCCAGTCAAGTCACCCCATCCTGGATTCCCCTGGGTGTCTACTTTTCAAAAATGTATAGGTTTGCTAGGTTTCCTTAAGTGCCGGCAGAGCTAGGGTTCAAAAACTACAGCTAGGCACTTTGCAAAAAAAGGGTCATTTTTCACTGTGAAAATGTGGTGCGTCCACGTTGCGTTGTGCGCTGCATCCTGTCGCGGGCACTAGGCCTACCCACACAAGTGAGGTACCATTTTTTTCGGAAGACCTTGGGGAACGCGGGGTGGGTAGAATTTTGTGAATCCACGCAGTATCCAGAACTTTCCACCACAGAAAAGTGAGGAAAATGTGGTTTGTTTGCCAATTTTTGAGGTTTGCAAGGGATTCTGGGTAACAGAACCTGGTGCGAGCCAGTCAAGTCACCCCATCCTGGATTCCCCTGGGTGTCTACTTGTCAAAAATGTATAGGTTTGCTAGGTTTCCCTAAGTGCCGGCAGAGCTAGGGTTCAAAAACTACAGCTAGGCACTTTGCAAAAAAAGGGTCATTTTTCACTGTGAAAATGTGGTGCGTCCACGTTGCATTTTGCGCTGTTTCCTGTCGCGGGCACTAGGCCTACCCACACAAGTGAGGTACCATTTGTTTCGGAAGACCTTGGGAAACGCGAGGTGGGTGGAATTTTGTGGATCCACACAGATTCCAGAACTTTCCACCACAGAAAAGTGAGGAAAATGTGGTTTTTTTTGCCAATGTTTTAGGTTTGCAAGGGATTCTGGGTAACAGAACCTGGTGAGAGCCAGTCAAGTCACCCCATCCTGGATTCCCCTGGGTGTCTACTTTTCAAAAATGTATAGGTTTGCTAGGTGTCCCTAAGTGCCGGCAGAGCTAGGGTTCAAAAACTACAGCTAGGCACTTTGCAATAAAAGGGTCATTTTTCACTGTGAAAATGTGGTGCGTCCACGTTGCGTTTTGCGCTGCTTCCTGTCGCGGGCACTAGGCCTATCCACACAAGTGAGGTACCATTTTTTTCGGAAGACCTTGGGGAATGCGGGGTGGGTGGAATTTTGTGGATCCACACAGATTCCAGAACTTTCCACCACAGAAAAGTGAGGAAAATGTGGTTTTTTTGCCAATTTTTTAGGTTTGTAAGGAATTCTGGGTAACAGAACCTGGTGAGAGCCAGTCAAGTCACCCCATCCTGGATTCCCCTGGGTGTCTACTTTTCAAAAATGTATAGTTTTGCTAGGTTTCCCTAAGTGCCGGCAGAGCTCGGGTTCAAAAACTACAGCTAGGCACTTTGCAAAAAAAGGGTCATTTTTCACTGTGAAAATGTGGTGCGTCCACGTTGCGCTTTGTGCTGCTTCCTGTCGCGGGCACTAGGCCTACCCACACAAGTGAGGTACCATTTTTTTCGGAAGACCTTGGGGAACGCGGGGTGGGTGGAATTTTGTGGATCCACGCAGATTCCAGAACTTTCCACCACAGAAAAGTGAGGAAAATGTGTTTTTTTTGCCAATTTATTAGGTTTGCAAGGGATTCTGGTAACAGAACCTGGCGAGAGCCAGTCAAGTCACCCCATCCTGGATTCCCCTGGGTGTCTACTTTTCAAAAATGTATAGGTTTGCTAGGTGTCCCTAAGTGCCGGCAGAGCTAGGGTTCAAAAACTACAGCTAGGCACTTTGCAAAAAAAGGGTCATTTTTCACTGTGAAAATGTGGTGCGTCCACGTTGCGTTTTGCACTGCTTCCTGTTGTGGGCACTAGGTCTACCCACACAAGTGAGGTACCATTTTTTTCGAAAGACCTTGGGGAACGCGGGTGGGTGGAATTTTGTGGATCCACGCAGATTCCAGAACTTTCCACCACAGAAAAGTGAGGAAAATGTGTTCTTTTTGCCAATTTTTTAGGTTTGCAAGGGATTCTGGGTAACAGAACCTGGTGAGAGCCAGTCAAGTCACCCCACCCTGGATTCCCCTGGGTGTCTACTTTTCAAAAATGTATAGGTTTGCTAGGTTTCCCTAACTGCCGGCAGAGCTAGGGTTCAAAAACTACAGCTAGGCACTTTGCAAAAAAAGGGTCATTTTTCACTGTGAAAATGTGGTGCGTCCATGTTGCGCTTTGCGCTGCTTCCTGTCGCGGGCACTAGGCCGACCCACACAAGTGAGGTACCATTTTTTTCGGAAGACCTTGGGGAACGTGGGGTGGGTGGAATTTTGTGGATCCACGCAGATTCCAGAACTTTCCACCACAGAAAAGTGAGGAAAATGTGTTTTTTTTGCCAATTTTGTAGGTTTGTAAGGGATTCTGGGTAACAGAACCTGGTGAGAGCCAGTCAAGTCACCCCATCCTGGATTCCCCTGGGTGTCTACTTTTCAAAAATGTATAGGTTTGCTAGGTTTCCCTAAGTGCCGGCAGAGCTAGGGTTCAAAAACTACAGCTAGGCACTTTGCAAAAAAAGGGTCATTTTTCACTGTGAAAATGTGGTGCGTCCACGTTGCGTTTTGTGCTGCTTCCTGTCGCGGGCACTAGGCCTATCCACACAAGTGAGGTACCATTTTTTTCAGAAGACCTTGGGGAATGCGGGCTGGGTGGAATTTTGTGGATCCACGCAGATTCCAGAACTTTCCACCACAGAAAAGTGAGGAAAATGTGTTTTTTTTGCCAATTTATTAGGTTTGCAAGGGATTCTGGGTAACAGAACCTGGCGAGAGCCAGTCAAGTCACCCCATCCTGGATTCCCCTGGGTGTCTACTTTTCAAAAATGTATAGGTTTGCTAGGTGTCCCTAAGTGACGGCAGAGCTAGGGTTCAAAAACTACAGCTAGGCACTTTGCAAAAAAAGGGTCATTTTTCACTGTGAAAATGTGGTGCGTCCACGTTGCGTTTTGCACTGCTTCCTGTGTGGGCACTAGGTCTACCCACACAAGTGAGGTACCATTTTTTTCGAAAGACCTTGGGGAACGCGGGGTGGGTGGAATTTTGTGGATCCACGCAGATTCCAGAACTTTCCACCACAGAAAAGTGAGGAAAATGTGTTCTTTTTGCCAATTTTTTAGGTTTGCAAGGGATTCTGGGTAACAGAACCTGGTGAGAGCCAGTCAACTCACCCCATCCTGGATTCCCCTGGGTGTCTACTTTTCAAAAATGTATAGGTTTGCTAGGTTTCCTTAAGTGCCGGCAGAGCTAGGGTTCAAAAACTACAGCTAGGCACTTTGCAAAAAAAGGGTCATTTTTCACTGTGAAAATGTGGTGCGTCCACGTTGCGTTGTGCGCTGCATCCTGTCGCGGGCACTAGGCCTACCCACACAAGTGAGGTACCATTTGTTTCGGAAGACCTTGGGAAACGCGAGGTGGGTGGAATTTTGTGGATCCACACAGATTCCAGATCTTTCCACCACAGAAAAGTGAGGAAAATGTGTTTTTTTTTGCCAATGTTTTAGGTTTGCAAGGGATTCTGGGTAACAGAACCTAGTGAGAGCCAGTCAAGTCACCCCATCCTGGATTCCCCTGGGTGTCTACTTTTCAAAAATGTATAGGTTTGCTAGGTTTCCCTAAGTGCCGGCAGAGCTAGGGTTCAAAAACTACAGCTAGGCACTTTGCAATAAAAGGGTCATTTTTCACTGTGAAAATGTGGTGCGTCCACGTTGCGTTTTGCGCTGCTTCCTGTCGCGGGCACTAGGCCTATCCACACAAGTGAGGTACCATTTTTTTCGGAAGACCTTGGGGAATGCGGGGTGGGTGGAATTTTGTGGATCCACACAGATTCCAGAACTTTCCACCACAGAAAAGTGAGGAAAATGTGGTTTTTTTGCCAATGTTTTAGGTTTGTAAGGAATTCTGGGTAACAGAACCTGGTGAGAGCCAGTCAAGTCACCCCATCCTGGATTCCCCTGGGTGTCTACTTTTCAAAAATGTATAGTTTTGCTAGGTTTCCCTAAGTGCCGGCAGAGCTAGGGTTCAAAAACTACAGCTAGGCACTTTGCAAAAAAGTGTCATTTTTCACTGTGAAAATGTGGTGCGTCCACGTTGCGTTTTGTGCTGCTTCCTGTCGCGGGCACTAGGCCTACCCACACAAGTGAGGTACCATTTTTTTCGGAAGACCTTGGGGAACGCGGGGTGGGTGGAATTTTGTGGATCCACGCAGATTCCAGAACTTTCCACCACAGAAAAGTGAGGAAAATGTGGTTTTTTTGCCAATTTATTAGGTTTGCAAGGGATTCTGGGTAACAGAACCTGGCGAGAGCCAGTCAAGTCACCCCATCCTGGATTCCCCTGGGTGTCTACTTTTCAAAAATGTATAGGTTTGCTAGGTGTCCCTAAGTGCCGGCAGAGCTAGGGTTCAAAAACTACAGCTAGGCACTTTGCAAAAAAAGGGTCATTTTTCACTGTGAAAATGTGGTGCGTCCACGTTGCGTTTTGCACTGCTTCCTGTTGTGGGCACTAGGTCTACCCACACAAGTGAGGTACCATTTTTTTCGAAAGACCTTTGGGAAAGCGGGGTGGGTGGAATTTTGTGGATCCACGCAGATTCCAGAACTTTCCACCACAGAAAAGTGAGGAAAATGTGTTCTTTTTGCCAATTTTTTAGGTTTGCAAGGGATTCTGGGTAACAGAACCTGGTGAGAGCCAGTCAAGTCACCCCATCCTGGATTTCCCTGGGTGTCTACTTTTCAAAAATGTATAGGTTTGCTAGGTTTCCCTAAGTGCCGGCAGAGCTAGGGTTCAAAAACTACAGCTAGGCACTTTGCAAAAAAAGGGTCATTTTTCACTGTGAAAATGTGGTGCGTCCATGTTGCGCTTTGCGCTGCTTCCTGTCGCGGGCACTAGGCCGACCCACACAAGTGAGGTACCATTCTTTTCGGAAGACCTTGGGGAACGTGGGGTGGGTGGAATTTTGTGGATCCACGCAGATTCCAGAACTTTCCACCACAGAAAAGTGAGGAAAATGTGTTTTTTTTGCCAATTTTTTAGGTTTGCAAGGGATTCTGGGTAACAGAACCTGGTGAGAGCCAGTCAAGTCACCCCATCCTGGATTCCCCTGGGAATCTAATTTTCAAAAATGTATAGGTTTGCTAGGTTTCCCTAAGTGCCGGCAGAGCTAGGGTTCAAAAACTACAGCTAGGCACTTTGCAAAAAAAGGGTCATTTTTCACTGTGAAAATGTGGTGCGTCCACGTTGCGTTTTGCGCTGCTTACTGTCGCGGGCACTAGGCCTACCCACACAAGTGAGGTACCATTTTTTTCGGAAGACCTTGGGGAATGCGGGGTGGGTGGAATTTTGTGGATCCACACAGATTCCAGAACTTTCCACCACAGAAAAGTGAGGAAAATGTGGTTTTTTTGCCAATTTTTAGGTTTGTAAGGGATTCTGGGTAACAGAACCTGGTGAGAGCCAGTCAAGTCACCCCATCCTGGATTCCCCTGGGTGTCTACTTTTCAAAAATGTATAGTTTTGCTAGGTTTCCCTAAGTTCCGGCAGAGCTAGGGTTCAAAAACTACAGCTAGGCACTTTGCAAAAAAGGGTCATTTTTCACTGTGAAAATGTGGTGCGTCCACGTTGCGTTTTGTGCTGCTTCCTGTCGCGGGCACTAGGCCTACCCACACAAGTGAGGTACCATTTTTTCGGAAGACCTTGGGAAACGCGGGTGGGTGGAATTTTGTGGATCCACGCAGATTCCAGAACTTTCCACCACAGAAAAGTGAGGAAAATGTGTTTTTTTTGCCAATTTATTAGGTTTGCAAGGGATTCTGGGTAACAGAACCTGGCGAGAGCCAGTCAAGTCACCCCATCCTGGATTCCCCTGGGTGTCTACTTTTCAAAAATGTATAGGTTTGCTCGGTGTCCCTAAGTGCCGGCAGAGCTAGGGTTCAAAAACTACAGCTAGGCACTTTGCAAAAAAAGGGTCATTTTTCACTGTGAAAATGTGGTGCGTCCAT
Organism: Calotriton arnoldi; assembly: GCA_963921515.1. Lineage (NCBI taxonomy): Eukaryota > Metazoa > Chordata > Amphibia > Caudata > Salamandridae > Calotriton > Calotriton arnoldi. Next base: position 19,106 of record CAWUFW010013720.1, read on the forward strand.
GTTGCGCTTTGCGCTGCTTCCTGTCGCGGGCACTAGGCCGACCCACACAAGTGAGCTACCATTTTTTTCGGAAGACCTTGGGGAACGTGGGATGGGTGGAATTTTGTGGATCCACGCAGATTCCAGAACTTTCCACCACAGAAAAGTGAGGAAAATGTGTTTTTTTTGCCAATTTTTTAGGTTTGCAAGGGATTCTGGGTAACAGAACCTGGTGAGAGCCAGTCAAGTCACCCCATCCTGGATTCCCCTGGGTATCTAATTTTCAAAAATGTATAGGTTTGCTAGGTTTCCCTAAGTGCCGGCAGAGCTAGGGTTCAAAAACTACAGCTAGGCACTTTGCAAAAAAAGGGTCATTTTTCACTGTGAAAATGTGGTGCGTCCACGTTGCGTTTTGCGCTGCTTACTGTCGCGGGCACTAGGCCTACCCACACAAGTGAGGTACCATTTTTTTCGGAAGACCTTGGGGAACGCGGGGTGGGTGGAATTTTGTGGTTCCACGCAGATTCCAGGACTTTCCACCACAGAAAAGTGAGGAAAATTTGGTTTTTTTGCCAATTTTTTAAGTTTGCAAGGGATTCTGGGTAACAGAACCTGGTGGGAGCCAGTCAAGTCACCCCATCCTGAATTCTCCTGGGTGTCTAGTTTTCAAAAATGTATAGGTTTGCTAGGTTTCCCTAAGTGCCCGCAGAGCTAGGGTTCAAAAACTACAGCTAGGCACTTTGCAAAAAAAGGGTAATTTTTCATTGTGAAAATGTGGTACGTCCACGTTGCATTTTGAGCCATTTCCTGTTGTGGGCACAAGGCCTACCCACACAAGTGAGGTACCATTTTTATCGGGAGACTTAGGGTAACACAGAATTGTAGAGCAACTGTTATTACCTATTGACTTTCGATGCATTTCTGCCTTCCAAATGAAAGACAATGTGTAAAAATAAGTCATTTTGAAAAATGACCTATAATTCTCATGCTAGAATGGGTACTCCCAATTTCGGAAATGTCCAAATATCTACTGTTTCTAAAATCTACATTTTGTTCCCATTTCAGAAATACATAGGTGTCTTTCATAACACTTTTTCCATGTATACATTTTCCCAAAATAATTGCTATATACCCGGTACATAATAAAAAACCATTGCAAGATGCTGCTCAATTATTGGCTCTGGGTTCGTCGGGTTCTTTGGTGAACCTACAAGTCCTATATATCCCCACAACCAGAAAGGTCCAGCGGATATAACGGTATATTGCTTTCAAATAGCTGTCATAATTAGAAGAAGTTACAGGTGAAAACGTTGACACAAATTGCTGTTTTTTTCAACTAATTTTCAATTTTTCTTTATTTAACTGTTAGTTTCTATAAGGAAAACTTTAAGGATCTACACAAATGACCCCTTGCTGAATTCAGAATTTTGTCTACGTTACAGAAATGTATGGCTTTCCAGGATCCATTATTGGTTTCATACCCATTTCTACCATTAACTGGAAGGAGGTTGAAAGCACAAAAATAGCAAAAATAGGCTATGTCCCAGAAAAAGCCAAAACTGTGTAAAAAAGTTGGTTTTCTGACAAAAGTCTGCTTGTCCCTGAAAGCTGGGAAGATGGTGATTTCAGCACCACAACCCCTTTTGATGCCATTTGCAGGGAAAAACAAGACGCTTTCATCTGCAGCCCTTTTTCGCATTTTTCCCAAAAAACCAACATTTAGCTGTATTTTGGCTAATTTCTGGGTCCCCTCCAGGGGAATCCACAAACCCTGGGTACCTTTACAATCCCCATGATGTTAGAAAAAAGGATGCAAATTTGGCGTGGATACCTTATGTGGTCAAAAAGTTACAGGGGCCTAAGCGCGCACTTCCCCAAATAGCCAAAAAAGGCTTAGCACAGGGGGGGAAAAGGCCTAGCAGCGAAGGGGTTAAAATCAGTCTGGGGTACTAGAGAATGGCAAGTTCAGGGAACAGAAGCTTTGTTTAGAGCATGCCTTATCCCTCAACAAATCATGTTTTTGAATGAGACTGTGCAACAGACGTCTTGCCTTGGACTAACCAAGAACAAAGACTTGGACACACCTCGGCTGCCAACTCCATCGCACACCGAGGGTAACATAACATCACAGAAAGAGATTACGTTGAAAGACATTATACGATACAACAGATCGGACCCCGATTGGAAGAAATGGTTGATTTGGCCCACAGACACTAATAGTTGTCAAGCGAGATTCATGGGTAAAACCGAAGGGTTCGCAATCCATAGGCCGGATCCACGTTATGTACAGAGAGAACATCCAGGGGTAGTGACATCCTACAGTGTTGGGAAGTTGTGCCTTGATTGGCTAAAAACCTCAACACTCACAAAGGTGAAACAACACTTATCCTTACTGTCACAGGATGTGGATCTCAGGGATTTTTTACTAGGTCCCAGGAAGCCACGTCAGAAACGTTTCTATTATGCTGTCTACAATGAAATTTGGAAAATATCCCAACAAGAGGCCGCAAAGAGGTTACGTGAAATAGACCGTATAAATCTAGAAAAATCTCTAGCAGTGGTAGACAATGGGTTAACTACATTGACCTCCAGGATATATTCCTTAGGCAAAATTGTATCTTCTGCGATAGACATACTGGAACAAGATTTGGCCATATTACAACACGGGCAATCTCAATTACGTTTGATTATGTTATTAAGCTGGACGCTGCAATCTTTGCGTGCAGGCTATGTGCCTTGGCGTTATATCAGCAGTACGTCTCTGTTTTCTGAATACAATCTAACAGATAAACAGATAGAAATGGCACAAAGGGGTGCAAAATATACAATGCTGCATATCGAAAAACTGGATAGATTAGCATTTACAGTGGCAGAATTACCGTCCACAGAATGGCTAATCTATGGCCACATAACTCTACCGGTCACTACTTTTCAGTTTCAGTATTGTCTTGAACAAAAGCAGGTAGGCAGATATGAAGAAATGGGTAAGGAATACATTAAGGAATCATGGGTATTACCATACAGATTTCGATGCCGGAGTGGGGATCGAGAAGTGTTTCTAAGCGGGACAAACTGTGAGAACGCTTTAAGTGGATCACTCATATGCCAGGATATAATGCTGCACGGGGCTTGTAATGGTTCAGTAGCGAACCTGTCCTGCCTGCAGTGATTACTCCAGCATTCAGGCTACTTTCAAATGGGAGTTACTTGAAGCTGAACAATCATGGCTGCTGCGGAATGCTCCCGGGCATCGCATATCTGGTAACCGTGAGCTCCAGGGTTACTTGTTATATGCAAGTATTGTTTCCACCGACACATACAGTCAGGGAGGCGCCGTTATGGCCTTCACTGAATGTTTCTTTAATATGGTTTGATACTCTAAGTAGAATGAAAGCCATGCTTTTACAAAAGTCTGTACCCTTAACCTCCGCTCGAGAGACTTTTGATCTCCAGATCGCAAGGTCTTCGGCAGAGATACAGGCGCTTATTCATACAAACTGCCCTTTCCATTTTGCAGAAATGGTAAATCGTATCTTTAACATGTCTGATACGACAGGCATAGACCACCCATTTAAGACCATAGGTTCAGGACTTCTGAGCACCTTTCAGACGGTACTTGGAGTTATACCAAACTTCATACACTCCGTATTCGGAAGGATCTTTGGAGGACTTCCGCTCATCCTGTTTCTAGTAGCAGGTATCCTGATTGTTTTATATTTGCTACGCAATGGACGTGCCAGTCACCAAGGAGATGGAAAGAGCACTCCTGGAGCGTAAATACCGTGACCACATGGTACAACATCTAGGCACGTCTCGCCTAAGGGAACTAAGTGCATCTTGGTTCTTGTCATTTTGACCAGTCTGGATGGACTGCATCTTACCTGTCCTCCGATGCCTGTTTTGCGGAGAAGAATGCGTGTTAGACCTTTGTTTGACACTCCCATCATGTGCGCAAATGGACGTGAATGCTTTACTGGACTAGATAACGGCCCATGTTCTGCAGTGTCCTCAGCGTATTCCGATGTTGATGGCGGCATTCCTTGAGCCCCCACATGTAGTAATAGCACCTGTTGGTATGGACACCGGCTTCTCCTCTGACACCCAGGCTTTGGACGGCGCACAGGCTGCCCCAGCACCGGCTGCGGACAGTGTGGAACATCATCTGTGCTCAATTGGCGTACTCTGCGAGGTGCTACAGGGGCCTTCTACTGCAGAAGCAAGCAACGAAAATGTTGCGCCTACCAGCCAGGACACATAAACATTTGACTTATTTGGCTCGTCGTGTGCTGGAAGAAATTCGCCCTTTTTTAAAACAAGCTCAAATTTGGAACTCAAACCAAAAATTGACATTCCTTTCATTCATTGGGCATACATGGCTTTCTAATGCTTATAGTGCTTCGGACTATAACTAAGGACACTTTAGAGCTATGGCTTGCAAAAAACGTTTTTAGACAGTTTAAGTTTTTTAGAAATTTTTTAGAAGTTTTAAATTTTTTTTAGCTAAATAGAGGTTTTTTTTTAACTTTGTGCGTACGAATATCTAGTTAGGCTAGTAGTACGGTAATAAGTTACATATGTCGTCCAGTCGGAAGAGGAGTGGGTGTTATATTCCATATAGGTACTCTATATAGGCGCAGGTAACATTGCAACCTTTCACCTATATTCTTCCCTACATTACATACATAACGGTTCTCAGGGACTGACCTTTTACCTAGATACGACACTGCATTCAGAACGCGGGTTTCCCCCTAGTTCGAATTTCATATGCATTATGCATGAGGCTTCTTGGAAGCACAGCAGGACTAACATCTCCTGTATAATATCTCTGTATAAAGTTCAGGCCCAACGTCATCCTTTAGGCCGACACAGTAACACAGCAAGGTATGACCCCTGGGGAGACCTATGGGTATATATACATCACATCTTGCTTAGAAGGACAGAGGAGACCGAGACTTCCCGGCTGACACACTGACCAGAGACGCTGAGGTTCCTGCATGCAAACACTCCAGCTCTTAGTGGTCTAACATCCCTCGCGGGGTGTCCAACTCGAGACCAGGACGGGGTCCCCTATTCTCTCATTCTCTGGTAATGGGGTTGACTAGATCCTAGAGGGATTCTTGGCATAATACCTACATAGACGCTAGGTACATTTAGGTACATTTAGGTACATCTAGTTAGGGAGGCATTGTAGGAGTACGCACTTTTTATCATGTGTTTTATGTACTTGTATATATTCATGATTTCTGCAAGATGGTAGAACTTTACCATCTCTTTACTTTCGTAGTACTTCTAATCATATATCTCTGCTACTGTCTAATGGTTGTTGCAGCTGATCTATTCTACGCTAGAATAACAACTGTTCAATAAATACTTATTGAAAATGTCCAGCCTGTTTATTCTGTGTATCTCTCTGAGACAAACTAAGTAAGCACGAATGACTGAGCGAAAGGTAGTATATTGTTTCCACGATTCTCAGGGATCAGGGTTGTCATGTTCTGAGGTTGCCAGAATCTATTCTCTCCTTGGTAAGAGGAGATTATAGTGGCACTGTGAGCTAGCTGATACAGACAGGCTAACGTATCCGGTGGTGGTGCACGGAATCAGTCCACCACCAATCCCACAGTTTATGTTATCCAAACGCGCAGATCCTGTATAGGTTATATAGGAACTACACAACAGCAGCCTTTGGAGATTTCTTAACATTGGAGTTATCCTGCAAAAAATTCAAAGGCCTTTGATGATTTCTACGGCAGGGTGAAGTATGCTCAACAAGGGCATCAGACCCGCCTATGGCATGATGGCTATTATAGCATTGCCTCCACTGAGATTAGATACATAGCCATTTTGAATCATGTTCTGACAGGAATGGCTTCACTCTACAGAACAGAGATATATGATGCCAGGCATTTTAGTCTTGTGTTCAAAAGATGTCTTGAAGCTGAGAGTGGCACTGATTCAGGACCTTGTGCCATCGACCGGTCATGTTGCAAATCTGTTCATGTAATTGTGCCATTCCTGGAGTTTCTGTTTTGCGCTGGCAATTTTGATAACTATGAACTATGGCTGGTTGGATTAAGATTGAATGGGTCTGAAGTCTGCATTGAATTGGAAAAGTCTCACTCTGTGGCACAGAGCCAGTTGAGGCCAGGCAGCTTTCATCTTGTGTGTAATGTGAAAGTTGAGGTTCAGGATGGTGTAAACCCTTAATTCCAAGGACTTAGAACTGTTTACAAATCAAGATGTGAAACTACTAGGCTTCATCTCAGACAGCCAACCATCTACCTGTTGTTATGTACAGTCACTAGCAATGAGCAAAACCTCTGTCTTGGTGGGATTCATTTTAAGATAACCCTTGGTAATACAAGCTTGAATTGTTCAGGTGAGAAATGTCATAGCCAGATGAGGCCTTCATATACAGTTGAGGTGCGTCTATGGACCTGGGGATTTGGATGTGTTTGTCAGCCAACAGTACTTGAGTGGCATGTACAGGTTGATGAACATAGGTAAGAGGATGGAGTTTGGGGGACCCACTCTCAACCTACTAGTTCCAACAGCTACTGTTTGATCCAGAGACCTCAAAATCCCTCCGGAAATTAATGTCCAGCTTTTTTACTCAATGTATCCTTAACTCCACCAGTGCTGTTGTATCATTTATTATCTATCTTCAACATATTTCTACTTGTCTTATTTTTTACCTACCAAACAAACACTCACAGACCTAGGACCAGATATTCTTCTGACCTCCCCACCCCCATTCATGTACATACAGTACAGTAGGCTCATTACTGAATAATTCCAAAGCAAGTTTTTAGCCAGAGTATTTTTTTCTTGTATCTATCTGTGATTGTCTCACGGGGAGGGATATGAAAGAGATGATAGAACTTTGATCTTACTAGGCTTCTTAGCATCTATTACACTGGTCAGCTAAGTTCCTCGAAAATAGACTTCACATAATTGAAGTACATAGCATCAGCTTTCCTCCTTAACAACAAATCAAAAATATTATTAGAACCCTCTTTCTCCACCTAGAATACTCCAACAGTGATGACCCCCAATGACCCTTTCATGTTCTTCTTCTGTTCACTCCTGAGCCAGGTGTCCAACATGATTCACTTCTAGTCTTGCCATTTAAATCAAGGCACATGTCAAGCAGATCATTCTTAAACTGAACAAAATACCAAATGACCAGACCCACATTCTGCATGAAGATCTCCAGGAGGTTCAGTTTTTGATGTCCAACATCCAACTGAAAATCAATAAAGACTAAACATAAATCATGCTCGGCTGCTCTCCTAAATCCAATACCCCGCCCTACCACTAGCCTACCTTCTTCTTTTAAGTCCCTCAGTTTCACATGTAGACAATCAAATGTCACAAAGTAACGGTTGTACTGATACTGAAAATCATTTTAGTCATTTGAACCTCTATTTTTTTTGGCCAGCAGATGCTGGTGTGAATATTTCTTTCAATAGGATCCTCTTCATAAAGTCATAATAAGGTTTTTAACTTAAAATGTGGTTTGCTTCTATCGCTAGAAGAAAAATGGTGTTAGAAATTGGGTTTCTGGTTGGCAGAGGTATGCACTCTGTCCAAGAGGGAACCACAATCCTAGTCAGGGTAAGTCAGATACACACCATAAATTAACCTATGCTCATACTCTGGTAGCTTGGCACAGAGCAAGCAGGCTTAACTTAAGAGGCAATGTGTAAAGTATTTGTGCAACACTTCAAACAGCAACACAGTGAAAACACTACAAAAAGACCCCACACGAGTGTAGAAAAATAGATTATGATTTTATAAATAAAACACGACCAAAATGATAAGCGCCTATGGGGGTTATCCGGTCACACTGGGCCGGGGCAAAGTCAAAAGCTCAGGCCGATCGTGATGGAGTGCAGGCCGGGTACAGGAGCCACGTAAGGTCTGCTGAACAAAAAGTACCTTGATCCTGGTCACAACAGCAAGATGCAGAGTGCAGCCGAGCGATGCATCAGTGTCCATCCAGCAGTCGAGGTGATGCATCGATTTTCTCCACGCAATGATGGTGATGCACCGGTTCCAAAGATGAAGCACCAGTTCCGAGATGCATTGGGTCTGAGTGCGATGCTCTGGATTCCTCCACACAGTCGAGGGGATGCGTCGATCATCTCTCCAACAGCAGCAGTGATGCGGTGGTTCTGATGCATCGTTTCCAATGGTGATGCGCTGGTTCCAAGTGAGATGTGCCGGTTCTCTTCCTGCAAAAGCGGCAATGCATTGATTCTGCCTCATGCAGCAGAGGATGCATTGGTTCCACTGGAGCAAGCACCTGGGTCCACTTCCAATGGATCAGGCACAGGAGCAGGGGTTAACACTTTGATATCCCTGAGTCTTAAAACAGGAGGCAAGCCAACATGTCCTTGGAGATAACTCTGGGTTCAAGCAAGAGTTCAGTTCTTCCTCAGCAGGGGAGATTGCAGTAGGCAGCAGAGCAGCACACAGCAGAAAAGCAGTTCTTCCAGAGCAGTTGTCCAGCAGAGTGACAGTCCTTGTAGCAGAACAGCAGTCCTTCCTTCTGGCATAGTTTCTTCACAGTTCCAGTAGTGTCTGATTTGGGGGGGTCAGAGACCCTGAACCTATACCCAGTTGTGCCTTTGAAGTGGAGGTGACTTCAAAGAGGGGCTTCAAAGAGCACATAGGTCCTCCCTTCCCAGCCCTGGCTCCAGACTCACTATAGGGAGGTATGCAAGCCTTTGTGTGGGGACAGAGCATTGCCCATTCAGGTGTATGTGTTAGCTCCTCCCTCCCATCTTGCCCAGGATGACCCATCAGGATGTAGATGGCCACTCAGTAACACCTAACCTTCCTTTTTGTGTGGCTGTCTAGAGAAGGTGCACAAAGTCCACACACCCCAGACGTGAATTGGAGATAGGCTGCAGGAACACAGAGCTAAAAGCAGGGAAATGCCATCTTTCTAAAAGTGGCATTTCCAAAATAGTAATGTTAAATCCAACTTTGCCAGCAAAGAGGATTTATCATTACCATTCCAATGATATTAAACATTACAGAACTACTCCTTCTCAATCAGGAATTGCAGCTTATAAGTGTAATAAATAATTCCCAATGGTAACCTATTAGTGGAGTAGGCCTCACAGTAGTGAAAAACGAGTTTAGATGTTTTTCACTACCAGAACATGCAAAACCTAAAAGTACATGTCCTACCTTTTGCTTACACAGCATCCTGCCCTATGGGGCACCTAGGGCCTACCTTAGGGGTGACTTTTATGTAATAAAAGGGGAGTTTAAGGCTTGGCAAGGGGATTTAAAAAACAAGTTGACATGGCAGTGTAAACTGCACACACAGGCTCTGCAGTGGCAGGCCTGAGACATGATTAAAGGGCTACTTGTCTGGATGGCACAATCAGTGGTGCAGGCCCACAAATAACATTTAATTTACAGGCCCTGGGCACATATAGCGCACTGTACTACGACTTACAGATAAATTGAATATACCAATTGTGGATAAGTCAATCAAACCAATTTTAGGGGAGAAGCACATGCACTTTAGCACTGGTTAGCAGTGGTAAAGTGTTCAGTCCTAAGGCCAACAAATAGAATACAGCAAAAAGTGGAAGTAAGCAGGCAAAATGTTTGGACAAGACTATCCTAAGGCTGTCAGGTCTAATATTGAGATTATACGTTTGCTTTATGGGTCATCACCAATCACAAACTGATTTAACCCTTGAAAATGCTGTGCTTCACCCATTCCCAGAAGTGGGCTGACTGCAACCTTTTAAGAAAAGGAATCATTCCTGCTTGCTACATTGAAGGATTCCTATCTACTTGATTGAATCCTGGGGAATAGTTTGTCCTATCTTTGTATTGGATCTTTGGGACTAAAAGTCGGCTTTTTGACCTACAGTTACAGTAGTGTTAGTTTCCTTCTTGGAGGGGTTGTGGTTTACCAGTAAAGCCTGTTTGCCCAAGTAGAGCTTCTCTCCTGTGGCCTGAGGATGCAGAAGATCCTGGAAAGAGAGAGACTGGCTCAAAAAACATTTTCTGTCCATAAATATGTGTTCTTGATGTTTGTAAAAGAATTTCTTTTGATTTTAATAGAAAGCCATATCCTCATACCCAATTTTCTTTATATCTATGTTATTTTCTTCATTATTTTTCTCACTCTCTCTCTAACTTTGCTTGTAAAATTTATGCTCCTAACAACATTGTTTAGCTGGTGCATAAGTACTATGCGCATTTCTCTTAGGAAAGCCTTGTATTTGAGCAACACTGAAAGAAAATGGATTATTGGTTGAGAGAGTTGGAAGCCCCACTCAGGCAACAACTACAATCTCTGTCAGGGTGATCCACAAAAGCCACTAAATTAGCCTGTGCTGAACCCTCTGGTAGCTTGGCACAAAAGCAGTCAGTTTAACCTCAGAGGCAATATGTAAAGTATTTATACAGCACACAAACAGTAATAAAGTGAAAACACAATACAAGAAAAATCCCAAACTAATTTAGAAAAATAGAGTAAATTCTAATAAATAAATGATAACAGAACCAAAAAATCCGATCAGGAGAATGGGAGATATGCAGTTTTAAAGTCTGTAGTGAAAATAGCACCTAAAACTACAAATCGCTACTTGCGATCATCTGGTTGCGCTTCACCTGGGGAAAGTCAAAAGTTCAGGCCGACCACAATGCAGTGTAGGTTGGCTACAGGGGCCAAGTTACTCCTGCTGAAAAGTTACCTTTTCAAGTCTGGCACTAGGAGTTCTGTTCACATTAGAGGAGGCCACAAGGAGGAGGCTTTGCGGGCGGTCAGTGCTTGTTTCCGGTCCAGGGAAGACATGGCTTGGCAGTTCGGGCTGGACTGTTCCCATGAGGCACAGGGTCAAGACTGATTTGCATATAGCTGTGTCTGAACTGGGGTGGTGAAGTGACCGATGCTAAAGAACGATGATGGATTCAACCCAGATCTGTGACTGGGGGAGAGTGTCTGAAACGTTTCAGCGCTTCATCCATCTCCTTGTGTTTGCTGCGGTCATTGCTGTAGCACAAAGAACAGGTCGGGCATTGCAGATGGCCATCGCTGTAGCATAAAAAGTCAGTCAGGCTTCGTGGACGGTCGTTGCTGTATCTTTGTGTTGGCAGTTGTCAAGGGCTGTCATTGCAGTAGTACAAACAGCAGGTCTTGTGTTGCGGGTTGTTGCTGGAGGTATGAAGAACAGGTCTCGGCAGAACTTCACTTTGATGGTCCTTGTGGACAGCAAAGTCTTGGCATTAATGGATGCCGTTGTGAGGAGCGAAAACTTTAGGAGTTTTACTTTTTATTTAGGAGTAGTACACTCTGATGCCAGCCAAGAGTCCAGGACCTGGGAAGCCCCTCTTGGGAATAAAGTACTCACTCCAGCAGAGGCCAGCAGGGCTCAGGTAGGTCCAGTTGCAGGGCACGGCAGGTCCAGTTGCAGCAGGTCAATTGCAGGGAGGTCTCTGAAGCTTGTTGTGTCCCTGTTCCTCACACAGGAGGTCAGTCAACTGTTCCTTGGTTCTGGTTCTGGTTCTGGTTAGCATGGGATGAAGGCAAGCAGGTCCAGTCTTCCTTCTCAGATTAAAAGAATGTTCTTCAAGCAGAAAGGCAGTCCTCTGGCAGCAGGTCAGTCCTTCTTCTGTAACCTCCACAGGTCCAAGGGTGTTCTGATGTGTAGCTCTGGAGGTCCAATATTTATCCACAGTGCCAGCCTTTGTTTGAGGTAATTTATTCTGCTAGCCCCACATATTGTTCTAGAAAGCTCTTCCCTTGTCAAGGCTTTAAACATTCTGGGGATGACAAAAGACAGGGCAGGCGTGGTGTCAAGTTCCTTTGTGTGTGCAGGAGGCAAAGCCCTTTGAAGTATAAGGAACGCTTGGTGTAACGCCTCCTCAGTCATTCTGCCGGAATGGCCCATTCTGTCTACACCTAAACTAGGGGTGAGCGGAACTCACAGAATTTGACTCAACAAATTCCATAGAGTTACATAAAAACTCTGTGAAATTCCGCGGAGTTCCGCCAATGAGCTGAAATAGGAATGTCACGCCGCTCACTCTATGATTTAGCGCCGGGAGCACATTCTGCTCTCAAAAATCATCGCAAATGGCACCACATGGTGTGCCAGAGGGTGCAGCTACTCGAGCTGATTTTTCTGCCACCCGAATAGATTTTCTACTCGAGCGGCAGCCTTCTGACTGGAAATGGTTGCGATTGCCCGCATTAATACAATCTCACCGGATGCCCTCCTAGTGACCTGAAATTGAGCTATGAGACAATAAATCTTGCTCATGCATGCCAACATACCATCCTGGAGCTGTGCGCAAGAAAAAATTCTGCCATGCAGCGATTGGTGGAATTTGGCTGGAACTCTGCGTTACAAGAGTAACGCAGAGTCACCAAAATTCTGCCAATTTCACCAGCATTGGCAGAATATTTAGCCCACCCCTAACCTAAACCCCCTTGTCTGTCTGGAAGCAATACACAAACCCTAAAAAGCAGAGCCATTCATGGTCATGTGACCTAGGGTACTACCAAAAGGCACAAATGGTTAGGACAAGAAAAGCCCAGCTTTCTAAAATTGGCATTTCCAGAATTCTTACTTAAAATCCGACATTGCAAAAGTAACGCAGACTCACCAAAATTCCACCAGTTCCGACGGCAGAACAGAATATTTCACCCACCCCTAACCTAAACCCCCTTCGCCTGTCTGAAAGCAATACATAAACCCCAAAATCAGAGCCATTAATGGTCATGTGACCCAGGATACTGCCAGAAGGCACAAATGGTTAGGACACGAAAAGGTCAACGTTCTAAAAGTGACATTTCCAGAATTCTTACTTAAAATCCGACTTTATATTAAAGCAGATTCTTAGTTACAATACAATAAAAAGCATATTTCTACCTTCTCCCAATCAAAAGTTAGCACTTTTTAAATGTAATAAGGTTACCCAGTGTTAGTCACCGGGGGAGACAGGCTGTACAACAGTGACAAACAACTATGGTAGTTTTTCACTGGCAAGACATTTAAAATGTATGTATGCATGTCCTACTTTTCAAATGCAATGCACACTGCTCTATGAGCCTTTAGGGCCTAAATTAGGGATGACACATAAGTATTAGAAAGGAAGGTTTGGGCCTGGCAAAAGGTTTATTTTGTCAGGTCGAAATGGCAGTTTAAAGACATGTTTTAAAAGGTTACTTTAGTGGGTGGCACAATGAGTGCTGCAGGCCACTAGTATCATTTAATTTACAGGCCCTGGATACATGTAGTACCATTAACTAGGGACTTACAAGTACATTAAATGTCTTAATTTCGTGTCGTCCAATTTTACCATGTTTGGAGGGGAGAACATAAGCACTTAAGCACTGATTAGCAGTGGTTATGTGCACAAAGTCCTGAAGACAACAAAAACCGAATTCAGCAAAACTGGAGGAATGAAGGCAAATTGTTTGGGAGAATACCACAGCAAGGATTTCAAGTCTAATGTACACTATCAAGGGGGAACCTATATTCCTTTTGTCCATTAAGTTTGTTTGAGTTTTTTTGGAGCTCACATCAAGACTGTGAATTCTGTCTTTCTCTCTCATATCTTACTAAATGGATTTCCTATACACTTGCAAATGTACAGCCATGTAAGAGACGTTATCCAGCACAACCAGTGTCTTCACAATGACCATGATCCACTTAGAGGTACCTTCCCATGGCAGGAGCTCTTCTAACTTTCATCTTTTTTTATATCCATAACCCAGCCACGGTTTCCAGTGTGATAATGTTTTGCTGGATGAGGACTTGCGATTCATTCCATTGTCTAAATTGGTTGCCTGACAAAATATTTCTGGCAAAAATATTGCTCCAAAAAAATGTTGATAACACAAATATCGCCTTTATATTTTTGTATGTAAAGTCAAAAATATGAACAAAAAATTATAAAGAAAACATCAACATTGTCAACAAACTGGTAACTATATCTAATGTTTAATATTATATATTATACCAACTTTAAAACATATGTTAACATAAACAATATTGTTACCTTACAAAAATATACTTATAATTTAAAGAACACATTTAAAAAAGTATAACTTCCCAACATTAATTAAAATAGATACTTTAAAACAATTGCAAAATATATTAAACATATTTAAATAAAATATACAACATATATAATTCATAACTAATACAAATTAATTATAATATCCAACGCTAGATATTAAAAAAGTTTAAAAAACGATACAATAACAACATAAGAATAAATTAGTAAGACAATTAATTAAAACACTAATAAAATAATAATTTACATGAACTAACTTTTAATTAAAAGCAAAACAATATATATTAAAAATTTGAAAATAAATCAAGTAAAGTCTTGGTAAAATTCACTAGTCACACCAGCCTGAGCAACAGTAGGGAAAGTGTTGAACTTTGGAGGGGTCAGATTTTATATTACCACTCAAACATAAATAAAAGTAGGTAAAATGTTGGATTTGAATGCTAGATTTGAAGGTATCAGATTTACTCTTCTTATTCCAAACTAAGCAATACCATGGAAGATGTTGGACTTTTAAGGGGTCAGATTTTCTATTTCCACACCAACATAATCAAAGTAGGGAAAGTGTTGGACTTTCAGGAGTCAGATTTATTATTCCCACTCCAAGGTTAGCTAAAGTAGGAAAAGTGTTGGACTTTGGAGGGTTACAGTTACTATTCCCACTGCAATGTAAGTAACAGTAGAGAAAGTGTTGGACTTTGGAGGGGTTACAATTACTATTCCCACTGCAATGTAAGTAACAGTAGAGAAAGTGTTGGACTTTGGAGGGGTTACATTTACTATTCCCACTGCAATGTAAGTAACAGTAGAGAAAGTGTTGGACTTTGAAAGGGTCAGATTTACTATCCCTACTTACATATGAGCAACAGCAGGGAAAGTACTTGACTTTGGAATGGTCATATTTACTATTGCCACTCCAGCTTAAGCAAAAATGGCCTAAGTGTTTGATTAGGGCGTGGTTACATTTACTGTTCCCACTCCAATCTGAGCCACAGTATCTAAAGTGTTGGCCTTTGGAGGGATAACATGTACCACTACAACATAAGCAAAAATAGGGAAAATATTGGACTTTGGAGTGGTCAGATTTACTATTCCCACTCTAATCTAAGCAACAGTAAGGAAGTGTTGTTTTTGGAGACATCAGATTTACTATTCCTTCTCCTAAATTGTTTAAGTAATACATTTAAATCGAGATAAAAATATATTTCATATTACAATTAAAAAATAAAATGTAAAAAAAATAACAAATAATTTAAATGAAAACACTTACTTCCGTACTACCCTAAAAGGGAATCACCAACAGACAATTCAAATCAATGAATAAATAAATCATATTATAAAAATGAAAAAGTTCAAAAATTAAATGAATTATTAGATAAAACAAAACAAATAATACAATTGATACATATAAAATTAATTAACACATATTAACAATTAAAAATCATTGATCAATAAATTAAAAATCAAAAACGAATTTATATACCAATTATTCAAGTAATTTATATAATTAGTTATCAATTACAACAATACATTACATTAAAGTAATGTACAAGTCTAAAACAATACGTTACTTGTTAAAAACCTTCTCAACTTAATCCCCTACAAACTCAACAATGTGCTACTAAATGAATAATTTTTATATTCATTTTTTTAACTTAAATTTCACATAAAAACTTACAAAAACAAATCAAACACAATTATTATTATAATACTAACAATATTAAATACTTAAAAAGCAATATTATTTCCTTTTATATTGTGTTCCACGATATTTTTGAATCACAATTTTTTGAGACAATATTTGTCAACCATGTGACCCAACAGACATTCCATGAGGCAGAGTAAAGACAGAATGTTGGACTTATCACATCTACATTGCCTATCAGTGCTGGCAGACTGACTGCCAAGGATCAAATGAAGTACTCGAGTGGTTGCAGTAAGTGCAGTGCTACAGGGCATAAATAGATTTTGCTTCAGCAGCAAAATCATGTTTTTTGGCTCGCTGCACTGCTAAATGTCAGGTTTGCCGAATAGAAAGTATGCCTAGTTTTGATTCCAACTCGTTCCTCTGTTGCACCACCCTATACTTTCAGAGCAGATGTTCAAAGAATTGATTTTCAAAAAAGTACTTGCAAATTGTGCATTAACTTTTTGAAAAGCAATTCTAATTTTACAAACCATCTATATGCTAATAGCTCTGTTCGCAAAATCACCATTTGGAGTGGGTCACAATTCGTGCAGTAGGTCGCAAATTGTGACTCACTCCGGCTGGCTGCTGTAAGAAATTAGAGTTTTAGTTGAAGGGAGTGAGAATCCACCTCAAAGAATAATCACAATCCTTGTCAGAGGAATCACAAAAGTCACTGAGTAAACCTGTGCTGAATCCCCGGTAGCTATGGCATTGAGCATCCAGGCATAACGCAGAGTCAATGTGTAAAGTATTTATGCAGTAGAAAATATTTAAAAAAAGAAAATGACACCAAGCTCCAAAAATACAGTTAGTACAACTAGAGTTATGAATTTTTAAGGTTTATATTTCAAAATTGTGCCAAAAGCACTAAGGGGCAAGTTTGGGAATCCGGTTGAGCTGTAACAGGAGAGGGCTATGATTTGAAGCAGACCACAAGGGAGCATGGGTCAGATACAAGGACCAGGTTGGTCCCGGTCACTAAGTTACCTTCTCATTTAGAGACTTTTATGGAGGTAGAAAGTCTTCAGCAGGGCCAGGTTATTAACTGGATCTGAGGAAGGGCTTGACGACAACGGCTAGCCACTGTGAGAGGTCTTGGAGTCGATCAGGTTTGGTGAAGCCATTGATAAGGTGCTGCTCAGAGTCAAATCCGGTGAAGCCATCAACGAATGTTGATCATGTTGAGCCTTTGTTTCGAGTCCAGTCAAGCTTTCAGCTAGGCATTGAGGAGCACACTATGACCACAACCAAAGGTCCAGGACCTTGGGGACAGTAGTTGGGGATCAGTTCTCACTCCCACAGTGGTCAGCAGAGGGGACCAGGCCAGGTCCAATTGGGTATGATCAGATGCCAAGCAGGGAAAGGCCTCTGGAGGCGTGTATGAGCCCTGTAGCTCAAACAAGAGGTCAGCCATCCGACCCTTGGAGTCCCTTCTGGGGTCTTTGGTTCAAGGCAAGAAGGCCCAGTCTTCCTTCATGTTCTTCAGACAGCAGGGCAGTCCTTCTTAGGATTCTTAACATGTCCAGTAGTGTTCTAAGGGGAGTACTTAGGATTCCACTTTTATGCTGAATGCCTTTGGGTTGGGGCAAATACTGGCCACACCCTAGCCAATGAGGTAAAGTTCCTAAAGGTGACCCTACCCACTTTTACAGCACTTTCTGTGTGTTTTGCTGTAAACTATCCTACAGTGCCCCTCTCTACCTAAATCCAAGATGGCAGGACCTTTCTTCCCTTAGTCAGAGTTCCCTGGTCACACCCAGAGGTGTGGCTATGATAAGGAGAAAACCCTCCCTTGTGGTCACTCCAAACCAGTTCTGGGGCAGCTCCCCCTTCCATTGGATTTGGACCAAGCTGACTAGAGGGACCAAGGAAGGAGTCAGGCCTGGCGTCAGTTTCTTCTGCTTGTTACAGCATAGACCTTTTTGAAGTCTAACTAGTCCTTAGGCACAGACCCCAGGCCATCTATCAATGGAAGGCCAACAGCTCCCCACAAACAAGCCCTGGGTCCTCTGTCTGGGAGCAACCCACATCTCACCACAGGGCAGCCATAAGCAGTCAAATGACAGTGGAGTACTGGCAGAAAGGTCCCCAGAGGTTTAGGCAGGGATAGGCAAATATTTCTAAAAGTACCTTTTCCAACACAGTCAAAATTCGTATTTTGAATAATTATTAGGATGAGTTCTTGAATTATATATTTTGCAGCTCCTTAACCAAAATTATCATTATTAGGTGTTATAATGTAATCAAGTGCTTCCCTATGGAGCAGCTAACCTTGACACAGTGAAAAGGTCTTTTGGGGCCTTACCACTGTCAGGACATGTGAGCATTAAATTTGACGTGACCTACTTTTAAAAACCATTCACTTTCCTTATTGGACTATAAGGTCTACCACGGGGTGACATAAATATTTGAAAGGAAGGTTTAGGCCTTTCAAAAAGGGTGATTTTGACAGGTCAAATTAACAGTTTAAACTGCACAGCCAGGCTGTCGTGCCAGGCCTGGAGACATGCTTTACAGTGCTACTGTAGCTGGTGGCACAATGAGTGCTCTAGTCCACTAGCAGCATTTATTTTGCGGGTCCAGGGTACATCAAGTACCATATACTAGGGACTCAGAAATAAATTAAAGCTGCCAATCAGTTGTATGACACTTTCAGCGCATTTTACGTGAGGGTTATTTCCGGTTAGCAGGAGTAAAGACCGCAGAGTCCTAAAGCTAACAAAAACAGTTCAGCCAAAAATCTGGGAGAGTACCAAGTAAAAGATGGTAATTTTCATACATGCCATGCCATCGCAGAGATCGTGGCCTGCTGTGGCCAGCACACCACCATGTCTGTGATAACATATTAATAAACTACATGTTTTTTAAATACATCAGTTCCCTCAAGAGAATCAGGTGTGCATTTAAGAAAAATATTCCTTTTTTCAAAAATGTTTCTTTAAGAGTTCGCAGTGGATTACTGCCCACTCCCAAACGTTTTTTTCCCATCACAAAGGGGAAGCAGTCCCACAGAGTCCCCTCCTATGAGGAGTGGGAAACCTATCAAGAAAATCATTGATGCATAGCATCCCAATTCCATAGCAATTTGAAAGGGACACCCTAAACACACCCCTTCTATATCGCAATTCAGAAGGCATGTTTAAGCCTATATTGCAATTCGGTAACTGTTACTGAATCTCAAAATGGGCTTAGTACATTTTAAAAAGTCATTTAGTACTTGCAAACCATGTGATTTCGTGATTTGCTGCCTTTGCGATTGCTAACTGGCTCCGTACATCCAGCCGCTAGTCTCTTTGTCTCACCCTCGTAGAGCCTTTTTCATTCCTGCTTTCTCTCTTGACACTGTTTTTCTATCTTCCTATATCTTCTTATTTCTCTCTTTTCTACCTTTTCCTCTCTTATTCTGGGTTAAAGCCGGATATTGAAAAATAAGTCCGGATCAACCACAGTGAATGCCCCCGCCTACCACCTGCAACACCCGACCCAAATTAAGGACTGCTGCTCCCCAATTACAGCTGTCTTTACTTCCCAACTGGGGGGAGGATGGCCATTTTCCTTGCTTGCTTTAGAGCCAGTGCATTCGAGCTACGTTACTGAACTAGTCTTTCTTCTTGCTCACAGCGGATGGTTGCAGGAGGCAGTTTATGAGGGCCTTTCAGTTTACTAGACTGATTCCTGTTCTAGGATGAGGAGGGTGAGCTGAACAGCTCAAATTTTATGATTAATTTTCATAGTTGTTGATGAACAGTCACACATCCATGTTTCATACACATCCCTCAATATACTTTCAATGCACAACTAACATTCCACTGCAGATAGCACTTCAGAGATATCAGTTCTTAATCAGATATTGGACTTTGGAAAGTTCGAGGATGGTAACAGTTCCGTGTCTCAAGTTTTTGTTAAATCTGCCCCTTCCTTCCCAGGAACACTGTCAGCATGTTTTACACACTGCCTGAGTTTAGATATCACATCGCCACTGATGGCAGATAAGACTACGCGCTGCTTTATGGGTCATACATACATAAAACCTTTATTTCGGTTTATAATACTATAAAAGATACAAACATATAACTCCTTATCGATAGTGCTCGAAATAAAATTAGTACAAAAAAAGAGAAAACAATTCCGTACACCAGATTCTAAGGAGTCAAATTTTTCCAAGATACAGTCTTATAAACACGAAAAAGATCAACAAGGAACTTTATGGGTCCACTGAAGGACCTTAGAGCTCACAGAAAACACCGCTAGAGCCATTTTCTGCGGGTGATTACATTTCCGTTCTCGATGACACAACTGTTCTTAACCAGAGTGTAGATGACGAGGTTCTTTCCTGCATGGTCCAAGAAAAGAAATATTTTTGTATACTTGTCCGTTAATTTTAATTGTGGTTTTGATTTCTTCAGTTTTGTTCTTTGGGAAATTCTGAGCCATTACCCCGGATTTAGGATTCTATTAAGTGCCACTAACTTGTGGTAATTATGGTATCGTAAGTATTTCAACATGTATGCATACATAGTAACCACTCACTAAGGGGCACTAAGGGGCATATTAACAAGGACTTATCGCCGAGTTATCGGCGCTTTAGCGCAGCAAAAGTGGCGATATAATTATCGCCCAATTCGCAAGCTGGTGCTAACTGCCTACATCGCCACATATCCAGCTATAGCTGCCGCAAAAAACATCGCCACGGTTGACACCGCCAACTAACGCTAATGAGATGCAGAGTAGGCATTCCCGTGCGAAAACACACGAAAACACCACATCGCGACATTCACAACGAACAGCCAGATCCGCGATGCGAACCAAAAACAGGCGATAAAGCGCGCTAGCAGCAGCGATTTTACACCTCCTCTCTGCTGGTGTTAAGCAGGACGACTACCTGCACCACAAAAGGGAGCCCAGCCCACAGCCACACCTGAAGAACAACAGATGCCATGGAGCCACTGCTCATGCAGCTCGGAGACCCCAGAGGCCCACAACACCCACCGCCACCACCCCCAGGACCCCCCCACACCCCTGGGCCCTCCCCTGGCCCACCCACCCCGGACAAAGATATGCCACCGCAACTTCACAAAATCACGAGATAAGAAAGACCCTGATGTCGCACACATACAACAACAAACACACATGTGTGGTCAGAATAAGGAGAATCAAACATTCAACTGTGAAATTCCCATAACAAAACTTTATTAATACACAACACAAAACAACAAATTGGATTAGTCCTTGCGGATCCACTCCGGACAATCTGAAAGCCACAGCCTGCAAGACAAAATCCGAGATGAGAACGTGTGTCATGCGCTCATCAAAGGACAGGGAGAGAGAGAAAGAAAGAAAGGGAGAGCGAGAGAGAGGGGGAGAGAGAAAGAGAGAGAGGGAGAGAGAGAGAGAGAGAGAGAAAGAAAGGGAGAGAGAGAGGGAGAGAGAGAGGGAGGGAGAGAGAGGGAGAGGGAGGGAGAGAGTGAGCGAGAAAGAAAGGGAGAGAGAGCGGGAGGGAGAGAGAGAGAGAGGGAGAGAGAGAGACAGAGAGGGAGAGAGAGACAGCGAAAGGATGAGAGGGCGAGAGACAGCCGCCCCTGTGCACCCATGCCCCATAGCCCACCTGCGGCCACCGGTGTGTCTCCAACCATGTGCCGGTATCCACTGCAGTCCACCATGTCCTTTCATCTGCAATGGAGTCCAGATGTAATAATGGCAGAGTACATACCATTGCACACGGCAACATCGCCCGCCCGCCCGCCCCTGCGCACACATGCTGCTGCACCCCAGCCCCTCCCGCCGCCCATTGGACATTGTCCGCCCATGCGCCCCCAGGCCTCACTGCTCACCTTCCGCCACCGGTGTGTCTCCAACCACGTGCCGGTGCATGCTCCGAGCCCATGACACGCGACCATGGCAGACTCCACATCACGCGGACCCGCCCCGCGGGCCACTAGGTCACACACCTGGATCTGGGCCTTGATTTCAGAATGGGAGAGTCCATACCAGTGCACACGTCATCAGCGCTGGCTGCACACCGGCTCAGCATCATAGGTGCCACTAACTCCGTGAACCTTGAGGCAACGCCACGTGGCGGTAAGCCCGCATCGCACGCAGGCTCCGACCTACACTGCGGTCCAGCAGGGCTCACACCAACCCTCACCAGCCCGGACAGCCAGGACGGGGCATCATCGCAGGCTGCGCACCCGCTCAGCACATCAGGTGGCCCTACCTCAGTGCCCCGTGAGTCACCGACCCATGGCGGCATGCCCCTGCCGGCCGACGTGCTCCGGGGTGCCACTAACCCAGTGCAACGAAAGTCACCGTCCCGTGTCGCGCGGGCCGTGCCGCACGCAGTTCTGCTCTGTGCCCCGCAAGTCATGGTCCCTTCATGATTGCATCACATGACATGGCAGGCGGGCGCAGCATTGTCCCCTCGGGCATTGTGGAAGATCTGGTCCATGTAGCTCTGTCGTCCCACCCTTTATACGTATACGGAGTGGTCTGGGCTTGCGTACGCACGTCCAGCATAGGGGTGTGAAGTATCATCTCCGGGATCTGGGCGTGGTCCTGTGCTGGGCAGGAAATGTACATATGCGTGTGCCTCTGTCGCAGTGTCTGCGCAACACGGGCCGCGATGTGCAATGTTGCAATGTTGCATGCAGCGGGAGGGCGCACGCGCACGTGGGAATGTACAAGGTGTGCAAGTCCGCTCGGGCTCTTGGCTCATGCATGCCAACTGCTGTGTGTATCGTTCTAGTTGCGCCATGGGCCTAAGGCCTAGCCTCAATTGCAGCGTGTAGACCACATCACATTTCCACATTGCAAGCAGTAGTCAGACTGACATCAGGGATGAATGCTCCATTGTCTCCACACAGGAGGCGGACGGGCATCTGCACCTCCGACCTTGGACACAGCATGCAGCAGAAACCCCCTGTAAGTGATATCATAGCAGATGAAGACGACTCCCACACTTCACACAGCGATGATGAATGACCAACATATACACACCCCACACACAGAGGCCCTTGCCCGGGGTACTCTTGCATGGAATGGCCTTCACACTTACGTACACAACAACACATACGTCCTAACGTCGCACGCCCATACGACTCATTGCTCCGAGCTGTGGCTTTTCATCCACATGACTGCTGCAGGTCAGAGGAGTGGCGGTTCTGCGAGTGCCACCACCACAATGGCCGAACATCACGGGCACATGCACAACCCCAGTCACATGGGACTGTACCGTGCCCGAATGGTGCAAATGTTGGGGGCCCTGCCACTTGCAGTGTTGCGCATCAGTTACCGTCTGAGCTTCCGTCTTGCGTACGTCACCTGCGTCCAGCCCTGGTTCCACTGTCGAACATGCATATTCCAATGGCCCATGGATATCTGCCTATCCAATGCAACGGTGGCTGAACTGGATTATGACTTGTGTGTGCGCCCCCTGTTGGCCCACGACCATGAGTGTAACCGTGATTCCCGTTCATGGGATGCCTGGATGTTTGGCATATATGCTGGCAGTTGGACATGGGAGTTTGCACAATTCCTCGTGTGCAGTGACCACATTGAGGTGCCCCCCTATTGGGCTGTTCTGCGGATTGGTGAGACGGCATGGACGGAGCACATCTGTCCGGACCAGTTGATGGATTGGCTCGCCTTCGTGTTCCTTGAGCTCGACAACGACGTACTCCTGGAACTGATTGCACAGGAAGCTGCGCTCGCTTTCATGGACGACTAACGACGTTCCAGCAGCCACGACTGATGGTAAGCCATGGCACAGGTCCCAACACCTTGTTGCATTCTGGTGATGAGTCCACATTTCCCACAACAGCAGTGGACATGGCTGCATTCCTATGCTGCCTGTGATTGTCTGATGCCTTGGTCTGCATGTTGTGGCCCTTGTCTTGCCCGTAGTTCCACGCACATGCCAATGAAGTCTGCGCTGCCACACTTGTGTTCAACTGTGATGGGTGTTGGGTAGGACGGCAATTCGTGTGCCTCATTGGGCATTGTCCATACACAGGGTGGGACTGGATGACGCATTTCATTTAGGGGTGAGTCCCTATTGGCAGGTCCACCTCTGTGCGCCAGACTTGGTGGTTTGGGATAGTTGCTGGTAGACCTGTGCAGCTCTGTGACATCACCATTGTGGGTATGGGGTCCGATTTCTTGGCATGTGGGTCACTGTGATCGTTCTGGACAGTCTGCGTCCGCCCAGGTGGGTGTGGGTAGGTATGCGACGGTAGGTACTGTTGTCACATGTGATGGTGGACACACCTTCAGGCCTGCTACCGACTTTGACATCTTTTCACACAAACCTCTTTCCTACATGGACGTGGAGCTACGTTGGGGGGTTGCGAGTATGTTGTTCATGGGTGATGTGCCCACAGCTAGTTCAGTCCTACGCAGTCATCTCATTGGACTGCCATTTTTCCATTTGTCTTGCAAATGACACGGTGGTGGTGACGGACAGTTGTTGGTGTTCTGTCCACACCGTGCGGTGGATCCGGTCTTCCTCTTCCTCTTCCTCTTCTCCTTGCCCTTCCCCGACCCCGGGGTTCCGGGCTGGTCCTCTGTTGTGCTTGTGGGGTTCGAGTTGGCCTCAGCACTCGGGCCAGGTGCTACCATGGTGCTCCGCAGTTCGTTTACTTGTTGGTGGTTTTTTTGGGTGCTTTTATGGCGCCTCTTCACGCATGGCGCGTGGGTATTGCTGGCCTCCTGCTGGTTATCATGGTTGTTTCATCGCCATTGGGCGCATCGCAGCTTTTTTCGCGTTAGGGTTTGGATTTTTATCGCCGTCGCGGTAGTTGTTTCGCGGACATTTGCCGCGTTATCGTGTGAATATCGCATGGTATCGCTGTGTTGTGAATGCCACGTTAACACAGCGTTATTTTCCCGCGATGGACTGCGATGTGAGGAGTTGCAGTAAGCTATTATGGCGATGTTTATCGCACGTTCTTGTGAATATACCCCTGAGGGTAGTGCAGATGGTCTGCCAAACCACTGGGGGCAGAAAAAGCCCTGGCTCTGATGACCTAGCAATGGACTACCTGCCATACTTAGAGATTTCTCCTGGGATGGCAGGGTTTTTTGGGAGAAAATGTTGCAGTCGACATGGCTAATATGTCGTGTCAAAAAGGCCACCCTGCTATGTCGGCCTGCTCACATGTGCGTTTGTTTTAAGAATATCAACCAGTGTCCCTGAATAGCAGGAACATTTTCTTTCTGTGTATGAGGGACATTTTTGCCTGTTTGCAACTATTCTGACACACACAATGGTTATGAACAGGAAAAATCACAACTGGGAGGCATACCATCAACAGGGCAGCCACTGGAATGCAGGAACGCCGGCTTCATCTACTAGTCACAGGCATGGAGTTTTCAGCTAAGCCATCAGCAACTTAGGGGCGATTATGATGTCGGGCGTAAAGCCTCCGCCCTACACCGACTCGAAATCGGGACCGACCGACTTGCGGTCCCCAGTTCCGACCGCTGGATTATGAGGTGACCAAAAACTGTTCGGTCGGAGTCCCATTGTTTCCTATGGGAGCTCGTGTTCCGCCCAACAACTGGCCGTAACACAGGCTCCTATGGGGAAATGGAGTGTTTGCGGAAAACCCTGCACCCTGTCACAGGCTCCCCACGGTGCCTGCCACACAGTGCAAGGTTTTAAAGGGGGGTCCCTTGGGTACCCCCTCGGCCATCAACCGTAGGCCGTGGGGCCAAGGAGGCACTGCCAGGGGCCCCCAAAGTCACTTTCCGACTACCTTTCCATGTCGGACAGGCTGACGCGGAAAGGCTGTTGGAAATCGACATCATAATCCCGAGGAAGGAAACACTGTCCATTGGGGTGTACAATGCGGTTCCGACCGACACGGATACTCCACAAGTCGCTCAGAAACTATTCGGAATGACCGCGCGGTTTACATTCTGACCGCGAACATCATAATCGGGTGGTCGAAATGTAAACCGACCGAATTGGTCGGAAGGGCTCCGACACGGTCGAGGAGATTCCAACTGTCGGGAGGAGGCTTTCCGCCGGATATCGTAATCATCGTAATCGGCCCCTAGGTGTTTCCACCTATTCTAAATGATGCCATGTTAGAAGATCTGTCTAATCCCCTCAGAGCAACAGGTATGGGTCCCACAGGCATGTACTGTTTACAGACAGCTATGATACATGATCTGAGTGCAGGAATGACGATGAGTATCCCACCACTTCTCTTTATGGACCAATGCTTTAGCTATAGGCAGTACTCATAAGTGATGTATGGGATCTGTCTGGGAGTGACAACATCAACCTGCAGGTATGCATGGGAGAAACACAGCCACAATGAATGCTCTTGAGAGTCAAACCAGGAGCCTCTATGTTGGTAGACACAAAATCAACACAGAGAGGGCCAAGTTTGCTCCTGTCACAATATTCTGAAATATATTAATTGAAATCTCAGCGAAAGGATTACGTTTTTTATGGTGCACTAATTAAAGCATGCACTCAAGGCTTTCACTTCCCCCACTTGCAATATCCAGAGTTCTCCTCATTTTATTTATTTATTTTTGTAGTATTATACAGTGCAAACTTGACCTTAAGGCATCAGACCACTTTACATGAGCACCGGATTAACTTCCACAAGGTCAGATTATTTTTTTCACTTTTTGTAGGCACGGGGAGATAAAGTGATTTGCCCAGAATCACAGGATGTTCATGTGACGCTGGCACTGGAACATGGTTCCCTAGTTTCAAAGTCGGCTGCTCAGACAGTTAGGGAACATCTCCTCCCCTTCCCTTTGTCTTATAGTAACTTTCCTGAGATATTGCCACATAGGCATTACATTTGCCCAACATTTGTTTACCTACCTACAGTTTGCTACCCGGGCCAATTGATTCTTTTTAGACTTTGTGAACCGAAATTAAATATTAAAGTGACAGACCTGCAGACATTTTCTTCTAATGTACCTTCTCTCCATTAGTGCATACACCACAGACACGAATTACTTTCTCTGCACTGTTATATGTAGGAATTATGCTTTAAAAGAAATAGCTGTGAAAAGTGAAGGAACTTGTGCTGATATCTTGCTAATATATCACATGCATTTTATTTGGTTCTATAGCTAATAACACTTAAATGAGGGGAAACATATATTGACTTTCCATGTATCCTTCACAGTGGAGCTATCAGAGGCCTGGCCATAAAAATATTTTCTGAGATAAGCAGGCTAAGGCAGAGGAAGATAAAGTGAGTGGCTCAACATCAAACAAATTGGTGCATTTAATGAAGTCATTATTAGAGTTTGTCTTCTAATGTCATTAAACCATTGGTCCTTATTTTACAGTAGTAGTGTGTATGCCTTATCATGGCTCATGCCTTAAGTTTCCCTATTCCCTGTGATACGAGCACAAAAACATAAGTTTTCAAATAAGTTGGCTCAGTCATCAAGATGGGCAAACTAGAGATGTGTGTGTCTCTTTTAATTAGTATTAATGAACTAGATAGAGTTAGATGGAAGAACGTATTGGTGCGTTACATTTTGGTGTATCATTTGTGTATCTTAAAAGGGATTACAGTCGCTCATGCGTCTTGCATGTCAACATTAAAATTCACTTGTAGGGTTAAATCCACAAAGCCGTTTGACCATATAAATTCAACTTAGGTACCCAAGGGGCTCATTACGATGGCGGGCGGAAGCACCACCGCCGTGCTGGCGGATGCAAAAAGCACCAGTTACCGCCGGCACGCAGCAGTCCACACGCCCGTCCAATTACGATGCGAAAAGTAGGCCAAACACCGCCGGCAAGCCAGCAACACCGTCCGCCATCAAAGTGCGCCCGTACACGTAGCGGCGCAGCCCAACTGACACACACCGTCCGACGAAACACGTCCCGCCCGGCGCATAAATTACGATGCCGCAAACAAACGGCTCCCACGGCCAAGAGATACCGTACGACAAACCGAAGCGGTAACACGGATGCCGAGCACGGACAACGAAGAAGCGGCTCCCGAGCATGAATCCAGCACTGCAGGCCCTCCCCATGCTCCTGCTGATGCACCACCAAGGACGCAACGTACCGCGGAGACGCAGGTAGGCACACACACAACAAGTGCACGCAAACAGCGCACACAGTGCAAGGGCGGAAAAAGCGGACAACCCCCACCAGCGCGTGTACACAACACATCCACCATTGCATCCACATATGACACACAGGCCAAATCCTAACATCGCCGGAACACATGTGTACACACCACCTGGGACTAGGAACCAACCACCCCGTCACGGCCCCAAAGCGCCGATGACGCCGCCACACATGCGCACAACGCAGAGGCCAACCGCAGCGCCATGCATGCGTCGCACACAGACACAGGGACACAACCAAGCAGCACACACATCAGCCCCACCCCGAACGCACATGACACGTGACAGGCCTGCCACAGACATGTCCCCAACGCCCAATTCACGGACAACACCCAACGCCACACAACCGACGCACACATGTCAGTGAAGACACGCAACAGCAGGACACACCCCAGTGTAACAAACATGGCGTAGCACACAGCGGCGGCAACACCAACTAGGAGAAGCAGGGCCCCTTCGGGAAGAGGAACGCCAGTACCACACTGAAACACCCATACCACCCTGCACATATGAACAAGACATACAAAACGGAACACCAAAGAGCCCGGGGACCGACAACAGGTGGCCCAAGAATAACATTCACACACAAGGCCCAACGCAGAGCGGAAAGGCAGCCTGCCGCCCACACAAGGGAGAGCAGACAGCACTGAATGACCTTCCATTCCAACTCCGAAACCACAGCCCTACGACAGAAGCCGGTGAATACAGCCATTGTCCAAGAATAGACCAACACAGGCATGCCGAGGAGACCGACCACAGGGCAGATAGCGCATATCACAGAAGCACACAACGGACGGGGAAGAAAGAAGAAAACACTCCCCCATGTCGGCCACATGCAAGTTAATTGGAAGGAGTCACACATCACTGACCTTGAACTGTCTGAGAAGCATGTGGGAAGAGGGCCCGTGTCCTCCAAACAAGCCAACAGAACACAAGTCCTGTCTCCCTACGACTACACAGAGCTCACAGCAACCTCGGAGCGTGCACATTGCAGACTGCACACACAGCCGGAGCACGCCACCACAACGCACCGCTGGGAAATGGCAACCGCAACACACCTACCCAACTACGCCGAACAGCTCAAGCTGTACAAAACCAACCTGTTCCATACATTGGGATGCGATCTCCTGTCCCTGCTGAACGTAAGTTACCGACTGACTTACCGCATCACATTGTTCAGCTGCGTCATGCCCGTCTTCTACTGTCGGAGGTGTCCATACCAGCATCCCGTCGAGATATGCCTCTCCAACCCAGCATGTCTGAAGGCGGACCTGCTACCACTACTCCTCCCTCTGGACGCACACGACAGGGCCTGCTCTGCCTATGGGGGCATGGCGTATGTGGCCAACATCGCACCCGCACTGAAATGGGACCACTGTGCCTCCACACGACGGATCATCGAGAACAGCTACATCGAATGTCACCCAGCATGCCCCATCATGGTCCTCCAAGGGACAACTTACGAACAACACCTTGACAGCCACCATCCGCTACATTGGCTGGCAAACATGTACACCACCAATGACATGGAAGCCCTGCTGGACGGCATCGCATACCTGACAACCTGTCAATTCGTCGGACCACAACGCAGGTTCCCGAGTGACCTATGATGTCCAACCCCGCACCCATGCTTAGCTTCCGCACGGACTGGCCAGTCACCACCACAACAGCCATACCAAACGACCGGCAACTGTAACCACACCATCAACGACATCGCCATGACATCGGATATGACCGGGACATGCACACTGTTCCCCATCACATCCAGGAACACCGCATGCATCGTGGGAGGCAGTGGCATGGGCTCTGTGTATCGCACCCACATGGACGGAACTGCACGAACAACCAGGACACGACATGGATCCAGCGCCCATGGACACACACACCGCTCAGTGGACATGAATAGGTCGCCTGGAGTCTGTGGGTGCTGCACCCCTCCCACCCCCGCCCCGGGAATCCCATACCAGGACCTTTGCAAGGACGACAAGTGCATACAACAACAACACGACCCCAGTGACTGTGACATGTCCAGTAACCACCACATTGCAACAACAAGTGGCACGCCGCTGCATGCACGCAAGCACATGCCCTGATGTCATCTCACATGCACACGTGCATGAGGAACAACCGCAGCAAACCTGTCACATGGAACTGAGATGGACTGTGCCCATGATGCCAAGCGGTCTGGTAGGCTACATGTATACCGTCTGTGTCAAAGTCCGCAGCTCCGCAGCTATACGTAAATGTACATTAGCACAGCCTTGGCCAAGCAGATGTCACTCTGAAGCCCACATCCCACATGCAACAGCCAATCACATGTAACCCCACACCCTATCCCATTTGCAATCATGCTCAGTATATCCTCAACATGTATTCCGCTGCCAGTAGTGTCCACTATACTGCATCACAGAGGACAGAAGACTCAATATAATGTTTGAAACCAAAACTGTCTCCGCTGACTCATTTCACAAGTACGAATGAGAGAGGATGAGAGTATGTGAAGTACACGGCAGTCGTGACATGACCATGTAGTCCACTGGTATTGGATGTCAACGCAAATGAGTAGCACTACTGTGGAAGACACACATGTGTCGTGTGAAGTCGTATGGACGCAGTGCTCAGGTGGGTGGGTGCGACGGGTAGATGCGCACATGCCAAGTTGGAGCACGCCGTGTTGGGAGGGGTCATGAACAGTACACCACCGCTTCCCTGGGCATTGTGAGAGGACACCTGTCGGGGGAGTGAACACGTGTGTGCACAGCAGCCGGGCACACGTACAAAGCGGTACCAGGCGCACCTCAGCCCACCCTCTGTGGACAAGCTGGATCCTGTTGTGCGCCCGCCATGCCCCTTGACAAGGCACACACAGCCCCAGTCGACCAGGTGTAACCCCAACATAGTCAATCCGCACAGGCGATACAGGGCACGGGATGGCAGTGGAGCATGGTGTGTGAGAGGTCTCCTCGCGCTCCTCCTGGTCATATCACGCAGGCAATAGAACCTCAACGTCTAGCATGGCACAAGTCAGATGGAAGTGTAGGGGGACGCACCACAGCACGAGCAGCACTGACGTCACGGGAGGTGGCTCGCACCATCCCATCCATTGCCCATCATACCAACCACGCCACATGCCATTGCGACTAAGTGCAAGCGCGTGCGCCACCACCCCCGAGCCCTCCCCAGAGAGGCCAAAGAGTGAATGTGTGGGCCATCAGCCACAGACGGACGCGGCCTGGCCGCAAGGGCAGCCACAGCCACTGGGTGTCGCAGGTGGCGGATCCGGAAGGCGAAGACTGTGATGCATAGTCCATGCAGGCCGGGTCTCCATTTGGGGCACCACGCAGGTGGACGGCGTCCCGCAACACATCATACCCTGAGACAGCCCACTCGTGCAACTGGACCCACACATACACTCCTTGCCCTCTCTGGTGTGAGCTTGGGGCTGCCTGTGCAAGCGCTAGCCTCGCAGGTGAGCATGCATATTGGGGGAGCGAGGGGAGGACATGAGGGCTGGGGCGAAGATGACTGTATCACTGTCAGTTAGTACAAGGGATGACCCAGATGTGGAAAGGAAGAGACGTGTCCCGTGTGTACTGCAACTAGTCGCCAATCCAACTACCCCCCATGTCCGGAATGTAAGCCCGCACCTAGGCCCGCCCATCCGCCACATCGAACATACCACCAGCACGACAACCTTCCCATTCGAAACACTGACTGGGGGTGGCGACCAGTGTACAATCATGTGTAGCCTACCCACGCGTACATGTGGGCCCTCCATGATCCATGTCACCTGCGGCAAAGTCATGACATGCGCAATGAGGGAAGTGAGGAGAGCTGTCCGCCCCACGCGCAGAAGGTGCATCAGCTCCACAGACCCAGCAGCGAGTCCAGCAGGGGTCACATGTGCAGGGGCAGCTGTGCCTGGTGTGAAGGCACATGCATATAGACAGCACATCGACCAATGTGTAGTCTGCCCACATCTACAGTCCATCATCATGCGGACATAGGAATTGAACACAGGGCAACACATCTCAGTTGGTGCACCCACCGTGACCAACAATGCGCAATCATCGACGTACCCGCCCTGTGCATGGCCCCCCACCCAACGGAGGCACATCCAGTGCCACCATCCCACACACAAGCCTTCCACGGAACATGCTGTGTCCAATGGTCAGTACAGAGTCAGCGCCCATCTGGTGGATCCTGAACAGGAGACACATGCACACACATGCCAGCTCCCACTATGTACGTCTGCCACCTGGCACGTGCAATGTAACCTCTCACCTGTGACGTGTGACTGCAAGCACACAGCCGTCTTGGCATGGGGCTGTCAATGTGGACACCTGTCAATGTTTCGGGAGGTGTGATCCGTACAGTGCTGTACATAGGGTGCAGTGCTGACACCTACTACTGTCTCATATCCCCTCGTGCCACAGGTCCCACTTGTTTTGGCCGCTCAGCCTGTGCCCACATCGTCGTCGTCGTGTGCCATACTCATCCAGCCGCGGAAGCAGTTCCATGCTCAGCAGACATTCATGTTGCCGTGGCGTTGCCGCTTGACGGATATGCAGTCAGTCCCCATCAGCACGCCCCGCAAGTCATTGGGGCCTAGATCCCCATGTGCATGCACATGGCAGTGGTTTGTATCACTAGCCATTGCCATTGTTGGGAGACCTGTGTAAGTGTATTGTGGCCGTGCCGTCCCAGCTTGACATCTGGGCTGTGGCTCATGTGCTTGCTCAGTCATGTCAGTGATGTGTATGCGAAATTGCTATGTGTCGTGTTGCTTTGACATGTGTCCTCTGCCATTGTCCCTAGGCGGAGACCGAACATTGACCGCCCATACCAATTGCTGGCGGACATGGACGATACAGAGGTTATTAGGAAGTTTCGGCTGGACAGGCCAACCCTGCATCGACTGTGTGCCATGTTAGAACCCCATCTCCGTCCCCGCAGGGTGTATCCGACTGCTGTCACCCCCACGGCTAAGGTGATGGCCGCCATGCATTTCTTCGCCACTGGGTCATTCCAGCACACAGTGGGCATTGGAGGAGGGATGTCCCAGCCCATGTTCAGCAAGGTGCTGAGGGATGTACTGGCAGCCATGATGCTGTACCGAAACAGGTACATCCGCTTCCCCAGGGCTCGTGAATTGGCGGCAGTGAAGGGTGCATTCTATGCCCTTGGCAGAATCCCACACGTCGTTGGAGCCATTGACTGCACACATGTCGGCCTTGTTCCACCACAGGCCACTGAGCACCTGTACCGCAACAGGAAGCACACGCACTCCCTGAATGTGCAAGTGGTGTGCCTTGCGGACATGGTGATCACCCACGTGTGTGCAAAGTTCCCAGGCTCGGCCCATGACGCACACATAATGCGCAACAGCATCTTGCCACGACTGATGTCCAATATGCAACAGGATCGTGCCTGTATTGTCGGTGAGTATGTGGAGTGGTGTAGCGTGCTGGTTGTGCGATGCTGTCCCCTGTCCAGTTGGAATAGCAACGGTTCTCTGTGTCCCTCACACCCAGGTGACTCTGCGTACCCGAATGGGGCATGGCTGCTCAGTCCATTGAGGAATCCTCGCACCCCAGCAGACGATCGCTACAATGAGGCACATGGGAGGACCAGACGTGTGGTCGAGCGTACCTTTGGCCTCCTCAAGTCCAGGTTCAGGTGCCTGGACCGCACCGAGGGTGCGCTGGCGTACTCCCCACAGAAGGTGTGCCAGATAGTGGTGGCGTGCTGCATGCTGCACAATCTGGCCATTCGGAAGCAGATCCCCCTCATCGTGGATGACGGAGATCAACCAGGGCCCCAGCCCGCAGACCAGGACAGCTCGAGTGAGGAGGACAGCGGAGAGGAGGAAGCTGGTAATGTGCGGCAGCAGCTCATCGCCCGCTACTTCACTTGACGGTGAGTGTCCATGTACGACGGCTGATGTGGCTGCATCTGTGCAGGTGTGTGTGTGCTGTGTCAGGGTGGCCGTTTGTTCACTGCGTGCTGTGTGTCAACGCTCCATGGCCAGGGTAGTATGCCACTGTTGGTGGCTGTGGCATTGTGCCCTATTGCTCTGTGCGATGTGTGTACATTGCTTGTAGTTGTTGACATGTACTGTGTGATGGGTGTGTGACACACTCATTGAATGTGCTCCTGTTCTGTCTCCCACCCCTAGGTCCCTACAGGCCCTCCGGATTCAATTGCCATGCCACGCATCAGGTGCCTTTCCGCCCAAGGTGGCCGTTGTATTCCGTACAAATAAAACACAGGGCACAAACAGCAGTTAGTGAAAAAGGTGCATTTATTACAAACTGTGACATGTGATTGTGTGTAAGGTGATGACAAAAGTGGTGCGTGCAGTGACAATGAGCTGTCGGTCATGGCTGCGTGATGATCAGGGTGTACCCACTGGTTCTATGTCCATAGTCCAACACACACATGCCATCCAGATGGCTGTGTGGAGTGGGATCGTAGTCCAAGTCAATGCAGTGGCTGGTCAAGGAAGGCTGGCGGAAGGCTGGCTGGCTGCCTCACTTGCGTTTGGAGCGTGCGAAGTCCTCCCGGGAGATCTGTTTCCACTTCGGACGGCCCCTTCCACGTTTGCGAGGGGGTGCCTGCTTGCGACATGCTGGTGGTTGAGGTGTGCTCACTGGCTGTGGACGCAGGGGAACTGGACACTGCTGCTCCACCCTGCGCCCCGGCAGGTGGTGGCGGAGGGGAGCTGCTGTCCCTGGCTGTGACCTCACCGCCACCACCAGCTGGCCCATGAGGTCCACGATTTGGCCCATACGGGCGTCCATGGACCTCAGCACCCCCAGCACCTCACGCGTGTCTGAAGCAGACCGGACCCATTGTCCTTGGGCCTCTTCATAGGCCCCAAGGACTCTGGCCATTTGAGGCAGGGCATGGCTCCCAGGGGAGGCTGGCGTTTCCCTGACCCTGCTCCTCCTACCAGTCCTGCTGCCACCGGCCTGCCCACTAGCCACATTGCTCACCACGGTCCTCGCTGTGGCTCCCAGGGTGGATCCAGTCGGCCGGGCCACCACCTGCGCTGGGGCTGGTGCCAGCGAAGACGTGGTGGTGGTGGCGGCGGTGGTGGTCGGTGCGGCGATGGTGGCGGTTGCGGCAGTGGTAGTGGCCACAATGACCGTGGGTGTGGCCGCAACGACAGTGGCAGCAGGGGGCTGGGAATGTTCAGCAGCCCTGGATGATGGGTTGGTGGGTAGGAGGGGTCCTGGGGAGCGGCTGGGCCCTGCCACACCAGATGGGCCTGCTTGGTGGTCCGTGTCCGAAGAGGAGGACAGATCCTCCAGATCCGTGTGTCCTCGTTGGGGGCTTGTAGGCTGGCTGTGCTGGCTGCTGGCTCCATCCCCAGCATCCAGCAGTTCGTCACCTGTGGAGAGAATGAGATTTGTTATTGTGTTGCACCTGGCGAAGTATGTATTTGTCGTCTGACATTAACAGTTCGTGCAATCTCGTACATGGGTTTCCCGGAGGCGTGTGTGTGGCTGTAGCATCTGTAGTTGTGTGTGCTTGGCAATGGGACTGTGTGCTGTGCACATGTGGCATGGGACGGATTGGCCATGCCGATGGGTGTGTTGCTGTGCCCCTACTTATTGTGACTCTGGTGTATGCGGGCTCCTGGCCCATCCTGGGTCTGGTTTGTACTTTGCTTTTGGTGTTCAGATGGGACGCTTAGGAACGCATATGGCAACATGGGGGCCATGCCCCAGATTCGCATTTGGGAGGGAATATGCTTTTGGGGTTCAAATGGAACGCTTAGGAACGCATATGGCAACATGGGGGCCATGCCCCAGATTCGCATTTGGGAGGGAATATGCTTTTGGGGTTCAAATGGAACGCTTAGGAACGCATATGGCAACATGGGGGCCATGCCCCAGATTCGCATTTGGGAGGGGATATGCTTTTGGGGTTCAAATGGAACGCTTAGGAACGCATATGGCAACATGGGGGCCATGCCCCAGATTCGCATTTGGGAGGGGATATGCTTTTGGGGTACATGCTGTGAGCCATGGGTGCCGAACGTGACATGTGTTGTGGCAGCATGACAGTGCATGGTTTGAGGTGTGTGCATGCTTGACATGGCCTGCATATTTGCTGTCTGTTGTGATTACTGGACATGGCATTGGACGCATCGTTATGAGTGAGTGATGGTTGTGTGTCAGCCAACGTATTGCAGTTGTCCCATCTCCTTGGTGTGCGTGCTGCCCTGTGCCATGTGCATCACTGCAGTGCTCGGGGGGTGTGGCCCATGTTGTGTGTTGTTGCTCACAGTGTATCGTGCGCTTCATTGACTTCTGGCACATGGTTGGTCATGGGCATGTATCTTAGCGTGACTGCTGTATGTGTGGCAGCTGTGCGGATGACATGCCTTTCATGAGACTGGGGCTGACGGATGGGATGGATGGTATGTTGTATGTGCATGGTGTGTCTGTGTGTTTGATGGGTTCAGTGGTGTTTGTGTGCATTTATGTTGTTCCGCTCTGTTGCGTCTAGTGTTGTTTGTCTTACATAGGCGTAGTTGTGGGGTGTGTGGTTGACAGGCAGTAGGGGCTACATGGACAGGACTTCAATGGTGTTTCGGTTGTGTGTGATGAGTTGCACAGTGGCTGCCGTGTGGGACTATATTCAGTGTGGCTTGTGCATGCAGACGTGGCTCCTTGGGTGTTGCTATGTCTGTGATGGGTCATGTGGGGTGTGAGTCTGTTGTTCATGTCCGTGTGCACATTGTTCACTTGTTCGTGACGGTGGGCGATGCTGCGTGTTCGTCTGCTACGTGACATGTCCCATGTGTTGGTCGTGTTATGGTCCTCATGCCTCCAGTAATCCAGCCCTGTCCAGTTTCCCACCTGCAAGTTGTTCGTGCGTGCACTGTACTGGATGCCACATGGCTCTAAGCGGGGGTGCTCCATGTTGCAGGTCTGTGGGGGTGGGGGGTGTTGTGGGTCGTGGGGGTGGCTGGACACCCACTGACACCGATTGCTGTGGACCGTGATGTCTGCCTTTCGGCTGTCGTTGTGCACTGCGGTGGCTGACACGTGGCTGTGGGGTGTGGGGGATGCTCCTCCTTGCTGTGCTGTGGGACTGGGGCCTGGTGTGTGTTGTACTTGGGCTGTCCACCCTCCCACCCACTGCACTTTGTGTTCCTGCCACTTACCTGTTACTTGTCGGTTAGTGCAGCTGTGGCGGACACATGGGTGTGGTGGGTGCTCGTTGTGGCGCTTCTGGCATATTTGGGGACCTGTTGGTGGTTACGTGGCTGGCTGAGTGTACACATGTCCCCACGTATGTTACAGTTGTTCGGTTTGGGCTGTGTGTGGTGGTGTCTGTTGCATGTGTGTGTGATGTGTTGTGTATTGTGTGCTGGACATGGGGGTGTTTGTCCCTGGGAGCTGTGGCATGGTAGTTGCGCATGTGAGTACATAGCGGTGTGCTGGTATACATTAGTTTGTACTTACCAGCCTCCACTCCCCCTGCTAATCCGGCGAGGATCTCCGGATGTATTACGACTCGCACCTTCTCCTCCCACGCTTTGAAGGTCTTAAAGAGCGCGGGATTCCCTCCGCCAGTGACGGCAGCCAGCTCTCTGTTTTTGCCCTCCTTCTTCTTGACCAGGCTCTTTACGTCATTCCAACGTTTGTTTATTTCACCTCTGTTCCTGGGCAGGGTCCCGACTGCATTGACCTGGTCTACGATCCGGTTCCACATTCTGTTTCTGGTGGCTAGTGGTGTGTGCTGGACCATGTTCCCATAGATTTGTGGGTACACCTTGATGATCTCGTCGACCATGACCGTCAGCTCAATGGGCGTGTACTTGGGCATTCTTTGTGGTGCCATGGTGTTTGTGGTGCTGGTGCGGTGTGTGTTGTGTAATGTGCAGGGGGTTTGTGGTGCCGGTGTTTGGTGGTGGTGGTGGTGGTGGTGGTGTTTGGTGGTGGTGGTGGTGGTGGTGGTGGTTGTGATGTGTGCGTTTCTGTGGTGTGCTGCTGTCCTTGCTGTGTCACTGTGTCCTCTCCTCTCTGGTTTGCAATGTAGCAAGGGGTTGTGGTCTGTGGGAGTGCTGCTTTTGTACTCACCTATGTGGGTGTGTCCTCATGGTCTGTTGTTTTCAGGTGTGTTGTGTCTGGGGTTCTGGCCTTTGTATTTTTTGTTTGTCCGGGGGTGTTTTCGGGATGTGTACTGTGCTTGTGTATTTGTGCGTGCCTTGCTGTGTGGACTTGTTGGCCATGTTGTGTGCTATTGGTTTTGTGTGCGGATGGTTTCTGTGCAGGTACGTGGGCGCCATGGCTTCTGCCGTGTCGATTCTCATCGGCATTGTTAGCGCTGGCGGGCGGTATATTTGTGGTTTTCCGCGCTCATGTCGGTGCGATCGTAATTTCACGTGCGGTGTGTCGGCCGTGAGGGCGGGCGGTTTTGTGTTGTCGTGCGTGTTTCCGTCCGTGGCGGGCGGTTTGACTCCGACTCCGGACGTTGGCGGGCGGTATTTTGTGTGATTTTTCCGCCGATGGCGGTTTTCGGTTTGTGTAATCGTAATGGCGTGGTCGGTGTTCGGGCGGTGTGTGCGGGCGGATTTTTGCCGCTTCCATGCCTGGCGGATTTTTTTACGCCGGGTATCGTAATGTGCCCCTAAATGTCTTGATTTATGAGTGAAAATTCACTTTTGAAATATGCAAAACGTCAATTTGCATTTATAAATCAAATCCCCCGTTATTACACCAGCATGGCATGTGGTAGTAAATCTGTTTCCAAGGCACATTCCTAACCTGTATAAAATTGAAGATTAACTATTGTCAACTGCAGGAGTAAATCTGTATTCTGGGAGGTTGTGGGGATGGATTAGTCCCAAATTCCATGTGGTTGTGAGTGAAGAGGTGTCCTTATCAAAACGTTTTTGTCCAAATGTACCTTTGACCAACATTTATTCAGGTGTGAATTGTAACACTATTTTTATCGCTTACCAAAATACATTTTGGTCTGACAAATTGCTAAATTTATATACAAATGTTTTTGTTACATTGTTGATGCTCATTTATAATTTATTTGTTAGTTTATTAAAAAAACGTTGACAGGCATAAAAGTCTGTTTTAATGCATGACAGATAACAAGTTCTAATAGAATAAGAGTGATGCTATTTCTAAATTGATAAGCATAAAGTGATGAAAATCAGTGCTTGAAAAACCTGAACCACTGGTCATTACTCTGGTGGCATTTCATTCCATTGTTTTTAGCTCAGATGTTCCCTTGCAGACAGGAACTCTTCATAGCAAATTGTAATTTGGTGAGACCAGATAAAGGCTTTCATTTCTCAAATATTAAATATAGCGCTAAAACTGTGGGCCCAAGTGGGTAAAGCACCTCTCTGGGGAACAGTGTGAACATGAGGACAATGAAGATCAACAAAGGATCAAAAAAAGGAACATCAGAGAGCAATGTATGAGCTACATTTATTTCAGGAAATGTTATCAAGCTAGCCAATAGCATGCATTATCGTTAATAAAATGTTATCAGGAAGTCTTTCCATAAACAATTGCAAAGACATTTGATAATCATATAAAGCACCCTTCTGTTATTTTAATTCCTGTCCTTGGTAGTGTCTCGACCCCACTTACCTCTTCCAGCGCACAGAAGCCTCTTTCTGTGGAACACACGAGTGAGCTTATCCGTAGCTTCGCTTCCTCAACAGATGTGTCCGGCCTGCCTCGCTGTGAGGACACTGCTAAACAAGCGGGCACTGTAATCACACTGACAATAAACAAGTCTTTCAGGGAACGCTCCTTGTTGGAGTTACTAAAATCTAGCACTTTGCCGAAAAAAAGACATATTCTCTGTTCCGAATTAAATACTTGCCTTACACATACCACTTGGGAACAAATAATTGAAAATACCGAGCAGTTTTTTAAGAGGCTGAAGCCCACTCATCGCTTCACATGTATTTGGGATTTACAGTTTATAGCACGTGTGTCCAACGATAGAATGGGGTGGGTCAAGGGAGGAGGAGAGTTTATAAGGCCATGAAGATGTAAGGTGGGGGGCAGCCTGGGGGTGAACTTGCCAGATTTTCAGAATACCCTCACAAAGGGCCTGATTACGATGGCGTTGGGACCACCACCACCAGACCGTCGGTCCGACCGCTGGTTTACAATTCTGGCAGTCGAACCTACAGCTGTTGGAGGGAAGACCACCACTTCCACCAGGATCAGAGATCCCTACGAGGTGGTGGTAAGAGTCGTATCCCTGAATGGTGGCGGTGCGGAGGCAGGCACTGCTGTCAGGATTACGATATTCCTTTCTGACAGCCTTTTCATGGCAGGAAGACCTCCATTAAAAGGCTGTCGGAAAGAGATATGGGGGCCCCATCTGTCATGGGCCACTGTGAAGGGACCCTGGGGGCACATCTAGTGCCCCCACTCACCTCCATGCACCTTGTGGCATGCATGACAAGGTGCATGGCACACTGTCCATGGACGTGCAGGAGGTGCTCCCTACCACGGCTGCATGTGCTGCAGCCCTTTTCCTTGGCCGCAGCACAAGCCGCCATGATACAGAGCACTTTCCGACCAACAGCACAGCGGTCATATTGAAATGCTGCGGTTGGACCGCCGCCTGCTTGTCGGGCGGTCTCCGGACCACTGCAACTGCAATAGCGGGCGGAGTTCCGACCGACCGCAATCGTAATCAGGGCCAAAATGTTTTTCAATGTAATGTCGAAAAGGAGCTTATCTACATAGTCTGTGGCTAGCTTGAAAAGAGGCATATAAAATCAGATGAGTGTAGATCATTTTGGAATATTCGATTATCTTTGACATAGTAGGCATATTAGGTATAATAGCTCTATTGAGTCTCCAGTGTTCTAATGTTCTTTGTTATATGCATAGTAAAATAGTGGAAGGAAATATGTCACCCTTGACCTTATCTGAGAGAAGGTGACTTCCAAACTCAAAAACAATGTTGCACAATTAAAAAAACATGAAGAAATGTGACCCTTTTCAAAAAGGTTATGATTTAATTGTGTGCTTCCTTCTAAAGGTTCTATGTAATGACCGATTTCAAACTTGAGTATACAGGCGGTTTTGCCAAATAATCTAGTAGGAGCAAATTAGTCACAGTTCCTTTGTAAAATAAATGTAAACTATTTTCAAGATTGGATTATCACGGAAAGGATCTAAAACATTATGGGCCAGATGTACTAAGAGTCACAAAAAGTGGATGCACATTTTTGTGACCTGTTTTTGATTTTTTAATGTGGCCTATGGACTAATAGGTTGCATCACAAAAACTCCAGTTGCAGGAGGTCGCAGAATAATCTGCCTCCTGAATATCAATTAGGCAGAGCTCTAATTATTACACTCTTTGAATACAGACACAGAGATGGTGGCCTGCAGGGAACAACAGACCACAATCACTGTGTTTGCATTCACAAAAAGGAATTTGTTTTTTAATGTAGCCCAAGTTCCCTAAAGGAACAATGATATATTTTTTTAAAGTTTCCATTTTTAAATACACAGGGAGGAGCAGGCACTGTCTGTTCTCCCCACGCGCTCCCCATGTTTCCCTGGCATGATTCAGTTACTACCTCGTTTGAGGTGACAATAACTGCTAAATGGTTTGCAACCACTACTGTGATCTCAAACCATTGATACATACCATTCCAACTCCCAATTAGATAGGAGTGCCCCTTTCACACCCCCTCCCAATTGTGATTCAGAATGGATTGTAAAACCTTTTTTGCAAGTAAGAAAGGTTTTTCCCACTCACAAAATGGGGTAAATATAGAGAAAAAAGGCACTTTCCGGTCGCAAACTCAGTGATTTTGCAAATCAGAGTTTGTGCTAGCAAAATGACTTTGTACTTCTGTCCTTATATTCTGTTCTGTCTTCATTTAAGAGTGTCTTCAGTTCTACTCAACTAAGGGAATTATAGAGCATTGGGGTTTCTGGACTGATGGAATATAGGTAAGATGGGAGACTTTTCACTTTTCACAGACCATTCACAGCACCTTCCTGACTTTCCTTTTGGAAAAGGAACAGATAACATGGCCTAAATTATAATTTGCTGGAGACTTTATGCCTCCACACTCTGAAATGGACTTGAGAAAAACATAGCACTATCCATTGGGAAAAAGGCTAAAAGAACTTTGGCTCTTGAATACCGTAATCACTGATGGAGCAGGGTGCGGAGAGGAAAGTTTGTGCAGCCTTTTCTGGTATCAAAAACAATTTCTGGTGCCATCATTTGGGGGAGGATTAGGTATGATTCATAGGGAAGTGTTTAATCGATCATAAATGCATATGTCTCACAGCCAGGAATGGGTTTGGGAAACGATTTATGTGACCAATCAGGAAATTGAGAGTTGAGGTGAGTGTCTCTAATCCTTCTTTCTCCTTTGAATTTCAGCTCAGTCCATCAGATGACTTCAATGGAGCAGACTGGAAATGGGTGAGTTCAGGGAATGAGACATTGGGATTTAAATTAAATGGCTATGTGGACCAAATATGAGATTGCTTTGCCTCTCTTCTTTCCTGGATACTCTTGGGGTGGTTTGCCTCTCACAGATTTCATCCCCAACATTTCTTCTTTGACTTTCTATAGCAGAAGGAAAATTCATTTTCCAGACATGTAATTTCAAATGTTCTCCAAAAGTTCACGACGAATTTGGCATTGCTGGACTCCACTGAAAGTTACACTTCTACCGCAGACTATCTAGTTATGTGAGTGTGCCCAGAGCTCTAGAATATATGAATTGCTGCCTGCTTCTCCTTAATAACCTCTTGCTTACTCCTTCCACATATTTTCACTGACAACTATATTCCTCTATGTTCTGCAATGATCTGTTTAGATTGTTACAAGCTATATACATAATCCCACATAATGTTCTCTGCAAATCACCACTTCAATTATCGAAACTTTTCACTTATGTTAGCAATCCCTTTGAAGAAGCTAAAGGTGCATGGGGTCTGCTGTACCTTGTAAACTGTCTCAGAAGCTTGAGGTCAGGCTCTAGCATTCTTAATTTGAGCCAGTGGTTTCCGGTGCTCAGCACCGGCACTTAATCATCAACACAGATGTTTGAGCACCAGTTAGGGACACATTCATTTTGGTAGGCACAGGGAGATTAAGTGATTCGCCCAGAATTACAGGATGTTGAGCCGATGCTTAGACTCTAACCCAGTCCCCAACTCTGAAGTTGGCAGCTCTGGGCATTACAACACATCCTCTTCTCACTTGTAGGGATTCATTGTTAGTAGTT
Organism: Calotriton arnoldi; assembly: GCA_963921515.1. Taxonomy (NCBI): domain Eukaryota; kingdom Metazoa; phylum Chordata; class Amphibia; order Caudata; family Salamandridae; genus Calotriton; species Calotriton arnoldi. The sequence continues at coordinate 62,221 of CAWUFW010013720.1, forward strand.
GTTTCTGTGTTAGGCAGCACCAGTAGGAGAAATGGGCTGGTTGAAGCTGCCTCCTGACGAGAGCCCCAGCACTTATATTTTTACAAATTAACCACTGGACTCTAGTGTTCTTAATCCTGCCCCTCCCACACATACTAATTCTTCACTTACAATTTTCTACCTGTGAAGTGGTTACTAACAGTGTCCTTTGGAATTTGGAGGGAATTGAAAATCTTCTAAATCCTGGATGAAAATCTAAATGTGGATTAACATCCACTGGCTTAATTTTTTCCACAATATCCATATGGCGGAGGACATTCAACTGGTTTTATTCAGAAACTGGGGGATTACCTTTTCCTTCTAAACACTAAATGTTGCCCTAAGTGTGCTCTCCCATATCCTCACTCACTGCCTGCTTCATCCGGTACAACTTTGTTTTAAATATATGTTTCTTAAACTGCATGTGATTCTTCATCTGTTTCTCTTTTTTCCTAATAAATATAATTTTTCAGTTTTTTCCCCTGTTACCCGTAACATTGATAGAATAATCACTTGCTTCTTTGTGAAGGAAATTCCCACAGAGCTGAGTAATGAGTCTAATAGTGATCAATAATACTTCAATATTGCTACAGAAGTTTGTTCGACAGATTTAAGAATTTCTGTTTAAGAAAAATGACATATATCCATTCATGATCATAATTCCGAAATAATAATGCTTCAAAAGAGAAAATTCACTGCATCCAGTATTCAAATTATTTAAATTCACCAAGGGAAAATACACTAGTTAAAATAATCTGATCACTTACTTGACAGTTTCTCAGAAAATGGACTAAGTGTCTTATACCACTAGCAAGCAAATATTTCTCTTTCAATTGAAAAGATGGCTTCTGAAATATTTTATGAAGCTAGCACATCCTGAGTTAAATTAATCTTAGAAAAGAGATAAGGGAAAGCATATCCAGCTGACATTAAGGAGTTAAGAAAGTGCCCAAGGAATCTCTTAATGAAGTAGAACAAAGCATTTTAAAGCAAGTGAAGTGATCTTTCTGAAGTGCAGTGGCAGATATTGTTTTACTCAAAGTTGGGTTGGCTACGATTGTTGAAACTGCAAAACTCTGTCCACTATTATAATTCACCAAATTAAAGTGCATTGAAGTCAAATGCTTAAATCAGTAAGTTATAAAGGGAGTTCTGGGATTTAAAAAAATCAACATGGTTGCACTAAGATGTATAACAAGCAAAGCAAAATATATCATAAGGGCAAGATGAAGAATGCACCTTGGAGCGTTTCCAAGAATAAAAGGCAAGAATAAAACAACTGCTATGAACTAAAATATGGATTGGTACCACAATCGTATGCACAATTATTTTTATTTCATAAATATTTAAAGTGGAGGAAAATAGTGAGGATAATGAATTTTGAACACTTGATTTTATTGAGCAATATTTGTGTCCTTGTCACAACAGTTTGATAGAAGCAACTGCAGAGGTTACGCCCCTCTGCCTTTGGCATCACAATCCTTGTAAAACGTGGGTTTCTTCTTCGATTACCATCCAGGACATTAAACACTACCACATAGCCTTTTTACGTCAATTCAGATAAAATGATAAAATTGACCTATTTGCAATAGAAATGTTCTTTCACTTCAACACCATTATAAGGAAATGGAAATTAATTTAACTGAAATATGTCTTCCTTACCATTACAAAATGACGGTCAGTAATTCAGTTTCATAGATTCATTCCTTTGTGATAAGCTGCCACATTGACTACATTACATATTATAGATTCACTCCAATTCACTCCCATGGCAGAATTGCACTATATATACAGCAGATTGCTTAAAATTCTGGATGGATCTTTAAAACTGACAAAGGACAGTCAGGTAAGTAATTATAATGAATAGTGCCCAGATTATAAACATTAAAATGAAATGAGCTATGGTTTAAACCTTTACACTGTGTAATTGGGCAATAATAGTTCAATTTACATCTTACAAATATTTTACTTCATCTGCTAGGTACAAAAGACTAACTTTTTAAAGAAGGTAACACAAAAAGAAAACATTTGTTATTTGGACAACTTTATGTAATTTGTACAACCAGTCAATTTATAATTAATATGTTTATCAATATTTGTATACACAATATGAAAACGGTTATCCTTCAGTTTTCCTACGTGTCTGTCATTTATATAATATTTTTATGCATATTTTACTTTGTTTGTTGAGTTCATCAATTGAATCCTCTCTTACAAAATATAGGGCCTGATTTAGAAAATGTGACGGCTAGCCTGCACACCTTATTCAAAGTGCGCTATACCCTTATGCACTTGTAATATTCGGATGGGCTATCCGTCATGTTTGTGACAGAGTACACATCTGCCAAATTCTAAATCAAGCCCATAGTTTTAATATTTCCATCAAAACTCTATTGATCGCATGCTGGGATCTCTAAACGTGCACAAAATAAACTTCTTATCTATTGGTGTGCAACGTTTCTTTTGAATTCAAACTCCCTAAGTACCTGATTTGGCATTACATTTTTCACTGGTCCTCAACCTGCCAAAACACTGCCACATCTCCCAGCACCTGCGCACACTCCACTGGCTCCCCGTCGAGGCGAGAATCACCTTCAAGATGCTCACCCACGCACACAAGGCCCTCCACGGCACCGGACCAGCAAACCTGAACAGCCGACTCAAATTCCACGCACCCCAAAGGACCCTACGATCAGCCTAGCTCTCCTAAGCCGTGGTCCCCCACACCAGAAAGACCAGATCGGGAGGCCGCTCCTTCTCCTTCCTCGCGGCCAAAGCATGGAACGCCCTTCCGCTCCACCTCAGACAGACAACATCGCTCCCCATCTTCGCAAGAAACCTCAAAACCTGGCTCTTCGACAGACCCCCTCCTTGATGGAATGGAACCTGCACCACCCCTAGCGCCTTGAGACCCTTACGGGTGAGTAGTCGCGCTTTAACAAACCCCTGATTGATTGATTGATTGATTGACTGTGGAATTTATGCTTTCCTTTCTAATTTTATTTAACCCTTCTGCACAAATTAATAATCAAATTGACAAACTAACATTAAGCAGAGCAATGTTCCAAATTATCTGAAAGATGAGTGGTTAAACTCACAATTGATTTTGATATTAATTTCTTGGGTATGCCATGGAGAGAATGCTTGTCCAAACACGTTAATATGTTCCATACCAAAGATCCTACAGCCAATTGATTTGAGTCCTAACCAAGACAGGCCAATAGTTTCTCAGATGTATCAGTTGGTGTACCTTTTGAAAACTTGGTGTAACCCAAAACTGCTTTGATAGATGAGAGGATAAGAATAGTAAATCTACACTTCCCTAAGTGCCTCAATATTTTTGATCTTTATATTATGTTGTACAACTGTCAGTAGTCTACTGCACAACTTTACATCTCAGTAAAATAAGTTTAGTGGGTCATGGGACACAGGTAAGCTCTGAGTGAATGTGGGCATTGTAAGATGTTGGATAAAACTGATAACAAATTGTAATTGTGGATGAAGTCTCCATTATGGAACAAAAGTCTGTCTAGTGGGGTGAGCCACAGACAATAACACAGACAATAACCTTTGAATGCGATTAGCAAGAAGGCCTTGTGAAGAAGGAAAATTTGAAAACTAAAGCTTCAAGAGAAGGAACATCTGCCCTAATAGTGCAATATGGTAGCCCACACTTAATCCTCTTTCAGATTATTTTTCTTTTCCAAAATCACTTCATCCATTTGCCCCACACAATATGAGACAGATGTTAGGTTGGTAGTAATTGGCTACCCAACAAGTGAAGTTTTAGCCTCTACCCTGAAGACTGACCTTAGCCATGAGTGATCGTGGTTTAAACACTGCACTACATATGTACCATCCGTCTGGCCATCCATTCATCAATACATACATACATACATACATACATACATACATACATGCATACATACATACATCATTTTGCCTTCCTGTGCCATAGAGGATTCCATCTGACTTGCTACTGTGTCACAGGGTCACATATGGAGGGGCATGGTGCATGGCTCTTTCTCCCTGCAAATTTTAGAAGAGAAAAGCGGAATTGGCAGCCTTTCTCAACCTGATGTGTCATTGGAGAACAGATGGATAGGGAATGTAGAAGTGAAAATTTACAGCACCATTTTTGAACACAAAATTCCTTCCTACTTTACAAGTCAACACACTGAGGCAGCCCCCTGGATATGTTGCTTGTTAGACCTGGCATCCTTGGCATAGTTTTCCCCTAACTTTTTGCCTTCCGACCTCCTCTTTTGCTGACTTAATTTTTGCTGGGCTCAGGACTCTGCAAACTTTACCACAGCTAATCAATGCTAAAGTGTTTGTCCTCTGGACATCAGACACCAACTCTTCAGTACACTTCTGGAACTGTGGATACTCTGCCAGGAAGATGGGCTGCTGTGCTGTTGAAAGGACAGACACTTTGGTGGGTGGCTGTTCTGGAGGACTGCTGCTATGCTGACCTGCTGCCCTCTTGCCTGGGTGAGAAGGACTGGACTTGCATCTCTTGAACCCAGAACCCCAGAGTGACTCGAAGGGCAAGTTGGCTGGCCTCTTGATTTAAAGCATCAGGGACACAACAGGCTTCCAAGAACCTTGCACCTGCACCTTGACTCAGCCATCTTTGAGTTTACCCTGCCAAGTGTTACCACCCCAGTCCTTGACCCTTGGAAGTGGGCTTAAGGTGCACCGCCAGCCTCTGTGGATCCAGCGGAATCTCCTCTGCTGTGCAGCACAAATCCCGAGCAGAACGGACGCATCACCACTGCTGTTTGTATTGGACCCATTGCAAAGACCCACATCATATCGCAGCCCATCGGAACCATCGCTGCGCAAAACCGCCTCGGCACATTTCACGTCGACGGCGAGGCCAGAACTCGTGTTGCAGGCTTGCAGCTCCGCAGAAACGATACATCGCCTTGACTGCGTGGCGCATCCTAGACACCGCACTTCACATCGCAAGCCCTCGTCGACAGGATCCTCAACAACGACGCAGGTCCTATCACTGCAGCCTCACCGCACCTTGGAACTGAAGCATCGCTTCAGCTGCATGACACATCTTCGACAGGGATCCTCACAACACTGCAAAGTAGGATTTAAGATACTTTGTTAAGCTGACCTAACTGGGTCCCTGTAGCCGGCCCACACTCCATTGTGGTCAGACCGAACACGTGACTTTGTCCCAGTCCGGCACGACCAAATATCCACAGTTGGCGCATTGTGCTTTTTGGCAATTTTAAATCCTTAAAATCCTTAAAATTGCATATATCCGGTTCTACTGATTGGATGTTTGTTGTATTGGTCTTGTTCTATTCATTAAAGAAAGCTCTATTTTTCTAATTTGGTGTGGTATCCTTTTGTGTGGTGTTTTCATTTTGTTACTGTTTGAAGTGTTACACAAATACTTTACACATTGCCTCTCAATTAAGCCTGACTGCTCTGTGCCAAGCTACCAGAGTGTTGAGTACAGGTTAATTTAGGGTTGGCTTGTGCCTCACCATGACAAGGAGTGTGGTTACTATTTGACCAGGGCTCACATCCCATTCAACTAACTTACAGTGCTGAATATGGGTAGTGTGACCAGGATGAGGCTGATCACTCACAGTTTGTTCTGAAATCTTGTTCTCTTGTTTTTTTAATTTGTTTTCATCCTTTTCATTCCTTTTTAACCCTTTCCTAGTTATAGAACCCTTTTCTAAATTTCACGTTTTGAATCCTTATAAATTTGTATTCTGTCCTGTTTTTTTTGCTTTCCTTTTGTTTAATTAGATAGTGCACTTGCCAGTCACCTTGCCAGGTGCCACCTAAAGCGCATGCATGACATTACGTCAAAGAGTACTTGGCTGAAATGATGCCCCTTCTTGTAGACAACCGCACATAAAATTTGGGTTGGGTCCGTTTCCAGTGGCAGCAGAGACAGGGAGAGGAGCAAGACTGTCCTAGGAAGAGTGCTTGTGTACTTGAGGCGTACATGCTATGGTACAGTGGCATGTGTACTCCACTTCAGCGACCTCTATATCTGGCTGAAACAGAATTTGATGAGACCACTTCTTCAAACGAGGGGTGTCAGGAGAGTCATGGAAGCTCACTCTGTGCACTTAGCTAAGGCCTGCGTCACATAGGTATCCCTGACTGGACTTGGAGCCAGCACTGGCAATTCAACCAAATCCAATGAACTGTACATTAATATTTTCATTAGAGCATGTCAAATTGTAACCTAGGATACTTTAAGGTGGTAATATCTGTAATATCTGTTGCTGCTCTTACCCTGGTGCAGCAGCCACAAGTTAGAGCTAAGGCAGCAAACCTCCACAAGGCTTGGGGGAGGGAACTAGGGAAGGGATGCCAGGGAATAGGTCCTAATGCAACAGAAGATCCAATCAGTACCTCCAGTCTTGGGAGTCAACTTCAAACATAAAGTAGTTACCAGCTGGTCTTACGTTCCACACGATGATGCATGGAGCTGTGGTTGGGAATTAATGTCTCACCTGCGGATGTTGTATTCGAATATAGACAATGCTCAGCAAAGAATGCACACTAGTTTTCTCAAGAAACCAAGCAGGAACAATCATGCACAAATAATCAGTATCACAATGACCATGTTCTACCCTGAGACCAACATCTGTACACCTGCGGTGTGCTTTGATTTGCAGACTAATGCTGCTCTGTTGTTGCCTAATGAAGCCTTGCTTCTACCATTCACAAATTAGTGGATTCTGAAGCTCTTTATGAATCTGCAACTTTTATTACTTAATGTTTTATTGCAGTCAGTATCACAACCTGCTTGTATAGTATGTGCTTGACTTGCAAAGTTGATTTAGTTCACAACATAGTTCAGTTCTCCGATCTGCTTTCCATCAGGGCAGATAGCTTAGCGAAGTTGCTTGGTAGAGTCCAGGCTAGAATCAGACTTATTTCTTAATTAAAATTATCACCGTACATGCTTCTCTGCAGGATGCAAAGACACCATGCTTTCAGTTCCAATGCAGTCCCTCAGCACGATCAAATGTCCTTCACAACAGGAGTAAACTCCTTTCCCAAACTGATAAGCTAGCACACAAATCAAGTGTGTCCAATAAGCTGACTTATATATTCTGAGGGACCACAAAATTACATGTCACAGAGAAGGCTTGAAATCATTCCAAAGCACCAGCCTACCTTCGAACAGCTTGCCCACAAATTCTCAATTCGGAGGTTCTTTTCTTAGCCAGAATTTTTGAGTAGAGCTGCGCCTGAACTTCATCTGAGCAACAAAGCACAAACTGTAGGGCTCCTATTTGTAGTGGAGCACTTCCCATGATGGCCACTGGATCACACTAGCATTGTCTCATCACTTATTGGTAATCTTCATTACTCCTGTTGTCCTCACCCCATTCATCACTAATGTAATGTTACCATCTCGCCATACAGAAAAAAACACAGAGGAATGCCCATAGATATTGCCCCTCCCCCACCTGCTGGATCCTACATGGGCAATACCTACCCAGCATTCCGTCTGAACTACCAAGCCTTCCATATAAAGGCCGACAATCCGGGAGGGAGGGGGGAGGAGTGTGATTCATTGGACGAGGACAACAGGACCAGGAGTAATGAAGATTACTGGTTAATAATAAGACATTACCACCAGGTCCACTTTGTCCTCGTCCCTCTCATTACTAATAAGAAATACCCAATCTCTACTCTCTGGCATTCATGTGGTAGCCAAAGAAGAATAAAAAACACAGAGAGACCACAATAAGAATGCAGCACCCTATAGTGATTTATTCAGAACACATATCAGGCAGGTTTAAGATACAACAGAATGCAAAACATCACGCCCAAGATTATCATCATCACACAAAACATTCTTCAAGTATTAATGCTTCACAAAAATATTCAGAGCTGCCCATGATGCTGCCTAACAAATGTCTGAAATGGGAATTCCCTTTAATTCTGCCCAGATAGAAGCAACCACTCTGGTGGATCTACCCTGAATCTCGACCAGCGGAGGAGTCCCAGACAAAGAATAGGTCAAATAAATTAATTGTTTTATCCATCTAAGGACAAAGAGGAAGCCTTATCCACTTTAGTCGTCACCCCAAAAAACACAAATATAGATTCTGTCTTGCGAAAAGGCTTGGTCTTATCCAGATTAACTTAAAAGTTCCCTCTTAACAACTAAGAGGCACCAATGAAAGGATGGCAAGAGCTGGCACTTGCCCCTTGCGTTTTGAGACCCTTACGGGTGAGTAGCCACGCTATATAAATTCCTGATTGATTGATTGATTGATTGATTGACTTTGCAGCAGAAGAACAGATGTGGAGCAAAGAAAATGTCACTGTCACGGTCTAATAGGCAACTGAAGTCAGTGAAGCAGTGGATGGAGGCCAGCCCTGTGACAGAACTACCTGATTGTTTTATACTGTGACACTTAAACTTTTTAATTAATGTGTTACTGTTGTTTCATAGCTTTACAGAACTCGAATTTTTCTAATAAACATTGCTCTAAAACTGTCAGCAGACACAAGTAGTAATGATATACTGATATGAAGCTCCCCACCAGGGTATCATGAGCCCAACACTAGCAGATTGAGCAGGGAGTGTATGTCAGTGGACAGTTCTGTGTAACATTAAACTTTTAGTTGTTGGTGGTGCTTCTAAATACCAATGCAAGAGACTAGTATTCTGGAGCTGTAGAGAGGGGAACCAAATTTAAGGAGAGAGCATGAAATTAGAGAAGAAAATGGAGGGAAGGGTGGAGAGAAAGATGGATGAACTGTAAGATGGCCAGAGAAAAAGCTAGATGGATAGATTTAGGGATGGAAGGAGAGATGATCAATTGACGGAGGGACAGAGAGATAAGGAGAAGGATGGGTGGATAAAATAAGAAATAGGGCTTGTATAATGGTTTTCTCTGATTACTTCCCTTGTGGTCCTGCTGTGAGATTGCTGCTCTTACCTGCAGCAGCCGCGGCTGGGTTGCGGTAAGGTTCTCAACCAGCCATGAGAAGGGTAGACAATTCCACCAAACTGCAATGTTCTGAGCTGGACTTGTCCTAGCACCGGCAATGGTTAGTACTCAGTCATACTGTAACTTAAGTGTTCACCCCTCAAACACTCATTCATTCACTTGCTAATTTACTCAAACACTCTCTGAGCCACAATGAAATTCATGTAAACATGCATTTATTTATTTGTTGTATCGATTGCATATTATATTGTATCATGTGCACAGTAAAACCCATATTTTTCTCCTTCACAAAGATGAAAAGTATCCAAAAAAAGAACATTTGACCCTGTGATTAGCTTTGAACGGTTACACAAGATAACTTTACAGAGACATTTCAAGTGATGTTTATGGTTGCAATATTATTCATTGTCCTTGCTCAGGAAGGTAAAACCTCCATTTTAGAAGAAGACCACGAGTTGGAATTGCTAATATAATAAGCAGAACAAGCAGCCATGTTGTCATGGTTTTGCTCTTTTGTTCCACTAGAGAGAAGAAAATGTTTTGTTTCTCAGAAGATAGTTTGCTAACTCACAATAGATTTAGAAAATTATTATTCTTTACATTTAATGAATAGGTGCTTTTAGATAACACATTCTTTGTATCTCACGATGCAGCAAATTGAGGTTTTACAGATGATTACGTAATTTGGATCATAAGTAACACATTTAATTATAGAAGCTCTAGCTCTGTTAATAATGTCCGTGGTCAGAGGGTTTCTGCCGTCATCAGAGGAGACATCGAGTGGGCGCAGATGTGCGTCTGGCCTCGCAGGAAGCCAATATCCATCAGTGTGGACTTACCAGTGAATGACTCAGTACAGTGCATAACTCTGCATGGTGTCATAATGATGTACAGTGGCATAATTCTGGTGCCATAACTCAGTGTAGCTCTAGCCCTCTGTACGCTTCCATGACTCTTAATTATGTGCAGTGCCATAACTCTGCATGTGACTGAACTCTGTACTGCAGTATAACTCTGTATGGTGCCAAAACCTTTAACTCTGTGTGTGCCACAAGTGTAGAGTGGCATAACTCTGTATGGTGCCGTAACTCTTAACTCTGTTGGGTGCTATAACTGTGTAGTGGTATAACTCTGCATGTGTCTGAACTCTGTACAGCAGTATAATTCTGTATGGTGCCAAAACCTTTAACTCTGTATGTGCCACAACTGTACAGTAGCATAACTCTGTATGGAGTTGTAACTCTTAACGCTGTGGGGTGCCATAACTGTAGAGTGGCGTATCTCTGTATCGGACCATAACTCTGTACAGTGACATAACTCTGTATGGTGCCGTAACTCTTAACTCTGTGTGCGCCACAACTGCACAGTGACATAACTATGGTACTGTAACTCCTAACTCTGGAGTGCCATCTCTGTAGAGTGGCAAAACTCTGTACGGGGCCATAACGCTGCACAGTGGTATAACTCTGTACGGTGCAATAACTCTGTAAAGTGCATAACTCCGTATGATGGCATAGATGGACAGTGGCACAACGCTGTACGGTGTCATGACTTTGTGTAGTGGCAGAACTCTGTTGCTATAATTCTGTACAGTGGGTTCGCTCTGGTGCCATAACTTAGTACAATGGCATTACTCTTTATGGTGCTATATATCAGTACAGTTGCATAACAGTGTATAATTAGTAACATAACTCTGTATGGTGCCATAACTCTTGAGTGCATCATACTGGTGCTGTAACTCAGTACAGTTGAATACCTCTTTATGAGAAGTCATATAACTCTGTATCGTGCCATAAATCAGTACAGTGGCATAACGGAGCAAAGTTAGTGGCCTAACTCTGAACTGAGGTGGCGAAGTGCGCTAAAGAACGATGATGGATTCAACCCAGATCTGTGACTGGGGGTGAGTGTCTGAAAAGTTTCAGCGCTCCGTCCATCATCTCCTTGTGTTTGCTTTGTTCGCCCTAAGTTGGCAGGGTATGCCCAGACGTGGGTCCCTTGCTCACTTTGCCACTGGATTCAAGCTAGCCTGGCTGATGAGGGGTGTTACCCCGAAACCGGTCCCAAGATGCTTGTTTCCGGTTCAAGGAAGACCTGGCTTGGCAGTTCGGGCTGGACTGTTCCGATGAGGCACAGGGTCAAGACTGATTTGCATATAACTGGGTCTGAACTGAGGTGGCGAAGTGAGCTAAAGAACGATGATGGATTCAACCCAAATGTGTGACTGGGGGTGAGTGTCTGAAAAGTGTCAGCGCTCCGTCCATCATCTCCTTGTGTTTGCTTTGTTCGCCCTAAGTTGGCAGGGTATGCCCAGACATGGGTCCTTTGCTCACGTTGCCACTAGATTCAAGCTAGCCTGGCTGATGAGGGGTGCTACCCTGAAACCAGTCCCAGGATGCTTGTTTCTGGTTCAGGGAAGAACTGGCTTGACAGTTCGGGCTGGACTGTTTGCATGAGGCACAGGGTCAAGACTAATTTGCATATAGCTGGGTCTGAATGGAGGTCGCAAAGTGAGCTAAAGCACCATTATGGATTCATCTCAGATCTGTGACTGGGGGTGAGTGAAAAGTTTCAGTGCTCTGTCCATCATCTCCTTGTGTTTGCTAACTCTATACAGTACCATAATTTTACAGAGAGTCATAACTCTGGGCCCTGGAGTCAAAGTGATCTTTGATTTGTCAGTAACACCTTCAATAATATTGTTGACCTTCTCATACTAGTCAACTAGTTGGGTAGAAAGAGGCAGTAATTTGTGGAACACTGGCAGGGACAGGCTGGCCTTTCTAGCACTCTGGCATTTCCCCGATGGGCTGGATGCTATGGGTCTGCTTTCAGAGCCCAATGGGCTGCTATGACCCTGGCTGACGCCATGCTCCCACTCCAGTCACAGCCTCCTGCATTGTGAGGATGGCTTGAGCATTTTCTAGTCCATTTGTAGACACTGATTATGCACCAAGTTATAGAACAGGAAGAGAACTTTAGTCAATGAACACACAGCTTATTACATAATAGAGATCGCTTTCCTGTTTGGTGCCTTATTGTAAATCTGTAAGTTACTATCCTTGTGTAAGAGAAGTTTATGCATGGATCAGATTGCAATTTGAGAGATAATTATTGCACCTTCCAGATTTTCTCTAACGTTTTTTGCCAGGAAATCGTGGCTAAATATTTTAGGGAGAATGTGCCCAAAGAGTGTTTTGGGTGTGATGAATATCACATCTGAATGTTATGCTTGATTCTCAGCGTAGAAACACTTAATAGGACATAATTACTGCACCCACTAAGTACCCAATACATATTTCTCTGCCCTCGAACTCCCAGGACTTTGACACAATCCATATTCAGCTCTGTAGAATACCTTACAAGGCTGACAGTCATAATTAGAGGTGGACTTCATTATTCCTGCACATTTGTAAATTGAAGTCTATCACTGCTAATATTTGGTGCCGATGGATGTGTATTTTTGCGATGGGTCACATTGTCCATATGTAGCTAAGCGCTTTTCTGAGCATTACATCTTCACTAGTTGTTGCTTATGTGCATGGTGCAGTGCTCCCAATGCTCCATTTTCTTACAGTGCTTTCCTTTCACATTAGCTAGACTTGTAGCTTTGTGAGACTTTGTGAGCCGTACTCACTTTTCCTATTGGCAATTCTCGCTAGTTCTAATTCGCCAAAACTGCGCAATCCTCATAAGAGCATATTGTAAAAACTCAAAGGCATGAATGCGAGGTCTGGTGGAGGAAAAAGAAGGTAATAGGACCCACAGTGAGTAGAACAAGTCCATTTGGTGGTCTTTGAAGATCTTCATTGCTCTGTGATCATTCTTCAGGTGTTTTTTGAGTATTTACAGATAAGGGTGTTTCAAATTTACTCAACAAATATTTTGTAAAAGGAATGATCTAACAACAGTGTGGACTAAGCTTCATTTTTTATAAAACCGTTTCGGCTACCAAAGCTTTTGGTGAATAGCCATTCATACAAATTTTAGTCCATACTAGGACTGTCTGTTTCAAGCCTCATTTTCCCTTGATATTTTAGGAAGTGGGACAGTGGGGAAAAGGGTGTTACGATTTTTACAGTAGGAAGATGATTGGACATTTTATTCTTGTCCATTGGGTACCAGCATGTATTTCTGGGATCTTGAACAGTGAAAGGGGTTACTTTAAAAGAGATTCATGATCATTACCAATGGCATGCAGTGAAGAAGAGAAATTTAACCCTAGGGGTACACTTCAAGGATTTGGTGGGCTGGCACCTTGGAGCATTTTTTGAAAAATGTATGTTACTAATTTTGCAGCTTTAAAATGCTTTAAGTTGTAGAGAGATACAGAGCCAATGAGATTGCTCAACAGAATATGGCGTAAATCTCTGTGTATGCTGAAATCAAATATTTGTGATTTGATAGGTCCACTTACGTTGTCTTCCTTTGAAAACATCTACTGACAAGCATGTACTTATGTTCAATTCCTAACCGCACATTTATAAACCTTAAATATATGTATTTCTTCAAGTTACTTGGATGTAGAGTAAAGAAAAGTAAATCTATTCTTCTCTATAAGCACTTACCTTTCGATACTTTTGTCCTCAAAAGTTTGGCTATGATGTTGAGGTATTCAGATAGTCCCTACTCAATATCCCAGACTACGACTGCCCTGAGTGAGATGTGGCCAGAGGCTTTCAAAACAATGTATAACACACTTTGAACTTAGCTGTCCGCTGAAGGCTTATTTTGAGAGATTCAAATTCAAATGAGCAAAAAATGCGTATGAATGAAATTGACTGGCAGGAATGAAGTGGATGTGGAAGTACAGAAACAAAATGAACCAGTCATGTCTTCTGATGCAGTTCCATGCCCCTCCCCCCTGCTAGTTGATTTGCTCATGCTTCTAAATGTGAAGAATGCATGTTATAGATTGGACATATATATATATATACACATTTCAATCCTGCAAACTACATCAAAAGCATATTCCAACCGGTAAGAACCCTCCAAAATGCAACCTCGACCAAAGATTAGACGCCCACCCTTCTGAACAGCTCACGTTTATTGAACAAAAGGGTTAATAATTTAAAATAATTGTCCCTGGGACTCACACTGTTCAAGATGTCCTACCCGGTTCTATATTAATAATTCATTCTCCTTCATTTTAATATGTATCCATATTTCATGGCAAATGATCAAAGATCAATTTGCTTGAATTACAGATTGTGATCAATGTAAACTCTTGGCACACAAGTGCCTCTAGGAACAGAAAGAGGTATTCGTTTATTATAAGCAAAACCCACATCACACACACCACGCCAGCATCACCTTCTTTGATTTGGACTGAAGGCATGAAGAAGAGATGCAAAAGGAAATTAGCAAGTCCGGAAATATACATTTGAATTGCAAATGTATTTTAGACTGCTCCATAACAGAAAACAACGTCGATTATGCCATCCTGACTCAATCCTGCATCAAGAATGGAAACCCACCCATACAGAAGACCCTTCCCCATCTCCTTTTGATCTAACCATCACAATATATTCGAAGAAATATAGAAATTATTCTGAGCTTAAATAACAGGAATGTTGTTTGTTTCACGTGTTAATAACGAACATAATACATGTTCTATGGCTCATTGCAGAACATGATCATCTTTCTTTTCTAACATAAAATTGGAAAGTGTGTGCTTCAGAGTTCTTCATCACATGCAGTTTTTAAAGACCCCAGGTGTGGCTTTGCAAAAGTGCTGGAAGAGCTGCGATGGCAATGCTTACCCCACAGGATGGAACAAAATCTGCCAAGGATTACACACGATGGCTACATTTTATTATATATTCTTTTCTACAGCTGTAGACTCATTTTTAAGAGCTAGGTATGTTTTTGCTAATACACTGCTCTTTTTCAACAGGAATGATAAGAGAAGAGCATACCTTATTTCTCACTGCCCACTCTTGAGAATAAAGGCTTCACGTCTGAATGAAGGAACTGCCTATCATGATCCAAGGCGTGTCGCTATCACTCATCCTGTTTCCAAAATCCCATACTGCAT
The DNA here is from genome assembly GCA_963921515.1 of Calotriton arnoldi. Taxonomy (NCBI): domain Eukaryota; kingdom Metazoa; phylum Chordata; class Amphibia; order Caudata; family Salamandridae; genus Calotriton; species Calotriton arnoldi. The sequence continues at coordinate 77,239 of CAWUFW010013720.1, forward strand.
CTGCTCACATCCTGTGTAAAATATTCATATTATTTACCTCTTTTTCTCCCTCCCTTCTGAACCCTGATGAAGAGTATGTCAGAATAGGGGATGGTAAATATTGATATACCCTGTTGAAGTGTTTATTAGGTGTGGCAAATACCTCTAATTCTGAGTTTTAACTCTGAAAATGTGGCACAACATACATCCACTAAAGACAGCATGTTTTGCCTCATTACCAGACCTTGCCCCTCAATAACCTTCACAGGGTTTTACCTGGCAACATCTGTCACAGAAAACCAGCAGTGAGCCATATAACCACATTACTTGTAACTCCGATCCCTGTGCAAGCTTCTGTTTAATCAGGGCCCTTCCCTCATATTAGTACACACTTTTTGTGTGTGACGTAGAGATAGGTGTGGGTGCAGAGTCCCCCACAATTCTTGTGTCCCCGACTTTTACCTCAACAGAACACCCACAGATTGATGAATAAGAGCTGGTGTTAAACCTCAGTCTCATGAGGCAATGTGTCCCTGAGGCAAGACACCTCCCAATAAATCAACGCATCAGAATTACAGTCAATTAAGTAAAAGGTCACTCTCAGTAACTAAGTTCTAGATCAGAGGAATATATTTAAGGGTTTTATTACACAATTCAAAAGATATGTACGGAATAATTGCCAGGAAGTCTCTCACCAAATAGAAATTTACAGAGAAATGGACAGCATCCCTAGAAGAATTGGAGAGTCTTAGGCATAAGTTCGCTGGCTAACCCCTAAAACCAGGGTTTATATAAGAAATGTTCTCATAGAACAGATTGGAGAATGCAAATTCATCATGGAATGAGCATTACCAAATCAGAGCACAGGTTTTATTAAGTCTCATATAGCCTTAGCACCTAATGTCAGAACCAACTTCCTCAGGAGCAGTACCTTTCAAAGCCCACCTTCTGGCTGCACCAACTCTGTGATTATACTACACCAGAGGATCAGAGAGGCCAGATGGGGGAAGGGTTTTTGGGAGGGTACTGCAGGGAGGGAGACCTGGAACAGGAAGGCACGGTGATTAATACTGGTGTTGGACTTGGCCCTTTTTGCAGGGTCATCCCTGAACTTTTTGCCTTCCTCCTAGTCTGTTTTCTGACATGGTGTTGGTAATTTTAGGACTCTGGGCACTTTAGCACTGCTGTCCAGTGTAAAGTGCATGTGCTCTCTGTGGTAAACATGGTAAGATTGGTCTACCCCTGTTTGGCATATTTAATTTACCTATCAGTCCCCAGTAAAGTGGTATCTAATATACCCCGGGGCTAGTAAATTAAATGCTACTGGTGGGCTTGCAGCGCTGCTTGCGCCACCCACCAAAGTATCCTTTCAAACCTGACTCAGGCCTCTGCCATTGCAGGGCCTGTGTGCGCAGTGTTACTGCCGCTGTGACGTGGCACCTAAAGTGTGTGCCACGTCTGTGACCCCCCTTTTACTGCATGTCAGTCACCCCTAAGGTAGGCCCTAGCTAGCCCAATAGGCAGGGTGCATTGTAGATAAAAGGTAGGACATGTACTTTAAGTGTGCGACATGTCCTGGTAGTGACAAACAGCCATTTTGGTTTCTCACTGCTGTGAGGCTGCCCTCCCATAGGAATGCATTGGGGATTCCCTGATAAGTGTTTCAGTGGTAATTCCTCATATGAGAGGAGCAGCGTGGTCAAGTTTGGTATGTTTGGAATACTAATAATGAATGCTGCGCAATGGTGTGCGCAGATTTATGTGTTTAAACAGAGAGAGACCCCTTGTCAGCTACCAAGGGAGTGGGGTACTACCAGTACAAAAAACAAATTATCCCTTGATTTACCCAATCAACAAGAACACCCTATCATTAGTGGACTTTTTAATTCATATAAAGCACATAGAAATTTTTTTTGAGGGGATCTCACTCAAAAACACTAACACACTCAAACAATAATACCACTATAACATGCAATACAAAAAGGGTCAATTTATTTCTTTAGTACATGTGAATATTATTAAAAACACAATTTATATAGTAAAACACCTAAAATACAACACAATGCATCAATTCAACATAATTAAAAACAATACAATTCATCAGATCAGGACATAACATAACATCTTATGACACTTTTACCACAGAGACCCCTAAAAAATAGGGAAAAGAACAATGATAGACAGTACACTTTGTCTTTTAACTCAACAATTCCCTGGGAATAATTTTAGCAAGATTAGCCTGGATACATATACTCTATTTTGTATCTACAGGTCCAACTTGTCCTCGGGATAATGTACAGAAATGCGTCAACGCGTTTCGATGGGTATCTGATTATTCCATCTTTAGGGGTCTTTGTGGTAAAAATGTCATAAGATGTTATGTTATGTCCTGATCTGATGAATTGTATTGTTTTTAATTATGTTGAATTGATGCATTGTGTTGACAAAGGAGAGTAGAAGCACTGTACACAAAGTGCTCCAATACCCCCCAGAACCAGTTGAGACTGGTTCCCCAAGCCCTGTGCCAGGGCAGAACAAAGGGAAAAGGTAATATAAATATTGGGGCTGTGACCCCATGTCTGTGTGCTGTCTTGGGTGCTGTTTTGTACCTGCTGGGCCCCAGGAGGAACCACCACGAGGCATTGCCCCTCTGCTGGAGGGCCCTGTGAGCTGGCCTGCCTAAGCCCAGCTTTGCTCCAGCTCTGCCTCCCTGGACTGAGACCTAGCGCTTCGAGAGCGCTATATCCTAATTGCTGGTGTGAGGTCAGGAGGAGCGCCTATGCCCTGCAGCGCTGGGCTGCAACCATGTTCTGAGGGAATCCCGGCGTAGGGATTCCCCGTTCTGCAGGAAGGCGGAGCGGGAGCCTACCCCGCATTCCGCGCCACTCTTGGAGCGGGAGCCTACCCCGCATTGTGACTGAGCGGGAGCCCACCCCGCATTGTGGTGGAGCGGGAGACCACCCCGCATTTCTGCTTTCCTTTCGTGCTAAGAGGCCGCCGCACCACGAGCGGCGACGCGGAAGCCAGGCGGCTGTGCCTGGTTGGCAGCGTGGCCGGCCGGCAGGAAGGAAGTCGCCGGAAGCCAGGCCGGGCGTGCCTGGAGGTAGGTGGGGCTCCCGTGCTGGTGAGAGCCCCGCGCATGGCCGGAGAACCGTGAAGAAGCCCCCGGACGACTCGGCACACACCGAGTCGTCAAGGAAGGCTTGACCCTGTGTGCCGGTGGGAGCCCTGCGTGTGGCCGCCAGAGGAGTCGGAGCCTTGCGGGCTCCATTTCCGTCTCCCCCGTCTCGTGGAGAGAGAGGCAGGTCCCCAGGGATCGACGGCCCCAGCAAGAAGACCGGAGGAGTCCCCGAACAGCACCCGGTGAGTGGGGCTGAAGCCTGGGTATTGTTGGTGCCAAGAGATGGCACAAGGAGGAGCCCGGTGAATGGGGCTCCCTAGGCACTGTTAGTGCCAGCACTTTGTCTGCCATAGCTGCACCGCACAAGAGCGGGCAGCTGCAACGATGGGGCATTGTTGTAGGAGTCCCAGTGTGGGGCTCCAGAGGCACAGTGGTGCCGAAGCCAATTTTCTCAGCTGCACCGCAGGAGCGCGGGCAGCTGCAACGATGGTGCATTTCTTTTGGTTCTTGAGGAGGAGGGGGGTGAGATGCACCCCCCGCGCCCCAGTGCATCCTGCACATTGTTTTCGCTGCCAAGGCAGCTGGAGGGCCAGTTGGAAGGCCCCAGCTAGAGCCCTGACTTTTGGGACAGAGGGCATTTGGGCCCCAAAGAAGGCCAGTTGGCCTGGGGTCCTCTTTATGGTATTGGTAGGGCACAAGGCCCTACAAGGATGCATAATGTGTCTATGCCTAATGAAATTGCATAATGTGTTTATGCCCAGTGTTTATGCATAATGTGTTTATGCCTAATGTGATGCAGACATAATGCGTTTATGTTGCTTGTAATAATGCTGAGTTCATTATTTCACCAGTAGTTACTGATTGTGTTATTACTTGTGCTTTCTGATGGTTCTGACCGTGGCCCGATTGGCCCGGTCATGTATATAATCCCCTGTGAATTACTACCTGGTGCCAGTGGGCACAGTGTATATTGCGTGATTATGATCTAATGTGTTTATGATAATACAAAGGCTATTTTTATATAACCTTGTGTGGAGTTTCTTTTGAGATGTGCCTAGTGTGTCGCTGCTGTGTGTGTGTTGCGCAAACGCTTTACACACTGCCTCTGGGATAAGCCTGACTGCTCGTGCCAAGCTACCAAGGGGGTGAGCAGGGGTTATCTTCAGCGTGTAACTCCCTTGCCCTGACTAGAGTGGGGGTTTCTGCCTAGCTTAGGTGCAAGCCCTAGCCAACCAGAAATCCCATTTCTAAAATTGGTTGTCAGCGGTGAGGATAGTACCACAGCAACAACTGGTTGCACTACAAACTCTGTGTTAGAACTGGGGGTCTCTAGTTGGCAGAGGTAGGTACCTTTGACCAAATAGGGACCCTTGCTTCTACGTCAGGGCAAAGGAGTTACACTACTGGATAACCCCTGCTCACCCCCTTGGTAGCTTGGCACGAGCAGACCGGCTTATCTCAGAGGCAGTGTGTTAAGCATTTGTGAACACATACAGTAATACAGTGAAAACTACAGATGGACACCACACAGGTTTTATAAAAATAAGTATTCTTTATATAGACTTAACACAAGACCACAAACGACAAAAATCCACAATACTGTACTCAAAATTGACTTAAAGATGGTAGAAGTAACTTAGTTCAAATTGATGGTAAGTGCGACAAAGTTCTCACAAAAGTACCTGGATGCGTAACGCAAAACAAACAAAAGGTTCGCAGGGATGGAGATGCGTCGGTTCCTTGCTTCAGGGGTGAAGATCCCCCAGGACACAAGTGGTGTCACCATGGTCCTTCACTGGTGACTCAGCCCTTCTGGCTGGCCCCTGACCCACTGGTTCTTCCACTGGGGACTCTTTTCCCCTCTCACCCCTCAATCTGGACTTCTGTACCCTCCACTTAGGAGTGGCACTGCCAGACACCAGAACTGATGGAGGTCTGATTACAGACTCTCCCAGTTCACCAGACACTAGGGGATCCCTCTCAACAGGCGGCCCATCAGGACAGACTAGGCTCCCCACCTGGTGTTCCCTTAAAGAACCATCCAGGCCCTGAGACTGGGTTTCGGGCACCTGGGGACACGCAGTCCCACACTCACTCCGTCTCCTCTGAGACAGGACGTGAGCCCCTACACCCCTCCCACTACACCGGGACCGAGCTGGGCTACTCTGAACCATTTCCACCACTCTGGGTTGGAAGATACCTGAGCCACTCCCCTTAGGGTCATTCCCCAATGCCTCTTCAGACCCTCTGGAATCCACCAAAAGGTCTGCCTCCCTGGTGAGCTCCCTGGGGTCAGAGAACTCACTCTCCAACAGGTGTTGGGATAGCTCTGGAAAACAGGGACTTACTATATGCTCTCCCACAATTGGATCACACAGCCCCCTATAAGGGTTAACCAAACCATCCTTCACCTCACCATCCAGTGCCTCGCACACGTACTTCACACCACTCTCCTGAGATTGGCAAGACAGTATCTGACTGTTTCTGTCACTCAACCCACACTCTTCTGGGCGGTCTCCACATTCACACACCAGGACTTCAACCATGGGGGAACCTCCCTCCCTGCTCCTCTCAGCTAGAGTTAGTGGAGTGTCCCTCCCCACACTAGGACCATGAACCCCTGCGTCAGTGCCCCAATCTACTTTCGGGACACTGCGCACCACTGGAGCTACCTCAGATCCTTGAACCTCCTGGTGTATGTTAACCCCTCCAAGTCGGGCGCCACATCTCTGGGTGTGTGTACTACCCCCTCAGCACTAGATAACTGAATATTGCTGCCACATCTGAGCTGGATTCCACCTCCAACTCAGCAAAGCTCACTTCCTGAGCTACACAATTATCTTGTTCCTGGGCTGAAACCCTCATGGCCTCAAGCCTCTCGAGCTCCCAATCAAGCTCTCTCATTCTCAACTTATGTTCCCATCTCATTCTCTCTCTCTCCAAGAACAACCTGTTATTCTCTATTTCCCTCTGACCCTCCATCTTAAGCTTAGCCATCTCCAGCTTGTGTGCCCTATTTCTCTCCCTGTCTTCCAACTCTCTGGGGGACAGGTCTTTAGAAGAGATGCTACTGCCAGTTGGGGACGGTACCCCTCCCCTGGCTGGAAACTCTGGCCTATCCAGTTGCCCATTTGCATCCCCAGCTGGCTCCACCACCAACTCAGGGGCATTTCTTGCTTCTACCCAGGCCCTCAGCGCCTTTTGGTAGTCATCCTTTTTAGAAATGCCTGGTGTAGCCACTTTCAATTTCTTGCAGAGATGCTTGATCTGTTTCAAATTGTAGGTTTCCATTCTCTCCTCCTCAAAATCTAGATCCATAGATGCAACAGATGCTGGTCTACTCATGGCAGTAAGATTTGGCAGTTCTCAGGAAAAATAACAGTCCAAGGAAAAAAATTCTACCAACAAAAGTATGTGGTCGCGTTTGGTCTGCACTCACTATTAGTGTACACTAATTACTGTATATGAGTCACAAATGCAGGTCCAAATCCTCACCGCTGACCACCAATGTTAGAACTGGGGGTCTCTAGTTGCCAGAGGTAGGTACCTTTGACCAAATAGGGACCCTTGCTTCTACGTCAGGGCAAAGGAGTTACACTACTGGATAACCCCTGCTCACCCCCTTGGTAGCTTGGCACGAGCAGACCGGCTTATCTCAGAGGCAGTGTGTTAAGCATTTGTGAACACATACAGTAATACAGTGAAAACTACAGATGGACACCACACAGGTTTTATAAAAATAAGTATTCTTTATATAGACTTAACACAAGACCACAAATGACAAAAATCCACAATACTGTACTCAAAATTGACTTAAAGATGGTAGAAGTAACTTAGTTCAAGTTGATGGTAAGTGCGACAAAGTTCTCACAAAAGTACCTGGATGCGTAACGCAAAACAAACAAAAGGTTCGCAGGGATGGAGATGCGTCGGTTCCTTGCTTCGGGGGAGACGATGCGTCGCGCCTCAATGCTTGCGCAGAGTAGGGGATGCGTCTTGTTCCTTACCGGAGAGGAGGTGATGCGTAGGTTCTCGTACTGCGTTCCGGTTGCGATGCGGCAAGATGGTGCTTCGATGCGATGCGACAATCCGGTGCGATGCGATAAGATGGCGCCCTTGATGCGACGACGTGAAGACGATGCGTGCACGCCCGGCGGCCGTGCGGCGACTCTGTAACTTTGGAGCCGCGACAGGCCCTGCGACACGCTTCTCCGGTGATGCGTCGGGTGACAGCTTTGACGAAGGCTCGCTTCTCTGGTGATGCGGCGGCGACCTCTGCGGCGGCGACACGCTTCTCCGGCGATGCGACGGCAACAGCTGCGACACGCTTCTTCTCGTTGAGTCGCGCTTCCAGCTCCCGGCGACACGCAGGCTTCTGCAGACAGAATTCCCAGCAAGGAAATTCAGAGGGGAGCTGGTGGTGAAGTCTTTTGTCCCTGAGACTTCAGCAGGAGGCAAGCACAAGTTCAAGCCCTTGGAGTAATATTCTGCAAGATGATGAAAGTTCTTTAAAAGTTCCTTCTCCTCTCCTTGGCACTGAAGACACCACTGTAGGCCAACCCAGCAACACAGCACACTGGCAGGGGGGCAGTCCAACTCCTACAGCTTCCTTTGGTTCTTCTCCTTGGCAGAGGTTCGTCTTGTTGTTCCAGAAGTGATCTAAAGTTCTGGGGTCAGGGCCCCAATATTTATACTGCAAAATCCTTTGTCTTCTGAAGGCAGAGGGGCCTTTGCCTAGTCAAAACCAGTTCTGTGCAGTCCTGGAGCACTTTGTTTATAGGACTCCTTCTTTCCTTTGACAGAGTGGGCCAGGGACATCAGACACACCACAGGAGGTGGAGCCAGCATTGTGGAAGGCAGGCACAGCCCTATTCAGACCCAGGTGCAACTCCTCCCACTACTCTACATGCAGATAGGTCTATTCAGCCCTGTGCTGACTCACCCTGTCTCCTGGAATCCCCCAGCCCCTGTCACTCACAAAGCCAGACACACAATACACAACCTAGCAGAGGCAGGCTTGGACAGTTAGGCAACAAAATACCTACTTTCTAAAAGTGGTATTTTCAAACACAGAATGTTAAAACCAACTTTACTAAAAGATGTATTTTATCATCCTGAGTTCAGGCATACTAAATTCGTTTTTCTACCATGTTCCCTGGGTCAGTTAGGATTATAAGATGTTATAATCAAACTGCCCATTCTGGCCTATGGAGAACAGGTAGCCTTGCAATAGTGAAAAACGAAAATGGCTGTAATTCACTATTAGGACATACCACACACACCAGGGCATGTCCTACCTTATACTTACAATGCACCCTGCCCTTGGGCCTACCTTAGGGGTGTCTGATATGAAGATAAGGGAAGGTTTAGGGACTGGCAAGTGGGTGTACTTGCCAAGTCGACATGGCAGTCACAGACTGCACACAGGCTCTGCAATGGCAGGCCTGAGACACACTTTACAAGCTGCTTCTGGGGTGGCACAACCAGTGCTGCAAGCCCACCAGCAGCATTTGATTTACAAGCCCTGGGCACACCTGGTGCACTATACTAGGGTCTGACAAGTAAATGAAATGATCCAATCATGGAGTCACTAATCAACACATCAATTTACAATAGGGAGAGCATATGCACTTTAGCACTGATCAGCAGTGGTAAAGTGCCCAGAGTCATAAAACCAACAAAAACAGGTCAGAGAAAAATACGGGAGGAAGGCAAAAAGTTCAGGGATGACCCTGCAAAAAGGGCCAAGTCCAACACACTGCATTTAGATAATCACAGGTTTGGGGATTATTTCTCCTGATTATTTTTTCTCCTTAAAAGTGTCATTTTTGAATTGTGTATTCCTGTTGCAGCTCTGACACCTAGGTCTCCCATGTTGCACTTGTGTCTTGGTGCCTTGCCAAAAATGGAGTCTACCTTTAATGTAAGGGAGTTGCTCAAATACAGTATGTTGGAGTTGAGGGGGTTCTGTGAAGAGAGAGACCTAGTAGTGAAGGGGTCAGACACCCAGCTAGATCTTCAGGAAACCCTACTCCAGTGGCAAGAGAAAATATGGGCATTGGAGGACCAGGAGAGGGAGGGTTCCCAGTCTGCATACCAAGAGGGTAGTGGGTCTGGGGGAGGCCCTGAAGAGTCTGCGCAGGAGGAAGAAAATGACAGGGCAGGGACGCCAATAGGTAGTGAGGACCCCATAGACAGGGAGTCCCTTGCTGGGTCCGGTGCAAGGGGTAGTGCCCAATCCCTTGCATGGTCCCCAGAGGACTAGGTGCACAGGCAGAAGGAGAGGGAGCATCAGCTGGCTTTAGAGAAGCTCAAATTGGAGCATGCCATGGGGCTAGCGTAGCTGGATGCGGGGCACAGAAAGACCCAGAGAGCCTTAGAGGAGAAAAAGGCATTGTTGGCTCAGGAGTTGAGTCTCAGGGTGGTGAGCCTTGAAGAGAATAAGCTAGAGACTGAAAGGGTCCTAGCATAGGAGAGTATGGCGGAGGCAGAGAGGGCCTTCGCCAGGGAGAAACTAGCTCTTGAGGAAAGGTTGTCCCCTGAGTGTAGTTTCAGTGGTCTGGATTCACCAGTGAGGTTGGGGTCCAGTGGTGGCAGCAATATGGAGTCCAGTGCAGGAAGTCCTACTCCCAGATCCCAGGGTATGGTGCCTGGTTCCCAGGAACAAGGGTACAGGTTGAGGTTCAGGGGCAGTAGAAAACTGTCTCACCAGTCTTGGGGGGAGTTTGTGGATGAATGTTGTGATGCACTGGAATATTGGGTGATGGGTAGCACGGCAAATGATTTTGAAGGGCTGTTCAATCTGGTTGTCAGAGAGCACATGTTCAGTAATTATTTTCCGGGGTTGCACCAACACCTGTTGGAGTGTGAGTTCTCTGATCCCAGGGAGCTTGCATGGGAGGCAGACCTCTGGGTGGTTGCCAGAGGGTCTGAAGAGGCATTGGGGAGTGACCCTAAGAGGACTGGCTCAGGTATCTCCCAGACCAGAGTGGTGGGAGAGGTTCAGAGTAGCCCAGCTAGGTCCCGGTGTAGTGGGAGGGGTGTAGGGACTCACGTCCTGTCTCTGCGGAGAAGGAGTGAGAATGGGATGCGTCCCAAGGTGCCCGAAACCCAGTCTCAGGCCCTGGAGGGTTCCTTCGGGGAACACCAGGTAGGGAGCCTAGGCTGTACTGGTAGGCTGTCTGTTGAGGGGGATCTCCTAGTGTCAGGAGAACGTGGAGCGTCTGTAAGCAGAGCTCCAGCGGTTCTGGTGTCTGGCGGTGCCGCTCCTAAGTGGAAGGTGCAGAAGTCCAGATGGAGGGGTGAGAGGGGGATGCGTTCCCCAGTGGGAGAACCAGTGGGTCAGGGGCCAGCCAGAAGGGCTGAGCCTCCTAGGAGTGACCATGGTGACACCACTTCTGCCCTGGGGGATCTTCGCGCACTGTCAGATGGACAGGGGTCGGGAGATCTGCGCCACGCAGACTGTCACACAACACATGAGTCATGTGTTACCCTCGGGGGGGCATGTGTGCTCCCCAGGGAGTCCTGGTGTGCCAGGCGGGTGCTCAGCCGCAGGGTTTAGTCCCTGGGTTGGGGAGCCAGGTTCAGGTGTTGCCTGACCTGTAGCGAAAGACATCTGTAATCAGTGTCCCTACCATTTTGTCTTCTGGGGGTACCACTCCAGGTGGGAGGGTGCAGAACTCTGGAAGGGGGTCAGAGGGAGGGAGTCCTCGCCTCTGACCCCGGTGCAACCTGAGGGTTTAGACCCTAGGTTGGGAGACCAGTTGCTGGAGAGAGTTCTGAGGGTGCTTCTCCTGGGAGGAGAGTGCGGAACCCCAGAAGGAGAGCTAAGGGGAGGAGAGCCTCGCCCGAGACTTCTGGTCAGCCTGAGGGTGCGGACCCTATATTGGAGGATCAGTGGCAGAGAAAAAGTGGAGAATGGATACTATGTACCAGGGGTTACTGCCCCCCACTCTGTGAGATGGCAAGGACCAGAGACATCTGGATGGCCTAGGGCCTGGTCCTGGCCGCGGACAACTAGGGAGTACCAGTGGGGTAGCTTAGTTGGTCCTGGGAGCTTTGCCAGAGGGAACCACATGGGTTCAGTTTGGCATAGAACTGGAGTGTGCCCCTGCAGTTGCGGGCCCGTGTCCGTGTTCTATTGCCCCAAGCAGGGAAGCCCATCAAGGTAATGATTGGTCTACCCTGGCTTTTGGCTGGAAGGGGGTTGTGTTGGACTTGGCCCTTTTTGCAGGGTCATCCCTGAACTTTTTGCCTTCCTCCTAGTCTGTTTTCTGACATGGTGATGGTGGTTTTAGGACTCTGGGCACTTTAGCACTGCTGTCCAGTGTAAAGTGCGTGTGCTCTCTGTGGTAAATATGGTAAGATTGGTCTACACCTGTTTGGCGTATTTAATTTACCTATCAGTCCCCAGTAAAGTGGTATCTAATATACCCGGGGCCAGTAAATTAAATGCTACTGGTGGGCTTGCAGATCTGCTTGCGCCACCCACCAAAGTAGCCTTTCAAACTTGTCTCAGGCCTCTGCCATTGCAGGGCCTGTGCGCGCAGTGTTACTGCCGCTATGACGTGGCACCTAAAGTGTGTGCCACGTCTGTGACCCCCCTTTTACTGCATGTCAGTCACCCCTAAGGTAGGCCCTAGCTAGTCCTATGGGCAGGGTGCATTGTAGGTAAAAGGTAGGACATGTACCTTAGGTGTGCGACATGTCCTGGTAGTGACAAATAGCCATTTTGGTTTCTCACTGCTATGAGGCTGCCTTCCCATAGGAATGCATTGGGGATTCCCTGATAGGTGTTTCAGTAGTAATTCCTCATATGAGAGGAGCAGCGTGGCCAAGTTTGGTATGTTTGGAATAGTAATAATAAATGCTGCGCAATGGTGTGCGCAGATTTATTATCACTATTTTAGAAATGCCACTTTTAGAAGTTGTAATAACCCAGTGGGAAACCCAATATACCCTTGAAGGTTTGGGCAAATGAATAAATGTTTGAGTAAAGGTACCTACAAGGGATTTCGTTTACTAAACTTAATTGAATTTCTTATACACCTATTTGTTAAGTCCCAATTGGTGGCTTAATTTAGCAAAAGTCTGCACATCTATGCAAATGTACATAAAGTCAATATTTAACAACACAATTTAAATGAAACAGTTGAAAATTCATTGGAAAACACGGGTATATCTTTCTTTCATAAATACACAATTTTAATGTGAGACAAAGATGAGAGGGGTACATTCAAAAACAAAAACAATGAGACACTATGATAGAGGGTACACAAATGAACCTACAAATCATAAGTGTGATCATCTATTCCAAGGAAATATACATAGAGGAAAAAGAAACTAAAATAGAGAACAATTCCTCAGACGCCTTAGTTGTTGGGGAAATAGATGTAATAGTCGACGTTTCGGTCTGTTATGGCAATAACGTCCGTCAGACCATCTTCAGGACATACAGATGTTTGTAAAACAAGTCCCTCAAACGATATTTGCTGTACACGGGACCTTTTCGTGAAAACGATTCATTGTAAACTCGTGTGGAGTTTGATTCAATCTAACTTACTTGAACCCTGAGAAACTATTTAATAACATTCCCTAACAAAGTCGTGAGATTATTCCTGATTTTCTCACGAAAGGTACGGGACCCTTTTTGAGAAGACGAGTCACTAACAACTCGGAACCTATTCGTAAGGCCCTTCTTCCAACCCTATCATTCAATCAGTCGCCTTGGGTTGTGACAACCAACAAATATCGTTTGAGGGACTTGTTTTACAAACATCTGTATGTCCTGAAGATGGTCTGACGGACGTTATTGCCATAACAGACCGAAACGTCGACTATTACATCTATTTCCCCAACAACTAAGGCGTCTGAGGAATTGTTCTCTATTTTAGTTTCTTTTTCCTCTATGTATATTTCCTTGGAATAGATGATCACACTTATGATTTGTAGGTTCATTTGTGTACCCTCTATCATAGTGTCTCGTTGTTTTTGTTTTTGAATGTACCCCTCTCATCTTTGTCTCACATTAAAATTGTGTATTTATGAAAGAAAGATATACCCGTGTTTTCCAATGAATTTTCAACTGTTTCATTTAAATTGTGTTATTAAATATTGACTTTATGTACATTTGCATAGATGTGCAGACTTTTGCTAAATTAAGCCACCAATTGGGACTTAACAAATAGGTGTATAAGAAATTCAATTAAGTTTAGTAAACGAAATCCCTTGTAGGTACCTTTACTCAAACTTTTAGAAGTTGGCATTTCTGTGTGCTATGTGTCTGCCTGCCTGATGTGTATTGCATGTCTGGCTCTGGAGTGACAGGGGCTGGTGAGGTGTGTGACTCCAGGGAGGGTAGGGTGAGTCAGCGCTAGGCTGAATATGAGATCTGCATTTGGAGTAGTGGGAGGAGTAGTCCCCTGACCCTGAATAGGTCTGTGCCTGCCTGGGTGAATGCTGGCTCCACCCCCCTGTGGTGTGTCTGATGACCGAGCCCCCACCTGACAAAGGGGAGTAGAAGCACTGTACACAAAGTGCTCAAATACCCCCAGACTGGTTCCCCAAGCCCTGTGCCAGGGCAGAACAAAGGGAAAAGGTAATATAAATATTGGGGCTGTGACCCCATGTCTGTGTGCTGTCTTGGGTGCTGTTTTGTACCTGCTGGGCCCCAGGAGGAACCGCCACGAGGGATTGCCCCTCTGCTGGAGGGCCCTGTGAGCTGGCCTGCCTCGGCCCAGCTTTGCTCCAGCTCTGCCTCCCTGGACTGAGACCTAGCGCACCTAGAGCTTTGAGAGCGCTACATCCTAATTGCTGGTGTGAGGTCGGGAAGAGCGCTTATGCCCTGCAGCGCTGGGCTGCAACCATGTTCTGAGGGAATCCCGGCATAGGGATTCCCCCGTTCTGCAGGAAGGCGGAGCGGGAGCCTACCCCGCATTCCGCGCCACTCTTGGAACGGGAGCCTACCCCGCATTGTGACTGAGCGGGAGCCCACCCTGCAGTGTGGTGGAGCGGGAGACCACCCTGCATTTCTGCTTTCCTTTCGTGCTAAGAGGCCGCCGCACCACAAGCGGCGACCCGGAAGCCAGGCGGCTGTGCCTGGTTGGGGGCGTGGCCGGCCAGCAGGAAGGAAGTCGCTGGAAGCCAGGCCGGGCGTGCGCGGAGGTAGGCGGGGCTCCCGTGCTGGTGAGAGCCCCGCGCATGGCCGGAGAATTGTGAAGAAGCCCCCGGACGACTCGGCGCGGACCGCACCACTGACGGAGACAGTGCAAGGAAGGCGGGGCCCCCGTGTGCGGGTGGGAGCCCCGCGTGTGGCCGCCAGAGGAGTCAGAGCCTTGCGGGCTCCATTTCTTTATCCCCCGTCTCATGGAGAGAGAGGCGGGTCCCCAGGGATCGACGGCCCCAGCAAGAAGTCCGGAGGATTCCCCAAACAGCCCCGGTGAGTGGGGCTGAAGCCTGGGTATTGTTGATGCCAAGAGATGGCACAAGGAGGAGCCCGGTGAATGGGGCTCCATAGGCACTGTTAGTGCCAGCACTTTGTCTGCCACAGCTGCACCGCACAAGAGCGGGCAGCTGCAACGAGGGGGCATTGTTGTAGGAGTCCCAGAGTGGGGCTCCAGAGGCACAGTGGTGCCGAAGCCAATTTTCTCAGCTGCACCGCAGGAGTGCGGGCAGCTGCAACGACGGGGCATTTCTTTTGGTTCTTGAGGAGGAGGGGCTGAGATGCACCCCCGTGCCCCAGTGCATCCTGCACATTGTTTTCGCTGCCAAGGCAGCCGGAGGGCCAGTTTGAAGGCCCCAGCTAGAGCCCTGACTTTTGGGACAGAGGGCATTTGGGCCCCAAGGAAGGCCAGTTGGCCTGGGGTCCTCTTTATGGTATTGGTAGGGCGCAAAGGCCCTACAAGAATGCATAATGTGTCTATGCCTAATGAAATTGCATAATGTGTTTATGCCCAGTGTTTATGCATAATGTGTTTATGCCTAATGTGATGAAGATATAATGCGTTTATGTTGCTTGTAATAATGCTGAGTTCATTATTTCACCAGTAGTTTCTGGTTGTGTTATTACTTGTGCTTTCTGATGGTTCTGACCGTGGCCGATTGTCCCGGTCATGTATATAATCCCCTGTGAATTACTACCTGGTGCCAGTGGGCACAGTGTATTTTGTGTGATTATGATCTAATGTGTTTATGATAATTCAAAGGCTATTTTTATATAACCTTGTGTGGAGTTTCTTTTGTGCTGTGCCTAGTGTGTCGCTGCTGTGTGTGTGTTGTGCAAACGCTTTACACATTGCCTCTGGGATAAGCCTGACTGCTCGTGCCAAGCTACCAAGGAGGTGAGCAGGGGTTATCTTCAGCGTGTAACTCCCTTGCCCTGACTAGAGTGGTGGTTTCTGCCTGGCTTATGCGCAAACCCTAGCCAACCAGAAATCCCATTTCTAACAACTGGGTTCTGTTCTTAGTACAGTTTCTTCAACTAACATACATATATGATAGCACTGACCAACCTTACTTGTGAGGGATTTAAAGATGTGGTGTACTTTCACTGATAGTTCAGCACTCATTCAGAGTTTCACTCATTGAGCATTGCTCCACTGTCCACAGCACTGGAATGCTTTCTTCAACATAAGGATTCAGAGATTACCGTTCAATGCTGAAGTCAGTACAACAGCTATGCATCGCTGTTCATATTCATTTGATACTTGTACAAGCTATGTCACTTTTCAACACAGTTCGTGACTTCAAGCGCAATTCTCGTAGTGCAATGCCTCTAGTTTGCTCCCTATTCCTGTAACGCTATATACACTTTTGTCTATGGCAATAATGAGCGTTACTCAAGGGTCAAATGCACAAGCCTATTTTAGACTCATGCATCATCAGCATGTTGTGCACTCCTCATGCGCACTTCCACAAGGTTCTAGCGTACCTCACAAATGCCCCCTAGTATATCAATGAAGGCACACTGATGCTCAATCCTAGATATCTGCACAGAAACTGGGCCTTTGCACGAAGCGCTGAAAGGTGCGTTCACCGTACAGTGATTCTGATGGTTCAATGCTGCTGCCTGGGATAGCGCTAACCACAAGCGCCCAGTGATGGGTGAGGCCTGAATTTATAGGCGGCCTCACCCAACATGGCGGCCAAGATCTGCTGTTCTCGCATGAGTTTGCACCCATGCAACAGGTATTTGGCTGTTTGATGTGGTCTGACGGCTAGAGCTGCAGACCTTGGTGCTGGAAACCAAGGTTCGAGCCTCGGGGTCGCGTCCACATCCTGTGATTCTGGGCAAATCGCTTAATCTCCCGGTGCCTACCAAAAAAAAAAAAGAATGTGTCCTTGTGTAACGTAACCGGTGCTCATGTAAAGCGCTTCAATACCTTCGGGTCGAGTTTGCGCTATATAAATATGCAAAAAAAAAAGAAGAAAAAAAAAGGAAAGGAAAGGAAACGTTAGCACAAGCACAAATGACGATTGCACAGTGTGCAGCCAGCAGGCACATAATGAGGAAAACATGGAAAGTCTTTAGCAACATATCTAAGCAAAACACGCTCTTCTCAAAGATTCTCTAGCCCATATGTATTGCAATAAGTACATCACAGTCATGGCAGAGAGTCTTGGTACTAGGGGGCTCATTACAATGGCGGTCGGATTTGATCCGGCCGCCACCGTAGCGGTGATTGTGTCCGACCGCCAAGCGTGTGGCGGTCCCACCTATGCGATTAGGATGGGACCGCCACCGCTGCGGTCGGATTCCGCACCTTTAACATTGCGGCGGTGGCTGCTGACAGCAGCACCGCCGCGATGTCAAAAAGAGCATGTTGTGCATTTCACTGCACTACGTGGCATGCACTACACTGTGCCAGCTACTTGGTGCACTGAAATGTAGGGGGGTACCATGGGTACCCCCCCAGTGCACCCACACCACCCCCCAACACAAGGGGGGCCCGCAACAGGCCCCTGAAGACATTCTCCGCCAGCCTTTCAATGGCGGTGCAACCGCCACGGAAAGGCTGGCTTCCGCCGGCATCATAGTTGTGCCGGCGGACAATCGTGACGATTGCTACCGGCGGAAAAGCGGCGGTCGGAGTTTCACTCCGCTGTGGTACCCACCGCCATCATAATGTGGCGGGGGGTTTTTCACGTTACGATGGCGGAGCGGTTGCCACCGCCGGGCCGGCGGTGGCGATCCGACCGCCATCGTAATGAGCCCCTAGGTTCACATCATCCAGAGTGCATCAATGTCTTATAAGTAGTTTGTGTGCCATAAGTTGAGCACCATGTTCATGTTCCAAGTACATCACACTCAGTCCAACAGGTCGTGTGCTAAAAGCAGTGCACTTAATCCTGCCACCAGGTCCATTGTTACAGTACCCAACAACACGCCTACCATGCCTGAACACAGTGCTGGAAAGGCCGGAGAGAATGGGTTGATCACTCCTGACACCTAAACACTATCCCATTATATGAATATTGATTCTGTCCATTCTATGCTAATGCCACCCAGAATTGGTAGAATAAACAAGATGCATTTAACTAGCTGCAAGGTATTATGAATAAATAGGGCACAGTGAGGACCTTGACATAAGTTAAAACAGATCTAATTGATCATTATTTCACTGTAGGACCTGTCAAGGATGACTACCTCGCTCGGAGACACTCCCTTTGGATTAACCAGGCGCTTTACAAATGTCCTTATTATTATTAATATTATTATTATTAAGAAGTTTGTTATGAGAACAACAGGAACTAGACCAATGGAACCAACCAAACAAATACAGGTCTGCTTGACTGTGTTCTGCAGAAATAACAAGCATTGGCATGTACAGGGGGACGTCAAGAAGACATCCATTTTGGAAAGCATAGCTGCTAGGCCTAAATTGAGGGCTAGTTGACAAGAGTCAGGAAAACACACTTTGCATGCCATACAAAACACGTTTTCAAAAATGATAGCATAATGTCAGTGTGTACTTATGTTATCAAGTGTAAACCTACATTTCTGCATGGTATTATTATTTTATTTAAATATATTTTTATTAGATTTTCTCTTACACAGCTGTCGCATTACACACACAAGTATAGCGGGGGTGTATTATTTAAGAACAGCAGTAGACACATAATTTGTATGATTACAAAAGTAGTGTGGGCATGTTGGGCACATTCTGCATGGTATTATTAATGCACAAAAACATAAATGCAGAAAATCCTTAACAATAATGCAATTATGCAATGAAGAGAAAAGCCTTTATTCCCTTTCATCTTTGCATCAATAGAGAATTATCTGTCTACATAATTAATAAATGAATAAGCTAACCCTGTTGTGATTTCTTATTGACTTAGGGCCTTATTTAGAGATTGATGGATGCAAGACATCTTCCATAAAGTAGTGAATGTCCCGTCCACCTTATTTAAAGTCTGTAGGGCTTCCACACAATCTACATAGGGTGGAGTGTACATCTGTCACTTTTTGGCTGGTGTAGGAGAGTAGGATCTGCTTCACATGGGTACCCCCACTTTTTGCTGATGCTTCACTGTTTTTCGACATTAGTCTGGCTGGGGCCCTGCTAATCAGAACCCCAGCCTAGCTGCTTCCTCTCTAAAATGGTTTCCATGTGCCTTAGGCACATCACTGATTGGAATCTGGAGTGCCCTTATAAGTCCCTAGTATATGGTATACTATGTACCAAGGGCATAGGTACCTCAGAGGCCTACCAGGGGCTGCAGCATGTATTATGCCACCCCTGGAAGGCCATCCAAACTGACACCACAGGTCTGCTACTGCAGCCTGGGTAAGGTGGTGCATGCACCCCTTACTGTGATATAGGTTACCTATATCACTAAATACATACACACATATGAACCTATAAGTCACTCCTATGGCAGGCCTTATCAATCCTGAAGGCAGAGTGCGTGGTTCCTATGGGAGAGGGTGCCCCTGCATGAGCAGGGCCCCTCTGCAGCATTCGGAGACCCTTCTCTGATGCTGTTTGTAGTGCAGCCTGACCATATACTCTTAAGCGCATTATAACCTCGCGTTAAATGCTAACTTTGGAATGGCTGCACCTAAACATGTCGTATTTGGTGTCAAACATCTTGGAATACTACCCCCCGCCAATTCTGGTGGCGGGGTAGCATTCCACCCTTCTAGAGGGAGAGACATGTTAACCCTGGCCTGGCCGGTAACTTCTTTCTAAAGCCCTGGCATCACAAAATGGATGCTGCTGCCACAGACACGAGTCTGGCCTCCTGCTGCTGGACGAAACTCCGGCAGGGGAGGCCTGGACAATAGGTTTCCTGTCCCAGGGAGGTGTGACCACCTCCCCAGACAGGATAATGTGTATTGGGGCTGGGCGGGAGCACTTTCGGGTGCTTTGAAGTCCTGCACTGGGGGCACACTTGGTGTCCCTGTGCATACCCCAGTTCAAACCTGATCAGGGGCTTGCAGCCCCTGCTTTGGCGCGAACTGGACAAAGGGAAAGGGGTGTAGCCACCCCTCTGCCCTGACCCACCCATAGGTGGGGCCACAGAGTAGTCCAACCCCTAAACTTGGTATAAGTATAGGAACCCAGTCCTTAGGACTTTAGATTATCCCTGGACGAAACTCTGAAACAGAATCCTGGACCTTCGACGCTCTACTAAAGACTAGAGGATAGAAGAATCTCCCTTGGGGTCAAGGAGTGACTCCCCTGCTTGGCAGGCACCAAAGAAGCAATTGTCTGGTCTGCATCACCTAAGCTCCCGTCGGACGCCGAAGTCTTTGCATCACCAGAGGTAGATTTTCAGACTTCCCCGAGGCTGCTCTGAGTCCCCAGCAAAGCTGAGGCCCGTAGCTGTTGTGGGTAACGTGGAACCATGACCCCTGGACACTGCACGCATTTGCTAGTGCATCCTCTTCTGGGTCTCCCATGAAGTCGTGCTTTGGGCTCCGAGTAGCCCTAGCCTCCAGCACCAACTGCACCGAAGATCACTGGCCTCCACTCCACGAGTGTCCTGTGAGCCAGATCCACGTGCAACGTCTCGAGGCTCCTTCACGGTCGCTAGCCCATTGGCTAGTAGCCCTTCACGAAGGCCAATCCTTTTCTTCTTGGGCTCCCTGGTTGCTCCAGGCTTGCCCTCACTTACCCTTGCTGGGTGAGTTCCTCAGACCTTGCTGGTCTGCACCATCGACAATCTTCATTTTCATCGAGACTTGCCGTTGCCAAGGCTTGTTGGGTCCAATCCGGTCGCCGACACCTCAGCACTCGACAGACATCATGTACCAGCCCGAATCCTGCTCCTTGTCGCCAACAACGCCTCCTGGACCTCGTGGCTGAAGAGTCAAGGCGACCGTCAATGCACTTGAAGCAAGCGACATCGGTGGGCATCTGTCCATCGCCTTCCTGGTCACTGGCTAGTGACCCAGACTCTGTCCCCTCTGCTTTCAGGTTCTTCAGATCTCCGATCCACTCTTGGATCCACCCGGACACTTTCCACTTGGTCGCCACAGCACTTTGCAGCAGATCGCCATTCAAATCGACGACGAAACCCGACCCCGAAAGGCACCTATGCACCCGGCTTCCCTGGGTGAGGTAACACGAGTACTCCGGTGCTCCCGTGGGTAGAGACTCTAGAACGACCTAGTTCTCAAAGGGTTTGCTCCAAGTCCTCCTTTAAGTGTCCCTTTTCTTTAATTTCCTGATCGCGACTTTCTCCATAGAAGTTAACGGCGTATCGCGGTTGTGTATTTACACTGCACGCGTCCCCCGTGGGTCCCCTGTGTCACTACCTTGGGTGGTTCCTTGTGGTCCAAGCACTTCTAGAGGCTCTAGGCCTAGTGTCTAGTTCAGTCGTGGTTCTTATACCACTTTATTGGTATATGGTTTGGTACGCCCCTAGGGCCCAAACGTGTATTTGTGCTATTACTGTGTTTAAATAACTTATAACTTGTGTACTTCGAACTCTAGCCTCATAAAGAGACTAGAGGGGTATGTTTAGCAATAAATACATATATTTTGAATATATACCTGGTGTGGTGCTCTTTCATTTGGTCACTCAAGAGATTATAGACTGGTAAAACAAGCTGCTTTACATTCCTTCAAGACTTAGCCTGAAGGCTGCTCTCCATAGCTACCACTAGGATAGCTTTCAATAAGGTTGTCTTTAACCTATCTCCAATAAGGAGTTGTTTGGACTGGTGCAAGGTGCCCACTATAATTAGTGGACAGCATATGCCAGGCCAACTTCTCACATTGGTGTGCAGCGTGTGGGATTCCAGCTTGCTATTGTTTTACCAGATAATCTCAATTGAATTGATCAACTGAAAACCACTAAAGGTACCTAAGGTACATATAATTTAAGCTTAGAATACAGTAAGTTCTACTGAACTTAGAGTTGTGTGTGAAGGGATAGCACACCCTTTCTACAACTCAAGAGAGTTTAGTAGGCCACACTAGAGTAGGTAGTGCATACACCACACCTCACTAGTGATGTCTTCAAAGCCAGGACCCAGTGAGTCCTTGCCAGAAGCCCATGGGCTTCTCCCTCCAAGTATGATACACTCCCATTCTTGGAATTGAGAGCATTATGTAACTTGAGGAAATTGAAGACAGGACAAAGTCCCACCACCCAACATCTTAGAGAGATGTTGGAAGCTTATGATCTCAGTAAGCCCTTGGGGACTGAAGGGGTAGGAGCTGAGGGTGGGGCAGAAGATGAGGATGGGGCCAGGGGTAACAATACCCCCAGCCCCCCCTCTGAAACTGGCCAGGATGGTGACAATGACCCTGACCTGGATAACCCAATCCCTCCTGTGGACGATGAAGAGGAAGATCAGAATGATACTCACTTTGTCCCCCCAGGAAGGATTATGAGTGTGCCCAGAAAGTCTAGATCTCCTTCTCAGGAGTCTAACCACTCTGGCACCTCCATAGGGACCTTTGTCTCATCTCATAGAGGAGAAAGAGGCTGGTTCAATATGAGGAAGCTCAGCTTGAACTCAGAAAGCAGCAACTGGCTATAGACAGGGAGTCCCTAGATCTCTTCAAAGAGAGAAGAAAGTTGGGACTAGAGTCCCATGGTGGCAGCCATGTCCCTAGAGATAGGGAAAGGTCCTATGACCATAGGAACCTGAGCAAGATTGTCCCTCCCTACCAGAGTGGGGATGACATCCACAAGTGGATAACTGCTCTAGAGAGGGCCTGTAAAGTACAGAATGTCCCTCAAGAGCAGTGGGCAGCAATCTTGTGGCTCTCCTTTGCAGACAAAGGTAGAGATAAGCTCCTCACTGTTAGAGAGGAGGATGCTGATAATTACAAGGTCTTGAAGAGTGCTCTTATTGATGGGTTTGGCCTAACCACTGAACAGTACAGGTTGAAGTTCAGAGATACCCAAAAGCACAGACTCAAGACTGGGTAGACTATGTGGATTATTCTGCTAAGGCTCTGGAAGGCTGGTTGATGGGCAGTAAGGTGTGTGACTTCTCAGGATTGTACAATCTGATAATGAGGGAGCAGATTCTTAATAACTGTCAAAATCAGCTGTTGCATCAATACCTGGTGGACTCTGATCTGACCTCTCCCCAAGAATTGGGAAAGAAGGCAGACAAATAGGTCAGAACCAGGGTGAAGCAGAAGGTACAGAACCAAGGTGGGGACCCTAAGAAGCAAGATGCTAAGAACTCTGAAAAGGGTGGGGAGAAGGGTAAAGATCAAAAGTCTTCACAAGGCCCCCAAAAATCTTCTTCAGGTGGGGATTCACAGTCTACAAAAGGGAAAGGCCAAAGAAAACCATGGTGCAAGGTCTGTAAGCAAAAGACCCACTGGACCAGTGATTGCACCAAGTCCAAAGACTCAAGTCCAGCACCCACCAATGCCCCTAAGGCACCTGTTCCCCCTAGTACAGTTACAGTTGGTGGGAGTGCTCCAGCCAAGGGTTTAGTAGGGTTCACCCTGGGTACTGAGTTGGGCTCTGACCTAGTCAGAGAACTAACTCAGGCTGTGTTAGTCTGTGATGGAGGCATGGATGTGACCTCCTCTGTGAGTCCCAGTAATCTGGGCAAGTACAGACAACAGCCTTTAATCACTGGACGAGAGGCTTTGGCATTTAAGGACACAGGGGCAAGTGTCACAATGGTGACACAAGACCTTGTGAATCCTGGGCAAGTTATACTTGGTGAGATGTACCAAGTGACCAATGCTAGCAACGTCAGAACAGACCATACTCTGGCAGTTGTTAACTTCTCCTGGGGAGGGGTAACTGGCCTTAAGAAGGTTGTGGTGAGTGCAAACCTACCAGTCGAATGCTTGCTTGGCAATGACTTAGAGACTTCTGTTTGGGCAGAAGTGGAGCTCAGGACCAATGCAGAAATGCTGGGGATCCCTGCAGATGTGTTTGCTGTGACCAGGTCACAAGCCAAAATGTCTAGCACTGAACAGGCCTTGGATTCTGGAATAATGGACCAAGTGCCTTCCAAGAGGAGGAGTAGTAGGGTTAAGGCAGTGCCTTCCCCTTGGCTCAGAAGGAAGATCAGTCCCTTGCGGGGGATGATCTCAGTCCTGAGGAAGGAACTGTCCCCGAGGAACTTGAACCTGACCAGGTTGAGTTCTTGGGGACAGGGGGACCTTCCAGGGCAGATCTGAGCCAGGAGCAGCAGAGCTGCCCCTCTCTTGAACCCCACAGACAGCAAACTGCTGCTGAGGCTGCTGGGAAAGCTAGTGGTCCCCATACAGTGTATTGGGATGATGGACTCCTGTACTCAGAGTGTAGAGACCCCAATCCTGGTGCTACCAGGAGGTTGGTTATACCTCTAAAGTTCAGGGGCTTCCTATTGACCCTAGCCCATGATACTCCCTTGGCAGGTCACCTGGGCCAGAACAAGACTTGGGACAGAATTGTCCCTCACTTTCACTGGCCCCACATGTCTGAAGACACCAAGGAGTTTTGTCGATTCCTGTGTAACCTGCCAGGCCAGTGGCAAGGCAGGTGGCACTACAAAGGCCCCCCTGATACCACTACCTGTGGTGGGGGTGCCCTTTGAAAGGGTAGGGATTGACATTGTTGGTCCCATGGATCCCCAAACAGCATCTGGGCACAGGTTTATCCTGGTGGTAGTGGATCATGCCACCAGGTACCCAGAGGCTATTCCCCTCAGGACCACTACAGCACCTGTGGTGGCAAGGGCCCTCCTGGGAATTTTCTCAAGAGTGGGCTTTCCTAAGGAGGTAGTATCAGACAGGGGTGCAAACTTCATGTCTGGGTACTTAAAAGCAATGTGGAAGGAGTGTGGAGTGACTTATAAGTTCACCACACCCTATCACCCACAATGCAATGGTTTAGTTGAGAGATTCAACAAAACCTTGAAGGGCATGATTAAAGGGCTCCCAGAAAAGCTTAGGCGAAGATGGGACATACTCTTGCCCTGCCTTTTATTTGCATATAGGGAGGTGCCTCAGAAGGGGGTTGGTTACAGCCCTTTTGAACTTCTGTTTGGCCACCCTGTCAGGGGTCCACTGTGCTTGGTGAAGGAAGGATGGGAGTTACCTCTCAAGCCCCCAAAGCAAGACATAGTGGACTATGTACTTGGTCTCCGCTCCCGGATGGCTGAGTATATGAAAAAGGCAACCAAAAACCTTGAGGCTAGCCAGGAACTTCAAAAGGCCTGGCATGACCAAAAGGCTGTTCTGACTGTTTACCAGCCAGGACAGAAGGTGTGGGTGTTGGAGCCAGTGGCCCCAGCAGCTCTCCAAGACAAATGGAGTGGACCCCACACTATTGTTGAGCATAAGGGTGAGGTTACCTACTTAGTAGACCTAGGAACACCCAGGAGTCCCCACAGGGTTCTCCATGTCAACAGGTTAAAACCATATGTGGACAGGGCAGACATGGGCTTGCTCATGGCTACTGATGAAGGGCAGGAGGAAGAGAGTGACCCACTCCCTGACCTGCTCTCACAGAACCCTGACGATGGGTCAGTAGATGGTGTAGCCTTGGCAGGCAGCCTCACTACCCAGCAACAAACTGATTGTAGACAGGTGCTCAATCAGTTTAGACACATGTTTTCACTGACACCCAGTCAGACCACCTGGTGCACTCATGAAGTGGACACTGGGGACAGTCTGCCTATTAAAAATAAGATTTATAGGCAACCTGACCATGTCAGGGACTGTATCAGGACTGAAGTCCAGAAAATGTTGGAGTTGGGAGTTATTGAACCCTCAGATAGCCCCTGGGCTATTCCAGTGGTCCTTGTGCCAAAACCTCACACCAGTGGTGGAAAAAGAGAGATGCGGTTTTGTGTGGACTACAGGGGTCTCAATGCAGTCTCTAGGACTGATGCCCATCCAATACCAAGGGCAGATGAGCTCATAGATACTTTGGCCTCAGCCAAATATCTCAGCACATTTGACTTGACAGCTGGCTACTGGCAGATCAGACTAGCTGATACTGCAAAGCCCAAAACAGCATTCTCAACCCCTAGTGGGCATTATCAATTTGTGGTGATGCCCTTTGGTCTGAAGAATGCACCTGCCACTTTCCAGAGGTTGGTGAATACAGTTCTCACAGGTCTGAAAGCCTATAGTGCAGCATATCTAGATGATATTGCTGTCTTTAGCTCCACCTGGGAGGATCACCTGGTCCACCTCAGGAATGTTTTACAGGCCCTGAAAAAAGCAGGCCTGACTATCAAGGTTACTAAGTGCCAGATAGGGCAGAGTCAGGTTGTGTACCTGGGCCACCTTGTGGGTGGAGGCCAGGTTCAACGTTTGCAGAGCAAGATCCAGACTATCATGGACTGGACTGCTCCAACTACCCAGACTCAGGTGAGAGCCTTCTTAGGCCTGACTGGGTACTATAGGAGATTTGTCAAGGGGTATGGATCAATAGTGACACCCCTGAATGACTTAACTTCTAAGAAAATGCCCAAAAAGGTTCAGTGGACAGTTAGCTGTCAAAAGGCATTTGATGACCTGAAGCAGGCCATGTGCACTGCTCCCATTCTACAGAGTCCTGATTACTCCAAGAAGTTCATTGTTCAAACTGATGCATCTGAATTGGGGGTAGGGGCTGTACTGTCACAATTGAATGAAGAAGGTCAGGATCAGCCAGTAGCTTTCATTAGCAGAAGGCTGTCCCCTAGAGAGAAACGTTGGTCAGCCATTGAGAGGGAGGCCTTTGCTGTGGTCTGGGCTCTGAAGAAGTTGAGGCCATACTTGTTTGGTACCCACTTCCTTGTTCAGACAGACCATAAGCCCCTCTTATGGCTAAAACAAATGAAGGGTGAAAACCCCAAACTGCTTAGGTGGTCCATTTCCCTACAGGGGATGGACTTCACAGTGGAACATAGACCTGGGAGTAACCATGCCAATGCAGATGGACTCTCTAGGTACTTCCACTTAGAACATGAAGACTTAACTGGGCAAGGTTAGTTTAATGTCCCTACGTTTGGGGGGTTGTGTAGGAGAGTAGGATCTGCTTCACATGGGTACCCCCACTTTTTGCTGATGCTTCACTGTTTTTCGACATTAGTCTGGCTGGGGCCCTGCTAATCAGAACCCCAGCCTAGCTGCTTCCTCTCTAAAATGGTTTCCATGTGCCTTAGGCACATCACTGATTGGAATCTGGAGTGCCCTTATAAGTCCCTAGTATATGGTATACTATGTACCAAGGGCATAGGTACCTCAGAGGCCTACCAGGGGCTGCAGCATGTATTATGCCACCCCTGGAAGGCCATCCAAACTGACACCACAGGTCTGCTACTGCAGCCTGGGTAAGGTGGTGCATGCACCCCTTACTGTGATATAGGTTACCTATATCACTAAATACATACACACATATGAACCTATAAGTCACTCCTATGGCAGGCCTTATCAATCCTGAAGGCAGAGTGCGTGGTTCCTATGTGAGAGGGTGCCCCTGCATGAGCAGGGCCCCTCTGCAGCGTTCGGAGACCCTTCTCTGATGCTGTTTGTAGTGCAGCCTGACCATATACTCTTAAGCGCATTATAACCTCGCGTTAAATGCTAACTTTGGAATGGCTGCACCTAAACATGTCGTGTTTGGTGTCAAACATCTTGGAATACTACCCCCCCACCAATTCTGGTGGCGGGGGTAGCATTCCACCCTTCTAGAGGGAGAGACATGTTAACCCTGGCCTGGCCGGTAACTTCTTTCTAAAGCCCTGGCATCACAAAATGGATGCTGCTGCCACAGACACGAGTCTGGCCTCCTGCTGCTGGATGAAACTCCGGCAGGGGAGGCCTGGAAAATAGGTTTCCTGTCCCAGGGAGGTGTGACCACCTCCCCAGACAGGATAATGTGTATTGGGGCTGGGCGGGAGCACTTTCGGGTGCTTTGAAGTCCTGCACTGGGGGCACACTTGGTGTCCCTGTGCATACCCCAGTTCAAACCGGATCAGGGGCTTGCAGCCCCTGCTTTGGCACGAACTGGACAAAGGGAAAGGGGTGTAGCCACCCCTCTGCCCTGACCCACCCATAGGTGGGGCCACAGAGTAGTCCAACCCCTAAACTTGGTATAAGTATAGGAACCCAGTCCTTAGGACTTTAGATTATCCCTGGACGAAACTCTGAAACAGAATCCTGGACCTTCGACGCTCTACTAAAGACTAGAGGACAGAAGAATCTCCCTTGGGGTCAAGGAGTGACTCCCCTGCTTGGCAGTCACCAAAGAAGCAATTGTCCGGTCTGCATCGCCTAAGCTCCTGTCGGACGCCAAAGTCTTTGCATCACCAGAGGTGGATTTCCAGACTTCCCCGAGGCTGCCCTGAGTCCCCAGCAAAGCTGAGGCCCGTAGCTGTCGTGGGTAATGTGGAACCGTGACCCCTGGACACCGCACGCATTTGCTAGTGCATCCTCTTCTGGGTCTCCCACGAAGTCGTGCTTTGGGCTCTGAGTAGCCCTAGCCTCCAGCACCAACTGCACCGAAAATCACTGGCCTCCACTCCACGAGTGTCCTGTGAGCCAGATCCACGTGCGACGTCTCGAGGCTCCTTCGCGGTCGCTAGCCCGTTGGCTAGTAGCCCTTCACGAAGGCCAATCCTTTTCTTCTTGGGCTCCCTGGTTGCTCCAGGCTTGCCCTCTCTTACTCTTGCTGGGTGAATTCCTCAGACCTTGCTGGTCTGCACCATCGACGATCTTCATCTTCATCGAGACTTGCCGTTGCCAAGGCTTGTTGGGTCCAATCCGGTCGCCGACACCTCAGCACTCGACAAACATTATGTACCAGCCCGAATCCTGCTCCTGGTCGCCGACAACGCCTCCTGGACCTCGTGGCTGAAGAGTCAAGGCGACCGTCAACGCACTTGAAGCAAGCGACATCGGTGGGCATCTGTCCATCGCCTTCCTGGTCACTGGCTAGTGACCCAGACTCTGTCCCCTCTGCTTTCAGGTTCTTCAGATCTCCAATCCACTCTTGGATCCACCCGGACACTTTCCACTTGGTCGCCAGCAGCACTTTGCAGCAGATCGCCATTCAAATCGACGACGAAACCCGACCCCGAAAGGCACCTATGCACCCGGCTTCCCTGGGTGAGGTAACACGAGTACTCCGGTGCTCCCGTGGGTAGAGACTCTAGAACGACCTAGTTCTCAAAGGGTTTGCTCCAAGTCCTCCTTTAAGTGTCCCTTTTCTTTAATTTCCTGATCGCGACTTTCTCCATAGAAGTTAACGGCGTATCGCGGTTGTGTATTTACACTGCACGCGTCCCCCGTGGGTCCCCTGTGTCACTACCTTGGGTGGTTCCTTGTGGTCCAAGCACTTCTAGAGGCTCTAGGCCTAGTGTCTAGTTCAGTCGTGGTTCTTATACCACTTTATTGGTATATGGTTTGGTACGCCCCTAGGGCCCAAACGTGTATTTGTGCTATTACTGTGTTTAAATAACTTATAACTTGTGTACTTCGAACTCTAGCCTCATAAAGAGACTAGAGGGGTGTGTTTAGCAATAAATACATATATTTTGAATATATACCTGGTGTGGTGCTCTTTCATTTGGTCACTCAAGAGATTATAGTCTGGTAAAACAAGCTGCTTTACATTCCTTCAAGACTTAGCCTGAAGGCTGCTCTCCATAGCTACCACTAGGATAGCTTTCAATAAGGTTGTCTTTAACCTATCTCCAATAAGGGGTTGTTTGGACTGGTGCAAGGTGCCCACTATAATTAGTGGACAGCATATGCCAGGCCAACTTCTCACAGCTGGTATCCTGAATTAGTCAAACTTTAAGCAGGGCCAAATATTTTAAATTGTTTGTACCAACATTTGCAAATTGCTATAGTCATGACGTTCTCTGTGAGGTCGACATACAAGCTTCAATGTATTTTCAAAGCCTCACCAGCTTCTCAGCACTGACATACATCTCATCATAACTGTAAAGAAAGGAGGAGTAATTTGTTTGTAGACTGCAAACAGCAGAATTAAAGTGGAAAAGTTCAACAGAGGAGGTGGGTTTGGGGTGCCTGTTTGTGTGAAGGAGATGAAGGGGGTGGGAGAGTGCAGGAGAGGGGAAGTTCTGTTGAATGCTCATGTAGGAGAAGTCAGAGGCACCTTTTCACTGTTGTGGGTCATCACATTTACATCTTAAAATTGTATGCAGAGTATTATAGAGCGTTAACTATGCATCACGAGGAGCGTAGCAATGGACATGGCAAGAGGGATTTATGTCAACACAAAGATTGTCAGACTGTAGGGTGATTGATGATTGTTTACCCAGATGTAGGAGTCTTATAGGGCGCCAGTGTCTGTAGTATGTGGGTAGGTATGTTCGTTTCTCGTATTGTATTTGCTTGCTTATCAGTATTATGCCTTTAAAGAAAATGATGTTAATAGAATGTATTAGGTCATTTGTTCAGTATTCTAGATTGTAGAAGTTCATGACTCATTTGCTGTTCTGCTGGATTTGGGAGAAGTGTGTTAATCCCAAAGCTTTTGGGGAATATGATATCATTATGTCAGGTTATTTTTCTGAATCCATTAAATTTAAAGGTAGAGACATTTACACCAAGGTTTATGTGGCACTTAACGGTCGTGACATTCTTGGCTGGCAAGATCAGGCTGGTTTAGGTATAATTTTGAAACCTGGACATGTTGAACCTGCTGTCTTGGGGGATCGTCCTGTTCTTTCAGTTGAACAGAGTTCATTAAGTGCTTCCCTACAGACTCCTTGTAATGATGTCATTTTGAGTGACTTATTCTCTAAATTTTCCAGTGTTTTCAGTAAAAATGTGGGTTTGGTCAAAGGGTTTCAACATACTATCAAGCTGAAACATAACGTTACGCCTGTAATTCAAAAGGTTAGACCAGTTCCCCTCTCAGCTAGGGATGACCTTAAAAACTTTTAGATGAAATGTGTTCTCAGGATATCATAACACCCATTGAATCTTCTGAGTGGGTTTCGGCTGCTGTTGTCGCTCGCAAAAGTTCAGGGGATATTCGTCTATGTGCAGATTTGAGAGTTCTCAATCGAAATATAGTAGTAGACTGTCATCCTCTCCCAAGAATTCAAGAGATGTTAGCTAAACTTGGTGGTAGCAAGTATTTCACCACTATTGATTTGCGATCTGCATCTCACCAAATTCCCCTATCTATTGAGTCACAACCCTCAACAACATTTGTAACGCCCTTTGGTGTTAATATGTACAAACGGATGCCTTTTGGATTGGCATCCGCTACCAGTGTCTTTCAAAGACTAATGGATCAAATGTTTGCACATGACAAGGGCATCCAGGCGTTCCAAGATGATATACTCATTTATACTGAGACACTAGATCAACATTATTCTTTATTGGAAAAAGTTTTAG
Organism: Calotriton arnoldi; assembly: GCA_963921515.1. Lineage (NCBI taxonomy): Eukaryota > Metazoa > Chordata > Amphibia > Caudata > Salamandridae > Calotriton > Calotriton arnoldi. The sequence continues at coordinate 108,127 of CAWUFW010013720.1, forward strand.
GGAAACTTGAAAGTTTTGCCATGACAGTGAATAGGAATAAATGCAAATTTATCACACAGAATGTTGATTATTTGGGACACAATATTTCTGGTGATGGTATAAAGCCTAAGTTATCTCTACTTAGTGCTATCAATGACGCACCATTGCCTTTGGACAAAGATGCTTTGAGGGCGTTTCTTGGGCTTAGTGAGTATTACGCCAGGTTTGTGCAGCGTGATGCCATTATTGTGCAACCACTAAGAAATTTACTGAAGAAGAATGCAAAGTATGTATGGTCTGAGGAATCATAACATGCATTTGACTCTGTTAAAAAATTAATTTTAGAAGCACCAGATATTAGACCTTTCACACATGGAGAAAAAAGCATTGTAACGGTAGATGCCAGCTCCAAAGGTTTTGTGGCTGTGCTAAGTCAGATGATCAAAGGTCAAGAGAAGTGTGGCTCAATGGTTAGAGCGGCAGACCCTGATGCAGAGATCTGGCCCGGGACCAGGGTTCAATTCCCGCCTCGGTGGGTCTTGGGCTCAATTTCCTCGGACCTGATAATTCTCGCCTCGGTGCCTATTCTAATCATGGGTCCCACTCTGCAACTCTGGGCAATAGCTTGCTTAATCTCCACAACGGCCCCAACAGCGCTGGGATGCCTGGCTTCACCTTGGGGGTGCCCAGGAGTGGACATTTCACAGGGAAAAGCCAGGAAGGGTTCCACAGCGGTATGCGTACAGCGCCAGGACACCCCTTTGGGGGTATAAGTGCGCTTTACAAGTACAAATTTCATTTCATTTCATTTCATTTCAAGAGTATACTGTGGCTTTTGCTTCAAGAACCCTAAGTTGCGCTGAAAGAAATTATAGTACTATTGAGCGCGAAGCCCTGGCCTGTTCTTGGGCAGTGGAAAAATTTAAGATGTACATATGGGGAACCAGATTTCAATTGTTTACTGACCATAAACCCCTTATCTATATGTTAGGTGATAGTTGCTCTAATAAGACATCATCTAGACTGATCAGACTACTGGCGAGATTGCAAGAATTTAATTTTGATATTAAATACATTCCAGGTGGCAAAAACATCAGAGCAGATTTCCTTTCACGTATGCCGCTTGAAAGTAGAGACACTGATGAATCTTTTAAGTATGATGAACGGGAATTTGTCCTAACGGTGGATGATGTTGTGCAAGACATCAAACTTTCTGAAGAAGATTGGCTTGAGAATTGTGACAAGGATGTGTGTTTAAAAAGAGTGAAGAAGTTTTTGATCAATGGTTGGCCTAGTGACAGAACCATGTCAATTGAAGATAGATGTTTTTCACAGGTAGCTTCTGAACTATCTTTAGTTAATGACATTTTAGTCAGGCAAGATAAGTTTGTTCCACCAGAAGGTTTGAGAGGTAGGATTATCTCTTCGGCTCATGAGGGGTATTTAGGTATCTCTGGTACGGTTAGAAAAATCAAACATACTTATTGGTGGCCTGGAATTGATGGACAAGTCAAACATTTCGTTGACAAGTGTGCCGTGTGTTTATGCTCAGATAAACATTGGAAAACATCTACTGCTCCTTTGTGTCCTGTGGATTGGCCAAAGGGTACTTAGCAAAAATTGGGGTTGGACTTCTCTGGTCCTTTCAATATTCTAGGCAATGACAAAAAGTTCCTTATTGTGGTTATTGACTACTTTTCGAGGGGCTATATTTTGCTTTTGTTCAGAATGCTGATTCTAGTTCTGTTATTTCGTTTTTGGAACAAGTATTTTTGATTGAGGGTTTACCTAATGAGATTGTTACTGACAATGGGTCTCATTTTGTTTCAGAAGAGATAGAAACTTTTCTTGCAAAAAATGTCATTAAACATATTCTTGTTCCTTTGTACAGTCCGGCATCTAATGGTCTTGTGGAAAGGGCCAACAGGTTGCTGAATGAAGGAGTACAAACAGCCTTTGCCAACAGGTTGGATGTTTCCAAGTATCTTCATCATAAGGTGTGGAACTACAATACTACACCTCACTCTACCACTAATGTTTCACCTTATGTGCTATTAAGAGGTAGGAAGCCCATTTCTCTTTTGAGCCCTTCTTGGTTACTTGATAAGGTTGATCAAACTCATTGTTTGGATGTACAGAAGGTCAGGGAACATGTTGAAGAAAAACAAGCTTCTTATAAAAAGAATTATGACAGAAGGATGCATGTTAAGGAAACTGTTTTAAGCCCTGGTGAATGGGTTCTTATTAGGAAACCTGTTAAGGTTAGTAAAGGGCAGTCGAAATTTACTGACTCTGTCAAGGTTGTTAGAGTTTCTAAGATTGCTGTGTTATTACAGGACAGAGGATGGTGGAACCGGAATGCTTTAATTAAGTTGAGTGAGGAACAGGCCAAGATCATCTGTCAAAGAGTTAAGGGTCAGAATCTCAAGATGTTGGATGGTTGTGAATGGTTTGATCTTGGTGATTTTACATATTCTCGCAATAATTTGGAAGGCAATGTTTCTTCGCCTGCTTTGCGTGACAGAGGTGATGGGAATAATTCCTCCAATCCTGGTGCATTGAGAGAGATTGATGCTAATATTTCCATTGGTTCTGGTGACAACAGACAACTTAGCAGTAGTTGTGGAATTAGGACTGCTCCTTTTCGTTCTAGCGATTTTGTGTATTACTGATTGTTTTTTTTTTCTTTTTCTTTCTTTGTGTTTTTTACATTTTTTTAATTATTATTATAGAAAGGGGGGGTGTAGTATGTGGGTAGGTATGTTTTTTCTCGTATTGTATTTGCTTGCTTATCAGTATTGTGCCTTTAAGAAAATGATGTTAATAGAATGTTTTGGTCATTTGTTCAGTATTCTAGATTGTAGAAGTTCATGACTCATTTGCTGTTCTGCTGGATTTGGGAGGAGTCGTGGATCTGCTGTATACGAATAAACTACTTCCTGCAAGCAACAAGGAATTCATTCTCTATTATTTTAAGAACCTTTCTACAGTGTCTTCAAAAGATCAGACTAGATCTGCACCCATCAGATCAGAATTAGATTTATTGCGCTGATGTTAAAGAAAGAGAAAAGTGCTTTGACCTACTTTTCTTCCTATTATCAGGTCGTCTTTCAATGAGTAAGAACATCTAATGTCTTAATTAGTGCTCTTAGACCTTAGGTCAAAAGTGAAGAGGCTGGGCCTGTCACAGGGACTGGAGAAGAATTGAGTTTAGGAGAAGGGCAGTCCTGTGCCAGGTAGTGAAGGGACCGCAAGGCAGGTGACAAACTCCCCCACATGTAGAAGAACAAGGTATCAGAAAGGGCCAATCTAGTAAACAACTAAAACAAATAATAAATTCAAATACATTTATGAATCTTTTGGTCTTTACACAAACAAAATGCAGACTACCACACCCGAATTTGGACACAATTAAACATAACAGCGAAATTCAAGGAATACAAATTCTAGGCTGCTTCGTCTTTGCCTAACATCCATGAAACACTGTTGTAGGTGCAGTGTCTTAAGACTATGAGTGCTGGGACCATGTGGTTCTGGGCAGACTCAATGAAAGAATTACGTAACCATTTGGGGAAATGTTAAGGTGTGATTATTAACGGTTATGAGATACTGAGAAGTTCATTTGAATGTTGTACACTGATGAATAAAGACATCGGTTACAAGCTCCGTGTGTGGCGTGTTCATTTGTAAGCTCCTGGGCTGGGTAGGACGAGACAACTGGCAATGAGTGCAGGATCTGTGCCTTGAAAAAACTAGATTGCTCTCCCTGGAAGTTTGCAAAGATACAGCAAACTCCTCATGTGTGCAGCCTGTGCCTTTTTGATGAGAAGCAGTTCGAAGTTGGCGTGTGTGGAATCGAAGCACCGCTCCAGCCCACATATGGGACTCAAACAAGTGGAAGGCCTTGCAGAGGAGCACTCTCGAAAGACCACCAGAAAACCCCTGGTAAGGCCATAAGAAGAGATACTGCACCACAGCCATAACACAGAGCCATCATCGATGCTAAGCAAAGCGCTCAATGCATTAATAAGCAGGTACGAGAGCTGGAGATCCACTTATCAGCGAGAACAGACAAAGTGCTGTACGACCTCAAGATCGGGTGAAACAATCCAAGTGCAAGCATGGGGGTTGTGCTTGCCGAAGATTAACCCTGTGCGGTTAACTTTGCTCCACAGGCAGAGTTCACAGAGTTTCTGCAACTTCGCACTCCGCTTAGAGCGCAGAGTTCAACAGAAACTCAGCCTCTGCCATGTAACGGAGTTTACCAGCACTCCCACCCACTCAAAACACAAAGACGGCAATGGAGGTTGGTTGCAAGGTGGTAGACAGCCGAGGACAGGCACTAGGACCACCCCTGCTATTGATAGGAATTGGGCGGCACTAGGAATAAGAATTTTTTCTAATGGTGGCAGGAAGGGAAGTTGCGCTGGCATTGGCCGTTCACCATGACGCGTTGTAACCACTGGTTTAAGCATCTTGGAGGGTGAGGGAGGTTCTACAGTCTCGGCCCTTTTCTCTTTAGCTCTGCATGCTCTTGCACATCAGACGCTGCAAAGCACAGGCTGCACATGCAGCTCCACAAGCACCCTGACCCCACGACACCCAGAACCCCTCAGCGCCGAGTCTATCCCAAATACCATCATGCTGAAGCTAGCGACTTTCATAGCAGTGAAACCTGCTCTCCCTTCACAGCATCCCCGCCTCACCCGTCAGCCTCCGGGGTGAAGCTGGACTTGGAGCAACTGGAGGACCTGAAAGCATGGCGAACTGTGCTGTGGGCAGCGGAATCCCTAGGCTGCAAGGACGAGAGGTGTCCCCTGGAGTTTACCCAAGACCCAGCAGCTCCTGGGGGAATGCACGGGTGCCCCCTCGTCTACCACAGAGTGTCGACTTTGTATGCAGTGCCCTGGCTAGAGCACTGCACAAAGGAGTGGAGATGGAGCAGAAGGCTGGGAAAAAGAAAGATGGGGTAAGTAAATAAACTGTTCCCCCATACATCTCAGAAATACCAGTTGGTGTCCCGTAGTCAGTATCTCAGCCCCCCTTCAAGTGACAGTGTGGTGAAAATTGGCAGCTCTCTACGTGGAAGCTGTCGGTTCGATGCGTTGCTGGCTGCAGAATTGTATATCTGCTTATCTAATGTCAGGTTTCCAACCTCTGCTGATTCTGTTAGCGCTGACATTCCCAGCGAGCTATTGCGTATAAGAGACTCTGGGGCTCCTCTTCATTTGTAGCTGGAGATCAGCGGTGAGAGGAACAGTGTGGCAAGTGGCAACAGTGCCAATGGAGGCGTAGGGATTATCATGTTTTTATTTTTTTTTAGCTCTAAGTGTAAACGTGTGCAGGCATAGCCAGACTGCAAGGTGTAGGATTGCTGGACATTGTGGGCTAATTTGAGCTATGGTACAACAATGACTCTGTCATGGAGTGTGCAGCAGTATGTAGTTTGCTGTTCTGATACAGTCCTAGCACCATGTGAAGTCCACCTAAAGGAAGGTATACCCTTCTTTGGAGTAGAGCATCTTGTGTTTTGTATTCTGAAATGTTGTGCATCCGTGCGTAGTAATCTCCATTTTTAAACTTATTATCAGCATAGCGTGCTGTGGAATCGCGTTACATCTCCTTTCACTCACTACCGAATTCACAGGTAGATGTCAGAAAAAATCAAGTCAATATCTAATTTCAACTGTCTAATAAAGTATCTGCGATATTATCTGCTTTCCAAAAAGGCGGAATGCTATAATTAGCCTGTTGAAAGGAAGAAAAGGAGTTGCATTAAAACTTTAAATGTAGAACCAGGAGGGACGCGGTGGAATTTCACGGAGTTTTGATGCAACTCCGCGAAATTCCGAGTAGTGCCACTCCGCGAGCTCTGCCCACCCCTTCCGAAGATATAGCTTCCTATAGACACCGTGAAGGCATTTGGAATCGTAACATTTTTCAATGGATGCTGAAAAACGTACGAAGTATGACGTGGTCGCATTTCTAAATCCACTGCCGCCATTCAACAGCACCAAGAAGCAGAATGTGGGTGCCAGATGGACCGCTGGATCAAAACATTCATTGATTTCATAGATGCCACAGAAGAGGTAAATGACAAGAAAATAATTAAGTACCTAATCAACCTTGCCAGTGATGGAGTATAAGAAATGATAAGGAAAATCTCACAGACTGAGACAATTTCATACTATCAAATCAAAGAAGCTTTAGGAGCCAAGTTCAATCCGATGCCAAATGTGGACTATGATTGATACATTTTCTAACAAGTAAGACAAAAAGTTGGTAAAACGATGGATCAGTTTGTGTAGGAAAGTAGGATCTGCTTCTTATGGTTACCCCCACTTTTTGCTTGATGTGATGCTTTTTTTGACTAGTCTGACTGGGATCCTGCTAATCAGGATCCCAGTCTATCTGCTTTCGCCTTAAACTGTTGTGTTATGTACTTAGGTACACCCCAGATTGGATACTGGGGTACCCTTGTCAGTCCCTAGTATATAGTACCCATGTACCCATGGCATAGGTACCTCAGAGGTACCCCATGGGCTGAAGCATGTATTATGCCACCCCTGAGAGACCATGCAGAATGAAACTACAGGCCTGCCATTGCAGCCTGTGTAAGTTGGTGCATGCACCACTTACTAAAGATATAGGTTTACTATATCTAAGGGTCACTGCACTTAAAACCTATAAGTCACCCCTATAGCAGGCCTTTACAATCCTGAGGGCAGGGAGCTTGATTCTAAGTGAGAGGGTGCCCCTGCATGAGCAGGATACCCCTGCAGCCTACGGAGTCCATTCTCCCGGGTTGTCAGTGAAGCAGCCATATCCTATATAGAGGGGCACCGTGTAATCACGCGATGACCATCTCGAAAACGGCTGCAACGAATCCTATCATGTTTGGTATCAAACATGTTGGAATCATACCCCCACACTGGACAGCACAAAATGGTTGCTGCCAAACAGAGACACATTTCTGTCCTCCTGCTGCTGAGCCAAGCTCGAGAAGGGGAAGGTAGAACAATAGGCATCCTGTCACAGGGAGGTGTGACCACCTCCCATACAGGATATAGTGTATTAGGGCTGGGTGGGTGTGCTTGCCAGCGCCTGAAAGTCTGCATGAGGGGCACATTTGGTGTCCCTGTGCATAGTCCAGTTCAAACCAGTTCTGGGAACCATTGGCTCCCGCTCTGGCACGAAACTGGACAAAGGACATGGGAGTAACCTCCCTCCTGTCCAGACCCTCCCTTGGGAGGGTCCCCTGAATCTTCCCAACATTATCCTTAGGGTACTTAAGGGCTTACCTGGGTGTAGGTCTCTAGTTTCATCATGGGATAAGATTCAGAATTGAAACCACTGCACTTCTACCGTAAGGGCACTATGGACTTTGCTGGACTGCGTTTGGGCCTGACTTTGTCTCCCTTCAAGTCTGCTGCATCGTCTGTGCCTGTACATCATACAGGAACCTTCCAAGGCCTGAGAAGCATCAAGGACTACCAAAGTAATCTCCCTTGGAGTGAAGGAGTCACTCCCCTGCATTCGCAGGCACCGCAACTAAGTCGACTGGTCTGCAGATCCTGAGCTCTTCCGGACTCTGTGGGCTCTGCAACACAGGTGGGGGTTTTTCTCAACTACTGAGGCTTGCTCTACCCTCTCACCAAGTTTGAGGCCAGTAGTTCTCATGGGGGTTGCAATAACTGAACCCCTGAGTACAGCGTCCCCTTTGCAGTTGCAAAGGCTTGTTGACATCTTTGCAAGAAGATCTTTGGGCTCCAAGTAGCCCCAACCTTGAGCACCACCAGTGACCAGAATCTTTGGCCACACCACATCGTGTGCATCGTGGCCTGCATCTTTTGGTGAGCTGTTTGAGGGCCTCTCGCGACTCCTGTGCCTCCGGCGTGTGGTTCCATTTGAGGGTCACCTTTGTTTTCCTTGGGCTCCCCTTATTTCTCTGGGCCTGTCCTGACTCCCCTGCTTGTGGTGAGTCTCCTGGACCTTGCTGGTCCCAACTGTGTACCTTCTTGACTTCCTGCATGGGTTGCATTTGCTATGGCTTGTTGGTGCTCCCACCGGACACCGATCCCTCAGCACTCGATATCCTTCATGGGACAACTCGTATCCAGGTCCTGGTTGTCCTCAGCATTGCCTGGTCCTCGTAGCTGCAGAGTCAAGGTCACCGACATCTTACCTGAAGCACCCGACATTGCAGGGCATCCGTCTTCCAAGTCTCTTGGTCACCCCTGAGTGACATAGACATTGTCCCCTCTCCTTTCAGGTACTCCTCTTCAAGAATCCACATTTGGATTCCTTTGGACACTTTCTCCTCTTCCAGCAGCGGCCCTTTCCTGAAGTCCTCCATTGGGTTCGACGGCGGTTTCTGACGCCACTTCACACCTATGCACCCGGCTTCCCTGGGATAGGTAACTTGGGTGCCACTGTATCCACGGGGGGTGGCTCTCCAACCTTTGGTCTTCCACGGGGTTTCTTCAGGGTCCACTGGGAAGGGTCTCTAATCTTTAAAAATCCAACCGCGTCTTGCACATAGACTTGTACAGAGCACGCAGTCGTGTTCAGACACTGCACATGCTCTCCGTGGGATCCCTATCTGCTTACCTTGGGTGGTTCTGTGGGTCCCCAGCAATTCTACGCCCTCTCGACATTGTCTTGACGAGCTGTGGTTCTTATACCACTTTCTTAGTATATGGTTTGGTCCCCCCCTGGGGCCCATTGTGTATTAGTGCTATTTATTGTGATTTCTTTGCTTTAGTATATTGTGTGCTTTGTGTCTATCTCCGTGTGGGAGATACTGTAACGTACTAGATAGTGTTATATAATAAATACATATTTTTATAAATACTTTGTGTGGTTCTTTTTCATTTAATCTATACTATAAGATTGCATTCTGGTAAAACAAGCTGCTTTACACTCCTACAAAGACTAAGCATGAAGGCTGCTCTCCACATCTACCACTTGGATGGCTTTCTAAGGTGTCTGAGACCTCTTAAATCACCATAAGGGTTGTCTGGACTGGTGCAAGGTGCCCACTTACATTAGTGGACATCATATACCAGGCCAGCTTCTCACAATTTGTTAAGAGACTTGATGTGCTTATTAAAAATTGTTCATTTTGTGAATTTAATGATGAAGAAGCCATGAGTGGCACAGTCATTGATGGCTGCCTTTCGGACTCATTCAAAAGACGCATGTTGAGAGAGACACTCAGTTTAGAAAAAGTACTAATGGCTGCAAGAGCCGAGGAAAGCAAACTGCTGATGTGAAAGCTGGAACAGCAAAGAGTGAACCAGTGCAAATTGTGAAAAGCAAAAACACAAGCAAAAGTAGATGCACATAAGTCAACATCCTCAAAGAAAGGAAAACTGTGTTTCTGATGTGGATTTTCATTTCCGGCCATCAGACAGACGTGCAAAGGTTGCGGAAAGGAAAACCGCTTCATAACGGTTTGCAAGGCAAAAGAGAAATTAATTGTATCATGGCCAGACGAGAAAATGGATGCCAGAAAGTTCCAGAAACATTTTCACCACACCTACAAAGACAAAAATCAACCTCAATTGTGACAGGTGGAAAATAAACAAAGTCAATTGTCATCAAGTTCATCCTACAAAAGGTCTTCGACATCACAATTGAGCGACAGTGAAGAGGGTGCATGTACGATGGGCCCGATTCACAGAACTAACTTACGTCAAAAACGTAAAGTTAGTACTTTTTGGTATTCACAGAATACACTTACTCATTTTGGTATTCACAGAATGCACTTACTCATTTTGGTATTCACAGAATGCACTTACTCATTTTGGTATTCACAGAATGCACTTACTCATACTAACTTTATGTCCGCACTCTCCCGGTGGTGGAGATTCCGGCCCGGAGGTGGAGATTCCGGCCCGATGGTGGATATTCCGGCCCGGAGGTGGAGATTCCGGCCCGACGGTGGAGATTCCGGCCGGTTGTGGAGATTCCGGCCGGTGGCAGAATGTCCGCCACCGGCCGGAATCTCCACAACCGGCCGGAATCTCCACCTCCGGGCCGGAATCTCCACCTCCGGGCCGGAATCTCCACCACCGGGCCGGAATCTCCGGCCCGAGTGCGGACATAAAGTTAGTATGAGTAAGTGCATTCTGTGAATACCAAAATGAGTAAGTGCATTCTGTGTATACCAAAATGAGTAAGTGCATTCTGTGAATACCAAATGAGTAAGTGTATTCTGTGAATACTAAAAAGTACTAACTTTACGTTTTTGACGTAAGTTAGTTCTGTGAATCAGGCCCGATGATCCTATCTGCCAGAAAGAGACATGCACACATGGGTCTTGCTGCTTGCAAAGAATACGAACAAATGACAAACACAAGTGAGTCAACAAAACAAAAAGAATTCAAATGGATGCTGCCCCTAGATTACGCTAAAGGTCAATGGTTGCCCCATAACCTTTATAATCAATAGCAGAGCATCGATCAACATCAAGCCAGTCGAACAGTTTAACAGTTTGCCACCTTGCCCGTGACTCACCACATCAGACACGAAGGTATACACATGGACTGCTTCCAAACTGTTGCAGAATCAATGATCATTCACAGCGACCTTACAATAAAAAGATGTCTCTGAAAGCCCTAGTTCACTTTCTTCAAGGCACTTTGTCCAGTGCATGTCTACTCAGTTTTGCAACTGCTGCTGACATGGAACTAATATCTATCAATTGCAGCCTACATACTCAATCTGACATTGTGCGTGAGCTCCGTTGTTATTTCATGGCCTAGGAAGGCTCAAGACAAAGAAGGTACAACTTCACATCAACGAAGATATCCGGCCTGTTGCAAAGCGGCACTCCAAAATAGCATTTTATCTGTAAGAAGCGGTCGATAAAGAACTAGAAACGCAGTTGAAGCACAACATCATTGAGAGCTCTACTGGTCCCACACCATGGGTGTCGCCCATAGTAGTAGTGCCAAAACAGGACAGTGGAGGTGCAGTGTGCCTTTGCATGGCTATGCACCATGCCAACAAAGCAATCGTGAGAGAAAGCCATCCTGGTCCGCACATTGCTGACATGATTATACAGCTGAACGGAGCTAAAGTCTTCTCCCCTTACACTGAACAAAGGATACCACCATCTCGAATTGGAAGAAAACTGTAGGTACATTACTACTTTTTCGACACTCATGCTGGTTTGTTCAGATACAAAAGTTTGAGTTTTGGAGTGTTATCTGCGGCAGAAATATTTCAAGAAGTTATGCGTGGAATAATACAACGTGTTGCGTATGCTTCCAGTTACAGTGATGACATACTGGTATTTGGGGCAACACGTAAGGAGCATGATAAAGCTCTCAAACAAGTGTACCAATTACTTACAAATGCAGGTCTCACTCTAAATGCAGAAAAGTGTGAGTTTCTCAAAACCAAACTGAAGTTCTTTGGGCACATATTCTCTGTTAGGGAAATGACTCCTGACCCAGATAAACTACAAGCACTGTCAGCCACCTGTTATATTCCCAGGTTAGGCCCATGTAGCGAAGCAGCTAATTTCTTACATTGTCCTCACAATAACATTTCAGCCGTGAACTTTTGCACATATTCGCTTGCATGACAATGTTAGATTAGTTTTCCCGAAACTAAACTTGTATACACATCTAGCCTCTCACAACATTATCACAATGCCATGAACTTCATGTACAAGGTCTCTTTTCGGACTATGTACAAATGTCATCTCTATCTTCATCCACGAGGCGACAGGGCTATGTGCATATCCATAACATCACTAATCTATACTCACATCGCAAGGCTGCTTTCTATTATAAAAAGATGAGCATCCCGATAGATTAGGAGAGGAGGCACTTCAGCTGACACCGAGGGCCCTTGCATGCTGAGACTTCACCACACAGCGGTCTGACATCTCGTGTGGGATGTCCAGTTCGTGACCAAGATGGAGTCCTTCATTCTCTCGCATCAGGTAATGAGGTTGGATCGTCCCTTGGGGGGATTCTTGGCCCTACACCTATACACACTCTAGGTACACTTAGAGTAGGGTTTGCATTTTAGGAGTATGCTTTTTTACTGCCATGTTTTATATGCCTGCATATATACAAGTTTGTTTCAGCACCATTTTAGAACTCTATATACTATTTAAGCTATTGGTGCTTGTAATCACGTTTCTCTGCTTCTGTCTACTAATCATTGCAGCACACGTTTTTTATACAAGAGTAACATTGGTGCAATAAATATTATTGAAAACGTCCCACTGTGTATTCTCTGTATATTTCTCTGAGAATAAGTGAGCACGAGTGACTGAGTGAAAAGTTCTGTACTGTTTCCACGATCCCTGAAGGGTCAGGGTTGTCATGTTCAGTGGTTGCCAGAAACCATTCGCTCCCTGGTAAGGTTAGGGGAGCTTACAGTGGCACTGTGAGCTAGCGGGTCTATCGGACAACAAATCCTGCGGGGGTGTCCTGGATCAGTCTAGGAAACAAGCCCTTAGTTTATGTTGTCCAAACAAACGTGCAGATCCTACAGATTAGTAGGAACTACACGACATGATGCCACCAACGTTGGCTGGGTTCTTATTTAACGGTCAATCTGAGTAGTTCAGTCATGCTCACTCAGAGACCCCTACTCACATTTAACCAGATCTCAGAGACCCCTACTCATATTTAACCAGAGACGTCCGAAGTGGGAAGGGAAATAAATCCGCCTCAGCTGAGTAGGTATACCCTATGTATTAGCTGTAGGTTATTCAAGTTTGAGGATTAAACGTTTCCTGTATTTTGCATGCCATATATCTGTAAATATTTTTAAATATTTTTTTAACAATGAACGAACAAGCAGGTGAGAACATTGAAGAGCAGGTAGTTGCTCTAAACATTACTGAAAATTGCAGCCAGGCAGTTACTATGAAATTACTACAACATGTTCTTCCGGCAATGGGTGGAGATGTTACCTTCCTGGCTGAGGCACACAAAGCATTCAGAACAGATGTATTCTACTCTTGTGTTAAATTACTGCCTGCAGATGCACACACAAGGTTGTTTCACACTTACATAGAAGATGAACCACCTGAGGAATATTTTCCATATGTGGACATAGAAGTCCAGTTAACTTACCAAAAGCATATTAATTAGTTTAAAGGCGCCCTACCCCATACCACAGAACATGAGAGACTCAGTTTGCACAGTAAAGAAGGAGCAACCTGGCCAGTCTTAGCTTCTTCTACACCGCATCCAGACATTGCTACTCTACCAGCAGCAGGAATGCGTACACTGTATAGAGACTTAGTAAACATTTATAGGAATCTTACACAATACATAATGAGAACTTTGACAGTTCAACCTGCTCAGGCTGCACAACCTCAATTGGCTACTACAGGCATTAGCCCCCAAACACTGAACGCCGTTATGGAAAGGATTCACACGAGTCGGGAGCAAATTCCGTTCTGGATAGCGCAGAAAACAGCTCAGTTTGAAGCAGTTTTTCCCCATACGGGCCCGCAGGAAAACATAGAATATTAACATTTTACTTGCCAATGGGGATGGCTTCCCCTATAGAAGACTATGCCACTTGGGGTACAATTTTCGCTGCTGTTTATACCAGAATTCATGGTACCCCTTCAATAGCAGTTATACCAGATGTACTGAAACAAATACAGAATGAATATGTGGCAGAGCCTGCCCTGAACCCGGGGGTGAAACTAATGGGCAATTTTGCCCAAGTATCTGCAATTATGTTAAGTAACGTAAAAGGGAGGCAGCAGTGGCTATACGCCAACGCCTGAGGGAGTTCACTCCTGCACAGCAGGAGCGAGAATTACCTAAGATTATCGAGGACACATATGCTTCACTAGGTAGAGATAATCTGGGAGCCAGACCTGGGAAACCAATAGTTAAGAGCAGATCTGAAAAGGATAACGCTAAGAAAGCACCCAATTCTTCCAAGAAGAAATGGGACAATATACCAAAAATTAACAAAACACAGTCACAGGGTCTCCTCAACAGGAACACAGCGAGGGAAAATACAATTTAAGAAATTGTGACAATATTAGAAAGTCTCATAGGTATCAGGATACTGATACACGTTCCTCTCATTCCTTTCAAGAGTGATCGAAAAACATTCGGCGAGAGATGGACGGTCAGAGCACAGATTGGAAAAGCGAGTCAAGCTGAAAAGGGAGACACATCCCACTTCAGACTACATCATTAAACAGGAAGACAAACAAAAGACTCCTAAACCTCAATTTAGAGAGAAGAAGGTAGCCGGGATCAAAGTTAGAAATGCCCAGGCTACTTAGGACTCTGCTTCTGAATGGAGAATGGGCAGTGATGACGCTGGACAGAGTGGAAGAAGTCACAATAGCCTGCCAGAACCCGATGGATTATCTGGTGGCAGTGAGCATATTACGGTGGAAACACCTGCTACAAGGGTAAGTGTCCCACATCGTTTATACAAAATAAGGCTCCAAATGGAGGAGGACACACCCAGACAAATGAAGGGTCTCTTTTGGGAGAACCTGACATATGGTTACAACATTCTTTTGGCTGAAAAAGATTGGTCACCTGAGTTCATAATGGAGTGCCCAATGGGAGAAGACATAATTTTACCTGCCTTCTCCCACCTCATATCAGAATCAGTTAAAAATTCATACATGCAGGAGTAGGTGTGGTGTTAGCTCCTGTACTTTACCGCAATGATGTTGGGTGGGACGATGAGTCACCTCATCACGAAATCCCATTAAAATGCATTCCTCAACCACAGAGAGAATAGCCAGTAAAACATGAAGCAAATAAACAAGTCAGAGACATTGTAGATCAACTTGAGTACTAGGGTGTTGTAGAGAATTGCACCTCATCCATAAATAATCCCTTCTTTCCCATAATGAAACCCGATAATTCATATCGTCTAGTCTTAGACTATAGACATTTGAACGCTTCCACACGTACATTTGCTGTACAAAATGCACATAGTGCCGCACTAATGAATAACATTGTGCAGAAAAAATACAAAACAACATTAGATATCTCAAATGGATTTTTCTACCAAAATATAGCGCTTGGGAGCAGTTATTTGACAGCATCCTCAGCGCTAGGATCTCAACACCAATTTTGTTGATTACCTCAGGGGTATAAGAATAGCCCTGGGCTGTTTTAAGCAAGGGTAACAGAGTTATTTCAAAATTATGATGAGGAGGCATTGTCCTATGTAGATGACATCTATCTGACAGACGATAAAGTAATGGAACACTTGGCTAGAGTGAACTACATAATCCTTGGGCTTGCTCACCTGGGTTACAAATTCAATTTTAAAAAATCAAAAATTGCCCACCTCAGTGTCCTATTTCTAGGATACAAGTTGTCAACTGAAGGCAAAAGCCTGGCGACACATTTTTTAGAACAATGTGCACTGCTCCAACCTACGACGACTCTGAAAGAATACAATCCATTTTAGGATTTTTAAATTTTGGCAGGACTTACATTTTGGATTACGCAGAAAGTGTAAAACCTTTCTATGACTTAATTAGACCTGATTTTCAGTGCATCATTGGACACAGGAACATTTGTTCAAGCTGACATGATAGCTTTTAAACATTTACACAGTGTGTTAATACAACTAACCTGGTGATCTGTGTAGTCGCTGGACAAACTGGGTACACATATATCACTTTCAATCAAGGCAATACAGTTCCTACTGCATACAAATCACATTTGTACACAAACTCCGAAATGCATTTTGCACCAACTGAGAAAATACTCACAGTGGTACAGACTGCTGTAGTAAGAGAGAGAGCACTGCCTCAAGGGAAACACATAATTGTTGTGACCCCAGTACCGACCTTAGAGGCTGTTCTGAAAGCGAGCATTCTAAATGCTAAAGCTTACATCCAAGATGGATTCAATGGGCTAACTCTCTCACTTCAACAGATGTAGATTACAGATTCAATTCTACATTACAAACACAAGCATTCTTGCAGTACGAACAAGAATATCCTCTGCCGAATGAAACATGCCTCTAGATCGATATGAATGCATCATTTATACCGGTGGTTTTGCCCAGCCTGCCGTAGGAATGAAACAGAAATATTCTGCGGCGTGTGCAATTGTTAAAGGGCGCATGCATGACGGAAAGTTCCGTCCTGGGAAAACACACACTCAGTCCCTAGGGGACTCTACAGCGCAGCTGGCAGAACTAAAAGCACTGATACTGGCATTACAAAATACGGATTGTGAATTCCCCACACTTATAGTGTGTGATTCATTTTACTGTGTCCAGTCCTATAACGAATATTTACACTTTTGGGGCCAGAATGGATTTAGAGATGCCAAAGGTTGCACAGTAAAGCAGAAGATGCTTTGGGAACAAGTGGCAAAGCTGAAAGAAGGCCTGCCACGGGCTCATGTTATTGTTACATTGAACCATCAATGTGTTGGCGTTCACGTTGAAGGGAATTCGATGGTGGATGAAGCCGCCAAGGAGACAGTTCGTACTGCTGCCGTTGCTGCAATAACTCACTCAAGTATGAGGATATACGAAACAACTATGGTGGCAGTTAATACCACGCGCAACGGATCAGCCCTGCCAAAAGGCTTTCCACTCATGTACTCCTACAAGTTAGATGCACAAAACAGTCTGTATGCTCAGATTGCAGGAGTGGTAAATAGAGTAATATCAAACATTGGCCACAGATTAGGACTGATACTAGCTGCACATGAGGGTCTGGGTTCAGCTCACGCAGGGATTATGGCTACAGTATTATTACTGAAGCATCGCTATTGGTGACCAGAACTTACCAAACAGATCAAGGACTTTGTCCTTAAATGCGACATCTGCCAGCAGATGAAAGATTCCATTGTAGTACCTCTAGCACAGACACCTCATTGATCTCAGACAAGCCTTTGACTTGTGTTTATTTGAACCACTGCCATCCCTCACAATCAGATGGGGCTTACAAGTATATCTTGGTGGCAGTGGATTCATGCTCCAGATTCTTGTGGGTTTGGCCACAGCGCTTGGCTGATGCTCGAACTGTTATAAAGGATTTGGAAGTCTTTATTGGGACATATGCAATTGGCACACTACATTCTGACCAGGGTCCGACGTTTAGCTCTCGGGCTTTCAAAGAAGCCAAGGGAAGTTTGGGTGTGGCCTCGCAGTACTTCTCCCTGTACCATCCCAAGGGCAATTCAGTCATTGAGAGGAAGAACTGTGTCTTAAAACAATTCTTAACAGCAAGGGTATTAGGCTCGTATGGCAGTTGGGTCAATCACCTATATGGGGTCCAGAGGGCACTTAACAACATGCCAAGAAAATCCCTAGGGGGTCGTACACCTTCTGCGCTCCTGTTTGGTGTGAGAATGTGGGTAGCAGACCTCAACATTGTCAGCACAGTGGCGTCTGAAACACCATTTGACATCAATGAACATTTTGCTGTTTTACATGAACTCAATGAATTCCGGGCTTTACAAAGCAATGTCGAAGTAAAACGCACCACCACTAGGGAAGTGAAGGTTGTACCGGCAAGACCTGCCTGGGTCCTGAAGATTGGGGACCTGGTCAGAGAAAAATTAGTAGACAAAAAAGAATTTGGGCCATCATACCTGTCCTGCCTGTTGAAGGTACCAGAACTGTACATTTTCCACCTCTTGCCGATTGCCGAGACAAAAGGTTTGTCTCTATTGATTTGATCAAACCACACTATGTGGCCAATTCTCAACAGTAGGCCACATGGGCTCCTGAGTAGCTACCCCACTCTTCTTGCTACTGTACAGGAAGTACAGATGGAAGCTTTAATATCGACAGAAGATTTCACCCTTCAAAAAGAAGCAGTAAACAACAATGAAATAATACTTCTCCCTGTTGAAACAACTACAACTGTACAATCAAATAGTACAGAAATCTAAATTCGGAAGATTGACAATGTCTATGTGAACATGCCACAGATCGAGTCATCTCCCAGTTCTACAAAACCTGCTGAGCTGCCAAGAATAGACCGGATGGCATCTGGCTACTTCGTGCATTATGACGACTTCTCATCAGATTCAAGTGAACCTGAACTGCCAACACCGCCTCTCCCTTTCAAGCTGCGAATGTATGCCCTCTTTCAGTGGCTGAAAAATACATACTTTGTTGTTTCCTGGATACATCTCTGGATTACAATTAGATTACTTTTCCTGGTTCCCTGGATTGGTTTAGTGACTGTCTTTTTCCTACTTCTGAATGGGCATTATCTCCCTGATCGCTCCGCAGTGCATCTTGTGAACTTGGTTCATAAACCACATGCATCATCACACCGTGAACTAAGGGACCTGTCCCTGGTGAACATTACAGCAGTTTCAGTTCCTGAAGGAATTGTATCCGACAGGGTATTGTATGATGTGTATGGTCCTACTGAACTATTGCAAATTCCTTATTTGTTTCAAATTTCCTTAAATGATATCATCAACTCTAGTACTTTCACTGATGATTGGGACATTGAAACTGTGCATAATTTGCTTGCAGATCTAGAGCAATCAGCTGCATTTTCTAATGATGAATTGTATGATGATACATCTAATTATGGAGACATGTTCTGTTATCAACATTATGGTCACCATTTTTTACACAAAGCTAGTGTCCCACGCACTGTTTAGAATTACACACAATGGGAACACTGCCCAACACTGCAAAAGGTAGTTCAGAAACATTTGCACAAAAGTTTGCTTATTTTTCTGGTTTCTATACATCGGACCCAGTCTTGTATTATTATAGGCTTGCACCTACACCTGCAAAGAAAAATATGCTAAGAAACACCAAGCTGATATACTCTGCTTCCTTTATTTCCCAACTGTCTATACAGGGTTTTGACTTTTGGAAAGACACCATAGACACAAAATCTGTCTGAGGACTAAAGATTGGCAGCTTCAGGGAACTGAGGCCTTATTTAGAGCATGCCTCATATCACATCAAATAATTTTTCCGAATAAAACAGCAAACATCTTGTCTTCGTATAGCCAAAATGAAGGATTTGAACACACCATGTATTCCCGCATTCTCACGCTTCGAGAATTGGCAGCACTTTACACACTTCAGTGAGGACACACTAGATGCCATGATGCGTAATGGTTCTTTCAATTCATCAAATCCCAATTGGAACGGATGGTTGGTTTGGCCCATGGACACGAATGGGTTTCAATCTAGATTCCTCGGTAACACCGAAGGGTTTGGGATCAATAGACCTGATCAGCAATATGTACAGACAGAACACTCGGGTGGTGACATCATATAGTGTTGGGAAGTTGTGCCTTGATTGGCTAAAGACCTCAACATTTTCTCAGGTGAAGCAACACTTGTCCATTCTTTCTGATGACATTGATCTCAAGGATTTTTTATTAGGTCCCCGGAACCCATGTCAAAAGCGATTTTTGTACGGAATATACAATGAGCTATGGAAGATTTCTCAACAGGAAGCTGCTGGGAGATTGCGAAAGATCAACAAAGTTAATTTAGAAAAGACTTTGGCTGCGGTTGATAACGGTATGACCACTTTCTCATCCAGAATTTATTCACATGGCAACAAAGTGTCTTCAGCAATTGATATAATACAGCAAGACATCGATTTTACAACATGGACTGTCACAATTACGGTCCATCATAATACTGAGCTGGACGTTACAAACATTACGTTCTGGCCACGTGCCGTGGCATTACATAAACAGTACAAGTCTGTTTTCTGAATATGATCTGATGAATATATAGATGTTAATGGCATGCATAGATGCAAAATATACCATGTTACATATTGAAAAATTAGACAAATTACCTTTCACCGTGGCTAATACACCATCCACAGATTGGATAATCCATGGTTACATCATTCTACCGGTCACGACTTTCCAATTCCAATATTGTCTCCAATACCAACAGGTAGGCCGATATGAAGCGCTAGGGGAAGGTTATGTGCATACGTATTGGGAATTATCATTCAGGTTTAGATGCAAGAATGGGGACACTGAAGTTTTTCTTAGTGGCTCCGACTGTGAAGATGCTTTAAGTGGATCCTTAGTTTGCAAAGACATTTCTCTCCATGGGGCATGCAATGCTTCGGTAGCAAACTTGTCTTGTTATCTGAAGGGTTCTCCAGCTGCTGTGGTTCATCCTGTGTTCAAGCTGCTCTTGAATGGAAGCTATTTGATGCTGAATGATCAAGGTTGCTGCGGAATGGAACCGGACATCACTTATCTAGTGACGGTTAATTCCATAGTGTCTTGTTGTAGATAAGTACTGTTTCCACCTGCATGCACAGTTAGGGAAGCAGCACTATGGCCTTCGATAAATGTTTCCATCATAAAGTTTGATTCTCTGAGCAAACTGAAAGCCATGCTTTTTCAAAAAGATGTGGCCTTAACTTCAGCCAGAGAGACGTTTGATCTCCAGGTTGCAAGGTCCTCGTCTGAGATACAGACACTTCACCACACTAACTTCCCACTGCATTTTGGGGAGCTGGTCCACCGTATCTTTAACAAGTCTGATAAGAAAGGAATAGTGCACTTTTTTAAATGTATGAGCTTTGGTATGGTTAGCACCTTTCAGATGATTTTCAGAGTTATACCATCTTTCATACACTATGTGTTGGGAAGCGTTTTTGGAGGGCTCCTGCTTGTCCTGTTACTTTTGGTGGGAATTCTGATTTTATTTTATCTGCTCTGCAATGGACGTCCCAGTTCAACTCGGAATGGAGACAGCACTGCTAGTGCTGCGTTGCCATGAGCGCATGGTACACTGCTTCGCCACACCTCGGCTTCAAGACCTGAATGAGCATTGTTTCTTATCCTTCAGGCCTGTCTGGCTTGACTGCATACAACCTTTCTTCAGCTGTGTGCCTTGCAGCCATGAATGTGTCCTGAATATATATCTCGGATCGGAAATGGTTGTGCCACCGGACATTGAAGTACCTATGGACCCCTTAAAGGCCCATGTGTATTGTTGTCCCCAGCGTATTCCATTGATGAATGCATTCTTAGAGCCGCTCTGGGAATCTTTAGCTCCGGGTGATGTGAACAGCAGCTGTGCTGAAAACTTATGGGCTACAACGCCTCCCTCAGCGGCTGCTGTGAGAAATGGATGAAATCACCTGTGCTCCATAAACCTGCTTCGAGGTGCTCCTCTGGGAACGTTGTCTGTGGTTGTGGGCAACAGGAATGTTGAGTCTATCACTCGGAACACATAAATAATTGGCTTTTTCCTTGTGGGAACAATTTGGCCTATTTTTTAAACAAAATGAACCAAAACAGCTTTTGCTTTCTTTACTAGGTACCATGGCTTTCTGTGGGCTTGGGATCTTAAATAGTATATTGATTTGAATGCTTTTAAATGAATATTTTTAAGGAATGCCCGATTTTAGATGCTTTTAAGAGTAGTTTTTTTAATTACCTTTTTTAAAATGATCAGGTGGCTTTTTAAATAGCTTTTTATATATTGACCCTTAGCATGAGGAGTTGATGTTATATTTCCAGGTTAGGCCCTTGTAGCGAAGCAGCTAATTTCTTACGTTGTCCTCACAATAATATTTCAGCTGTGAACTTTTGCACATATTTGCGTGCACAACAGTGTTGGATTAGCTTCCCTGAAACTAAACTTGTTTACTCATCTAGCTCTGCACAATATTATCACAATGCCCTGAACATCATGTACAAGGTCTCTTTTCGCACTATGTACAAATGTCATCTCTATCTTCATTCACGAGGCAACAGGGCTAATATAATATAACTAATCTACATGCACATCACAAGGCTGCTTTCTATTATAAAAAGATGAGCATCCCGAAAGATTAGGAGAGGAGGCACTTCAGCTGACACAGAGGGCCCTTACATGCTGAGACTACACCATTGCAGCGGTCTGAGATCTTGTGAGGGGTGTCCAGTTCATGACTAAGATGGGGTCCTTCATTCTCCCTCATCAGGTAAGGGGGTTGGATCTTCCCTTGGAGGGATTCTTGTCTCTACACCTACACATATTCTAGGTACACTTAGAGTAGGGTTTGCATCATAGGAGTACGCTCGATTACTGCCTTGTTTTATATGCCTGCATATATACACTGTTTTAGCACCATGGTAGGATTATATCTAGTATTTACACTTTTGGTGCTCGTAATCACCTTTATCTGCTTTTGTCTATTAATCATTGCAGCACACTTATTTTATACAAGAATAGCGTTGGTTCAATAAAACTTATTGAAAACGTCCCACTGTGTATTCTCTGTATACTTCTCTGAGAATAAGTGAGCAGAAGTGACTGAATGAAAGGTTCTGTACTGTTTCCACGATCGCTGAGGGGTCAGGGTTTTTTATGTTCAGTGGTTGCCAGAAACCATTAGCTCCCTGGTAAGGTTAGGGGACTTACGGTGGCACTGTGAGCTAGATGGTCTATAGGCCAACAAATCTTGCAGGGGTGTCCGGAATCAGTCTAGGCACCAAGCCCCTAGTTTTTGTTGTCCAACCAAACGCGCAGATCCTATGGATTAGTAGGAACTACACAACAACCAAACCCCCACAAGATGTCACCATGCTACAATCCTTCTTGGGCATGGCCAGCTATTGTTCAAGGTACATTTGTGACTTTGCTACAGTGAATGCGACCAAAGCTTCAAGAGGATAAAGCATTCAATTAAAAATGCAACTGTGATGGCCTAGTTTGTCCCTAAATTACATCCTGAGATTACTGTTGATGCGAGCCCACTGGGGCTGGGAGCAATCCTTGCTCAGCATAATGGACATCCAGGTGCTCAGAGACACATTATGGCATATGCCAGTTAAACTCTGTCTGACACAGAATGTGTCTATTCTCAGCCAGAGAAGGAGAGTAATATAATAGAAGACAACACTCAGGTAAGTGTTGAGAAGACTTTATTCCGTTACACCACCACAGTCCAGTCAGCTGTGGAACTTCAGGACAAGGTAAGTCTAAACCAAGGGGAAGGAAGGAGGGGGGGCGGAAAGTACCAACTACCAGATTATAACATACCTCTTGTGCAAGGTGAACAAAGGAAAGGGAAAGGTGAAGAGGAGAGAGAGAAAAAAAGAGCACAGGAAAAGGTACAGGTAACAGAGCATGAAAGTACATTAGCATGGATACCAACTGAACATTACTCTGATGAGCAGGGAAACTTGTAACATTCATAAACTCAGGTTACACTATAGTCTTTGGCCCACACCGGAGTGGTCTTATTTCTCTGGGAAATTCTGGGAACTTGAGGTACCATATTACCATTAGTTCTGTCTTGATCGGAACTGTCATTGTTCTTAGCTCCTACTTGATCCGGTTTGGCGCCGGCCCCCCCCCTTGTGGGGAACAATTCTGTCCATACTCCAGGTTTGGCCATTCTCAAGTTGCACCACATTCTTGCCCATCTTAGTAATTCTGAAGGGTTCAGAAAATCTGGAGGCCTCCCTCCTGCGAGGTTTAGGAAGGTCAACCCGAACCAAATCTCCTTCCTGAAACAAGCGAGATTTTACATGCTTTGTGTGGTCAAATCTGCCCTTATATTTGGCCTGGTGTTCACCCACTTTCTTGGAAATTTCGTTTCGATCCACTACACACTTCCCTTCCTTCTTCAAGTTAGGAGGGGATAACCTCGTTCTAGGTGCTCTGCCTTTTAAGGACATGAAAGGGGATATCCCTGTGATGGTATTGGGAGTAGAGCGATACGCCCAAATGGTGTCTTGTAAAGCAGCTAAAGCAGATGTGCCAAGAGACTCTGCCCTTTGTAAACCCTCCTTAATCATCCAGTTCATCCGCTCTACCAGCCCATTAGCGCGGGGGCAATACAAGGCCGTTTTATGGTGAACAATGCCTAGGTCACTCAAAAATCCATTCATGTTCTCAGACGTGAATTGCACTCCGTTGTCCGTGACCAACACATCAGGGATACCTTCTTCAAAAAATGCCCCTTTCAAAAACGTTATGATGGCTTCTGTGTCTATTTGATGCTCACACTTGAACACCACCCATCGAGTGTGGTAATCTACCAACACCACAATGAAGCGCTCTCTGAGCATTTTGAGGTTAAGTGGACCAATAATGTCCATTGCCAATTTGGACCAAGGTCTATTGGGGACCTCTACAGGGGAAAGCAGGGGTTTTCGTGTCTGGTGAATTTTTGTCACTCTTCCCACACTCAAAACATTCCTTCACAATGCTCTATGACATGGAGTCCATGCCTGGCCACCAATTATCCAGGCGTACCTTGTTTTTGGTGAGACTGCGACCTAAGTGGCCTACGTGTGCTAATTCTACAATTTTTCCCCTTAACTTTTCAGGAGGGATGATCTTCTCACCTCTACAAACCATCCCTTCTTGTATGTTGAACTCTAGTCTCACTTCCCAATATTTGCGTAGTGCCGCAGGAAGCTCGCTTTTGGTTGACGGCCAGCCCTCCCTTATGTACACTTTAAGGGACTTCATTTCTTCATCTGCTCCCACGCAGGCTTCCCATTCCTCTCTGTTGATGCTCGTTAGCTGTAAGACAATTTCCCCACACTCTCCATAGTCAGAATCCTCCTCTACTTCAATCGGTGAGCGGGATAAGTAATCTGCCACAATATTTTGCGCACCAGGCACATATATGACTTTGAAGTTATAACCTTCCAAACCCAAAACCCATCTAGCAATCCTGGGTGTAGTTCTGTCAGACCCTTTCGTGGTGAAAACAAACATAAGGGGTTTGTAATCTGTTTTTACTGTAAACGGTATTCCCAGGGCTTTAAGTGGGATGAAAAAACTGGGAGGTCTCTCAAAGGGGCGTGGCCGATGTAATTAAGGGCATGGCTTAAAAACACGTAAGCTAAAAATTTGTGCTTACCATAGTGTGCCGCCCGACTTGCATTTTGCTGTTTCTGTCATTGCATTCAGATATCTGATACAACAAGTAACATCATACCTACAACAACACAGGACTATTGGCTTTGTCAATGGTTGTTAGTTCCATAAGATAAATAAGCAGCAACTATGGCTTGTATATAATAAAAAAGCTTCCACTTAAAGCCCTGGTGACACCACGACAATGTTGCTGCTCCTGAGTTTCGAAAAGGGAAGGGAAATCCAGAGAGAAAATGTCTCTCTAAAGGATTTTCCTTCCCCAATGACGCTCACCTGGCATGACGTCATGCCGTAACTTCTCCACTAGTGAGAAGTGAGCAGTGTGAGCAGCGCACATCATATGCCTGCTGTCACTATTGTCTGGAAAAAACGGACCGCCTGTGCCAGGGCACAAAACAGAGCCCGATACGGACCCGTTTCGAGGCCCCCTTTAAAAAACTGCTGGTGCTCAGCACCGGCGAGACCCGGCCCACTTAAAGCCCTGGGTATTCCCCACAAGAAAAACTTCAAATGTCTGATGGCCCAAAAACAAGCAAGCGCCTCCTTTTCTACCACTGAGTAATTTTTCTCTGCACCTTTGAGTGCACGAGAGGCAAATGCCACCACTTGTTCCTTGCCCTCCACGCATTGAGTGAGGCTTGCTCCCAACCCTTTGTTGCTGGCGTCAGTACATAGAATCGTGGGCTTGGTGGGGTCAAATCTGGCCAGAGATGGTGCAGCCAATATACCTTCTTTCACTGCCCAGAAGGTTTCATTACATTCATTGCTCCATACATATGGAACCTTGGACTTGAGCAAGCTCCGTAATGGTTCTACAATGCTGGCATAGTTCCGAACAAATTTGGAGTAATACTCCGATAGGCCCAGAAAAGACTTAGGGGCATATGTACAAGAATTGGCGATAACTATCGCTAATGCTAGTTAGCGGCAGTTTTTTTATCGCCATGTACCGCGGAAAACTATCGCCATGTTAGCGGCATATTTACAACACGCCGCTAAATGGCGATAGTTTCCCTTACCAGGTGAACTTTCCCGCGTGAAGAACAGCGGCACGGCGATAAAAATCCTGACGCTAACGTGGAAAAAGTAGCCAGCGGCCAGAAACTGCACGCTAATTAGCTTGAGGCCACTTTTTTCACGTTAGGCCGGAAAAACCACTATAAAACGCCCGCTTTGTAGCCCAAACCCCCAAACTCCCCCCCAGAAGAACCATGGAGGAAGCTGGATCCAGTACCGAAGCAAACATCAAACCCCCAAACACCCAGGAGGACCAGGCAGAGACGCAGGGGAAGGGCAAGGAGAAGAGGAACACCCGGTTCAGTCAGCAGGAAAACCAGGTCCTGATTGCGGAGGTGACAGAAAAACAACAACAGCTTTTTGTCAGCTCCACAGTGTCATTGGGAACAAAAAATGCAATATGGCAGTCCATCGCAGCCAAGGTGAATGCTGTCGGAGAGGTGAGGAGGACAGTGGATGACGGCAAGAAGCGCTGGCATGATGCTAAGCGCAAGACCAAGGCGAAACTTGCAGCCAATCTCAAAGCAGCAATGCAGACTGGAGGTGGGAGTCCACAGGAGGAGCTGGATGCGTTGGAGGAACAGGTGTCCGCTGTCATCAGCGAGGAGACGGTGGTTGGAGTTCCAGGACAGGATACTGCTGAACATGCACAGACGCAACAGGATGAGTAACAACCAGGGACTGGGGGGACAGGGGTGGATGGGCCCAATGGCACTCATGCCCAATTAAATATCTCTCAGTGCACACCCACAATGACTGTGAATCATGTCCCAGATACCCTTGTCCCTGGTGGCATAGACACATATCACCCTACTCAACCAGTACATTGCAAGACACATATTGGTGGGCTCACAGACTTGGAAATGTGCAGAGAAAAGTAACCCAAATATAGTCCAAGATTTTCATCAGACCACAAAATAAGGGCAACATGAAATAGCAAAGGGGCACATTGATTGGAGATGCGGCAGGGTGTCAAAATGGCCCCCTTGCCTCAACACCACGCATATGCATGTGCCCGTGTGTCTGAGTCGTGTGCAAGAATGTGCATGTGCATCAAGGGGGACCTTACTGCACATACACAATCTTGCACACAACTCAGACACACGGGCAGAATGGTGCATGTGTGCTGACATTGGTGGTGGCATGCCTACTTATGCACATGATCAGTCACATTCACAGTGCATCCTCATTTTGGCATCAGAGAGATGCGGCCTTGTGCAGACGAACTGTATATGCGTGGTGTTGAGGCAAGAGGGACATTTTGACATCCTACCGCATCTCCAGTCAATGTGCCCCCTTGCTTGTTCATGAGATGCAGTCCTGTGTCCACCAAGTGAGAAAGCATCTAGTGAGTCTGCATACCATAAACACATGCATTGTCACAACAAAGTGATCATGTAGCCATCTGTCTAAAAGGTGCATATGCCACAATGCATACATTCAGCAGACTTGAGTCCAAATGTGATGTGATACTATGAGCAGGGGAGATATGCCTACAACACCACAGTGCATGGACTATGCATATCAGGAATGTGTCACCCAAATATGTACTACATGACTTGTCTGTATGCCATACTCACAGAACTAAAAAGTCCCGGTGAAGACGTATGACAACCTAAGTATGACAACAAGCAAGAATAGCAAAGTAGCACCAAATAATGACAAGTAGCTAAATGGCACCATCACCCCTTAGGTCAAAATTCACTCCTCCACTCTCAAGTGTACACATGTGCCATACAGAAAACAGCATTCCACATCATTCCTGATGTGAGTTGCCCATTACACCATGATGTGCATGTAAACCTGTCTGTTTGGTAAGTCTACTGTGTCAGTGAACAAATAATCAGTCATGTCTGTTATCATCCACATGCAAACCCCGGCATTCAATAATCTGAACCAGGACAGCATGTATCATCCATGTGACCATCTGCGTGGCAAATACACAAACACACATCAGCCTGCCATTTGCATCTGATGGGAGGGGGGGGGGGTGATAGGGCCTGAGCACCACTAAGGCGCCTTTGGAAATCCACATCCATCAAATCTAGGCCCACTTACACACCACACGTGGGGTCAACGTTGAGGGTAATGGGTGTTGTCGCTGTCTGTTCAGCCTGCAACAACAATAGAAACTCACGCTGCACCATACTCACAACGGGTAAGCCAACAGGAGGGCAGTAAGCATTGCATGCAAGGAAAAATATGACTGACGACATGCACACAAGAGAAATCACAAGAGCCAAAGCTACCTGGATGTACATGTGTACTGCATTGTGCAGCACACATAGAAACAGCAATTAGCCCATCATTGCGAATCTGCCTAAAGGGGTCCCTCCTCACACATAACCATTCTTGCACCAAACCCATGCACATGTGCACTACCCAGCAAATCTGACTGTCTGTGAGCCACACTGACAAGGCAAGTGACAGTGCATGATGAATTGCATGCCTGCACCCTAAACATTTTTACATGGTGCAGGCCACGGTCACTGAAGTGGCTGAGTGTGGAGTTCATCCTTAAAAGAGCAGGTCACACTCTGACACTTCCTCATGTACATACAACCCCTGATGTAAAGAAGACATCTTCTGCCAACAATGCACAAGTGTCCCAACTCTGACCAAGACCCATATTTACTCCAGCTTGCAACATCTCATCATTGTAAATGCACATAAGTGAACGACTCACTGGTTGAAAGGGATAAGGGGCAGTAAAACCAAAGCTGCAGGGGTGACTATCCCACAATGCAGTGCACAGACACATACATCTGAGCTAATCAACATTGACTACAATGTGGTACAAACTGCATCACTTTCACTACTGAACAGAGGCCACAACTGGTGCCGCTTGTGTATAGAAATTGGCCATTCACATTTGGCATAACAGGAAACTGTCATGCAGTCTGCTTGTAAACTCATCCAATGCATGATCATACTTGAAACACACATTTTATTGCATCTCCCCTTTACATTGCAGAGGGAGAAACATCACCTCCTGTACAGCAGCCTGTTCCACTCTTCACTGATGAAGATGAGGAATTTGCCACCATCAACCAGGACACCCTCCAACAGCTGCTAGACTCATTTAGCACACCATCTCCGGAACCAGGGCCATCCAGCTGCATCATGGAAACTCCACCCCCTGCACAAACCACCCACCAGCAAGCACCTACCACCACAGCTGTCTCCCAGGACCTTGAGGACCCACTTCTGGCATTTCAATGCCATGCGGTAGAGGTCCAGCAGGAGATGGCTGATCAGGTGCGGGTGGGGTTTGACAGCCTGGCGGCCAAACTCAATGCCGTACGTGGGTGTCTGAGTCCCATTCGGGACCACCTACAGAACATCACAGACACCCACAGTCCGCTCCATGCTCTCTGACATTCCATGGCTGACATCGCTGGAGTCATTACTCAGAGACAAGAACAACTGTCCAGTCAGAGTGGCTCCACCGATGTCAGCCAGGAGTTGGCCCGCATGTGAATGATAATGGAGAACATGGAGCGGATGCAAGCGGAACAAATGGCTGCCACGGCTACACACCAATGAGACATAGCTGGAATCTTCCATGCCCTGCAGCTGATCATCACTGCATTGCTGCATCAAGGTTTGGCACAGATGAATGTTGCTGCTGCTTCTACATCCACATCTCCGCCCCCTGATGTGTCAGTGCCTCACAGTGCTGCAGCCAGTCTACCACCACACACATGTGAGGCACATAACACATCAGAGGACGAAGATGTGGATGAATCTGCATTATTGCGAAGAAGAAAGCGGTAACATCCAGCTGTGCCAAATGGACTCTTTTGCCTTGGATCAGTCCTTAGCATCATGCCCTGGAACATCAGCTTCCACTGTCCCCAGATTCACTCTTCGACACTCACCTTGGACCTCAGTATGGACTGCCATGATTTGTGTTGTTCCCACTGCAATCAGCCTGCTGACTGAACTCAACCTCTTCCTCTGGACATGTCACCCCTAAAGTACTCTGTCAGGCCCTCCACTGGGCATCTCTGGAATGTGGGGCTTGTTTGAGCCAAGTACTGGCCCTGTCTCCAACAGAGACAGTGCGCATTAAAAGAAAAATATTTAAGTTACACAGGTGTGTGTTGTCTATGACCATTCAAGTATAGAAGTCTGTAAAAATGTTGGGCCAGTGAATCCAACAAAACGTACACCAAGGGACATATGAGAAATGTCCATGTTTAACTGTGTCCCAGATAGGCAGTGAGATGACTGGGTATGTGTGAACTAGCCGTGCCCTCATTGCTCAAATACAGCATTCTAGCAAGATCCCAACTTAGCCCTACGTACATGATGGAAATTGGCATGTGTGCAAATATGTCCAAGTCAGTCGCATGCCACAAGTAGTGTCTCCCTTTACCATTGCTACAAAGTCTCACCTGGCACATCTACTCACACTCTACGGGGTGGACAAAGCTTGTTGTGATGGGGCTCATTACATGTCACATTCCAAGATGGAGCACACCATATTCACATAGATGAAGAATGGTTAGGGCATATGTCTACCAGCCGCTATTGGAACCACAATGTCTGCTTCAGTGAAGTGGTGTTGGCAATAGGTACTTATCCCAAAGTGCAAGTCCTCAGTCAGCCCCTTCCTGTGGCCTAACAATGCCTTATAAATAAGGAACCCTCTCATGCTGTGACCATTGTGAGCGGATAGGGCAATGTGTCTAGGGATGTGTAGTGCACTGAAATTAGCATATAGTCAGATGCTGTACCACCATTTCAAGGGTGGCATCACTATGAGCCAATGCCAAAAGTAGCAGCTGGGAGAAGTGGCTATGACACTGGCACTACAGGGAGCAATGCTACATTTCCCCTCCTGTGTGCAGCAGAACTGTTGGCCCGATTCACAAAAGTAATTTGCAACAAAATCCTAACTTGACGACTTTCGGTATTCACAAAAGGCATTTAGGAGTAGTAAAGTTAGGATTCCTAACTTTACTACCCCTAAATGCCTTTTGTGAATACCGAAAGTCGTAAAGTTAGGATTTTGTCTCAGATC
This sequence comes from Calotriton arnoldi, assembly GCA_963921515.1. NCBI lineage: Eukaryota > Metazoa > Chordata > Amphibia > Caudata > Salamandridae > Calotriton > Calotriton arnoldi. The sequence continues at coordinate 138,995 of CAWUFW010013720.1, forward strand.
ACTTTTGTGAATCGGCCCCATTGTTCTGCCATATGCCGTGCACATTTGACCGGCAAAATTACAACATTCTGCATGGGCAGGAGGTTGAGCCTCCATGCACAGGAACATCCAACTCAAATGATGCTGACACACTTGCACTACGCAGCAAGTGTGCTGATGTCTGTGCATGGTAGATGGACTCTGCGCCAGGCTCATGTGATATGCAGGGGGTGTACGGAATCTGTGATACCCGGCGCATACATCCATCTTCATGATGGGTAAGAGTTGCAATGTCAATATCTGCTCAAGCCCATGTCCCTACGTTGTGTTGTAAATGGGCAACAATGTGCTGACCAACTCCGTGAGTCACACTTAAGATGTTAAACTTCACAAAAGAGTGTCCCTAGACTAGGCCGTAACTCCTACTTGCCATCATGTTATCCATGCAAGTTTACTGTGCTCATAACTAAAGTATCCTGACACTATCCGTCCAGCTAAGTAACATGTCATGACCACACGTACACATTCAAATGATTGTCCTGTGATAGAATAAGTTGCATACAAGGTAAAAAGCAACACTCCACCAAATCACCCCTGACATAAGTGCAACCAGAATTCTAAAGTAGTAGCCATTTATTATGAAAGTACAAAATAAACTACCCTAAACTAACACTAATCACTACTACAACTAACCTAATCTAAACTAACTGGAACAAAGTGAATGATAACCTAAACTATCTACCATAACTAATCCTAAACACGCAACAACATATCTAAGACATCAACCCCCTCCCACCCTTAAAGCACATCATGAGACTGGACAAAGACATCTAAGCTATACATAAACTAACTACACAGTTATCCTACACAAATATATATTTTGGGGGTTTTTATTTTTTATATAACAACAAAGACATCAACCCCCCAACCAAAGGAAAAGGAAACTTATCCCCAAATACTATAGAAGAATAAATATCTAAAACTAGCTTAAAATCTAACACTAACTATACCTACACTACAACTACACTAACTTACACTTTAAATACTTACCTAACACTAACTAAGAACAAGAAATAACATTGGGGGAAGGGAGAAGAGGGGGATGGGGCTTAAAATGTCCGGTCAATTTGGGAGACCCAGGGCTGCCTTTAGGTCCTGCAGGTGCCTGGTATGCTCCGCCATTTCCCGATGAATTTCTGCCAGCAAAACATTGTTGTCCATGACTGTGCGCCGGTCCTGCACAGTGAACGCACCACCTGATCTGCTGGTGCAGGTGGCATTGTCCCTTGTGTGTGTGGTGTTGAAGGGGGATGTGTTGCTGCCTGTCCACGCCGGGAGCCACGCCTGTCACCAGAGGGGCCAGGGATGGCCTGTGTGACACTCTGGCTACCGTGGGTCATTACCTCGGGCACCGACTTCCAAATCCCAGCTGCCTGGTCTTCTTGGTACCTCCGTGCTATGTTGCGATATCACTTTGAGACCTTGCGGATATGGAGGTACCGGTCCTTCCTCACCTGGAAGGCATGGGACTCCTCTGGCGACATGTTGTCTGTCAAATAAGAGCAATGACAAAATGTGAGTCCTGATGACTATGTCAATGTTCTCCATTTAACTCAGAAACACAAGGTCAGTGAAACATGGGAGCGTGAAGTTAGAAAGTGACCTGGACAATGAAATGTTGAATCCAGGATCAGTAACAACATGCTGGGGAGACTGACATGGCAGTGCATGGCATGTGACATGTAGTGTCACTTCCAAATGAGACGGTCAGTGTCAAATGATGGTGCTGTGACATACCCTGACCGAGAGTGACATGTACAAGGAATTGGAGGAGGGAGGCATTAGCCCTCCGGGTGTAGCGCCTCGCTCATCCTCTTCTATAACACAGTGCTGCATCATATGTACAATAATCAGGTGCAGCCCTGCGTGTCCCCCAGCGGCGGCGTGGGGTTCATCAACTCAGCGCCAACACAGGCACCCTTGCACAAGAGTGCAAGGATGTCTGTATGCAGGGGAGGCTTGTTTATGTGTAGGAAGGTTACCCTTCCTGCACATGAGCAATCCTGGAACAGCCTGACTTACACTTACATTTGTGCTGCATCAAGCAGCATACATGGAAAGACGTTAGGTGGCTGAACACTGACTTGTACATGAGGCGCAGGCCCTCTCTCCACCACAACTTCGCAATAGGTGAAGCGTTGCTGGTGAGAGGGGGAAACGTAGTCTACTCAAATTTTATGAATCTGCATGTCTTTGATCCGCAATTCTTACTCCGCTGACAATTTTACATCACAGGGATTTACAATGCAAACTGTTACAATGCATTCCCCAAAGTAACGGCCCCCTGGAGTCATAATGGTAATTGTGTTATAATGGGGAATGCGTTTTAAAGAATAGCGCTGTGGAGGCCTGCCTTGTAAAATATATTGCGCTGAAATAACTGCAGAGCAAAAGCATGCGGGGTAAATGCATGCGGAGTAATGTCCCAAATTTGGCGAGAGGGGCTTGTACATTTGCCCCTGAGTCTACCAGGGGAATGACCCCAAGGAGACAGCTTGGCAACACCATTGCAGTGGCAAAACATGCCAATGAGATACATAGGGCCATCTTTGCTAGGTGTTTGTGGAACGTGCCATTGATATCCTTGGCTTAAAGCTACGCCCTTCTACTTCTGTGAAGCTGGTATGCAGCATACCTACAATAGTACTGTGCAGACCTGTGTCTGACCACACATGGCCTGAAAACCACTACCTCCTTTTGCATGATCGGGCCCACTTGCACGGTCATCTCAGTCAAGGATGTACATGCATTCCATGTCTGGTCATAATCATCAGCAACACCACTCACATGTCTCCTCTCCTATCTGTACGCTCTGTAATCCACATGCATGTGCTGTAGTGACAGAACCTATAGATATCACTTGGGTATCACTGACTGGGGATGTGCAAAGTTACATCTGGAAGACATATGCATTGCTCCATCTTCACTTACTGATTTGTACACACTTCACACTTCCACAAAACATCATCACACTGGAGGCAAGGTACATGTGATGCACACCCATACTGCATACTACAACGTCAATGATTTCACCCAGACATTCATCACATCTCACAATGCCAATATTTAATGGCTGAACTCACCAGTGGCGTGTGGGTCCTTGAAGGTGTCGATATCCCCTGTGTGATGAGTTGTGTTCCAGCTGTGAGACATGAAAAGAAACGTGTGTTGGTATCAGACGTAAAGGCACACGTGTCCTATTCATCATACAATTCATCACCATCACTGACAATGCTCTGTGACTGTACTGTTGCAGTCCATGTTGCCTACATGATTGTGTCTACTTTGACTGTTATTCCCACAAGACCTGAGAATGCTGAGTTAGGCCAACAAGACAATCAATCAATCATGTGTTTGTTAGGCGCGACTACTCACCCGTAAGGGTCTCAAGGCCCAATGATGCTGACAACTTTGCACATACTACTTGTGTGACACATTCCCAAGGTCCCATTTCTCCACCCAACATGATGTTATACATGCTCTGTGGACGATAGCATCGCTGCAGATCGCACAAAGCTGTGTCACAACTGTTGGTAGTGTATGACACTCTGGAGATGTCCTATTTCAATAGAACAATTGTTCCTATCTCATCCATTGTAACACAAAGCCTATGTACAAGGGCAGCGTACCTAACTTTGCAAAACAAGGAGGAATGCATTATTACTCTTCCTTTTGTGCAGCACAAATGTCCAAAAACCCTTCATGTACATGAACAATCTTTGCCCTGCACGCACTATGGTGCAAGGGTGCCAGCGTTGGCACTACAGTGCTAAGTGTTGCGCCAGCACATGGGGAAACGCAAGCCTGCACCCTATGCTTGTACATATGGTGCAGCATTGCGTTTCTGATGTGGCAACGTTAGGCGTGAAGGCATGACGTCTAACGCCTCACTCCGCCACATTTGTGCACATATACACCATTGTGTCTCACACAGCATTTTTGGCTTTTTGTATGGGAGTTCATATATCAATTTTGAGGGTGAACTTACCACACTGTAGGCCAATGATGACCCCCAGGTGGTCCAACAGGTCACCCTCACGGCCCACGCAATCCTGCCATCGGTGCTTCCATTGGTGGACAGTCCTGTCCACACAGAGGACACGTAGCATCTGTGCTCTCACGCACTCCCACCTGACCTTCCGCACACGGACGTCATATCCAGAAAGGATACGACCCCCACTCTCCACCTTCACGGGCAGGTAAAATTTGACCAGCCAGAGGAAGCCCCCCAATGCCCCCTCTGACATCCTGCCCTCCCTACCCACACCCACCATCTCCCAGCACACACCTAAACCCACTCCTAAGAAAAAAAAAAACCAATATATGCCCCAACAACTAGTAATTATTTAAACTACCCCTTAGACAAACACCCGACAAGATTGAGGACAAGACGCAAAAACACGTACAAACAAGTACACAACACTTCACGGAGACACTATCAACAGTTCATAGGACACAGCAACACTCTCTCAATCAAAAATCTGCAGCACACAACACCAAACACCTCCAACACTCTCCACAATCACCAGCAATGTGCGCAAAAGAGAAAGTGAAAGTGCACAGCACTCCTCCAAGAAGCACGAAGCATGCAGACATCACTTCCTGTGTGTTTGCGTCCCGTTTTTTGACTATGCGGTGAGATTCTGCACGCAAATTGGCTTAGGGGTAATATTTCGTGTTGTTCAATGTGTGTAGCGATAGATTTTCCATCGCGATTATGAAAAAAACATTGCGTTAACGTTAATGCAGCCAGATTTTGCACGCTACGTGCAAGTTGTTACACAGATAAACAATATTAGATGTAATTTCATCTCAGACCCCAAATGACACCCTAATAAGCATATCTAACCCCAAATGACACCCTGAAAAGCATATCTGACCCCAAATGACACCCTAATAAGCATATCTAACCCCAAATGACACCCTACAAAGCATATCTGACCCCAAATGATACCCTAAAAAGCATATCTCACCCCAAATGACACCCTAAAAAGTATCTCTGACCACGAAAGACATACCCACCCTCAAAATTACAATTGTACAATACTTACCGCAAAATGTTTGACTTTCACTTGTCAGAGAGATGTATTTATGCAGAGGATAAACATGCACGCAAGGTATGTGTGTTGTGTTGTTTTATTGCACAAACTGTGCTTAGGTGCATTTTGCACATAAATTTCACAAAGGACTGTCACAATGTGACGTGCTCAGGTGAAGAAATTGTTTATGATTCGGTTCCTTCGGGCAGTTCCTGCAGCAGAAACTGTGGGGTGTGCAGCACCAGCCTCATCTTCTTCATCATCCTCCGCATCGTCCGGTGCATCTGGCACTTGGATCCATGGGGCATTGATGCGTACACATATATTGTGCAACACACAACATGCTATGATTATCTTGCACACTATTTCCGGGCTGTACAACAGTCTGCCACTTGTGATGTCAAGGCACCGGAAAAGTGACTTTAGCACGCCAAAAGTGCGCTCCACAATGGCCCTTGTGCGTCCAAGGGCCAAATTATACTGCCTCTGGGCCTGGGTGTTTGTGGCTTGGAGGGGTGTCATCAGCCATGGGGAGAGTGCATATCCTTGATCACCTGAAACATATAATGGAGAGATGTGTCCATTATTTGTTGTGCATGCTGTGTTTGCAGTGTTTATATTTTGTGGTGTGTGATTTGTGCTACTTTGGAATTCAGGTTAGCCATGTTGGCTTCAGACAATTGACCAGCATCAATGCAAATTACATTGCCTCACAGCTGCTCGTCCCTCCCCCCTAGCCTATTTTATTGTGGGCGCTGCGCGGTTGCATCACTGGCACTCCAACGGCGCGCCAAAGGCAATCCCGTCTTCGCCCGTCTGCGAGCCAAACGCAAACAGCTGCAGGGACCCTGGATCTCCTAGCGTCTAGCGCTACGACTCACCCGCCCTCATCAAAGTCAACACCAGGAGAACGTACAACTGCCAATAGGCCACACCAGACACAACTCACGTCCAGTTCTCCTGCTGCCGCTGCTGCCAGACCTTCACCACCGCCCAACACCTGCACTTCCAGATCCAGACCAGCCACAAAGCAACACTCCGCGGCACCCTCGCCTGCAGAGTCCCTGGAGGCCGGGCCCGCTTCGGCCACACCATCAACATCATCACACACCACGCCATCTACTCCATGGACTACGTACTAATTTCCGACCTGAGCTTCCACCTCACAAACCACAACAACTCCAACTCCAGTACTCTCTGGCCAAAGCTCGCAAACATCGGACTGACCCAACTCTTCACCACACTGACCCACAAGGCAGGACACACCCTCGACCCCATCTCCGCAAGTGGAAACAGCGTCCACTTCATCCACACCACTCAACCCCCATGGAATGACCACCACTGCGTACACTTCCTCGTCGAGAAACCCAAGCCACCCAAACCCACAGCCCGCGCCACACAAAGGTACTGGAGCTGAGTCACCGAGGAGCTGCTCCACTCCACCATCAACGGCAACACCCACACCGCTGCAGCCAACACCGAAGGCGCTGCCAGGGATTTCCACACATGGATCTCCAACTGCGCATACATAATTGCCCCGCTATGCAATTCAAACATACAGCGTGCAAGAAAAGCCGCCTCGGTCACCACCGACGTCCAAGATGCCAGATGCACCTGCAGACGCCTAGAGAAGAACTGGAGCAACATCAAGACACCCAAAAGACTTCACCACCTACAAGACTGACTGAACACCTACGGACCATTCTGGACTCCGGTCATACTGTGGCACTGATTCTACTTGATCTCAGTGCCGCATTTGACACGGTTTAACACGCGACTCTGCTACAACGTCTGGAGGCTGCCGGGGTGGTGGGCCTCGCACTCGAATGGTTTAGGTCATTCTTAAGTGAAAGATCCTTCCGCGTGTCAGCCCCCCGTTCCTCTCCCAGTCCCATTCCATTGGGCAAGGGGTACCCCAGGGCTCTGCTCTGAGCCCCGTATTGTTCAACTTATATGTCCAGCCTCTTGCTACGGTGGCCAGGAAGATGGGCCTCACTATGGTCTCATATGCTGACGATACGCAGCTAGTGGTGGCCCTATCCGATGGTTCCCCTCTGGACGCCCTCAGGTTTAGGAGCGGCCTGGCCGCCGTGGCAGAGTGGATGACCTCTAATTGCCTTCAGTTGAACGCCACTAAAACGGAGGTACTGTTGGTAGGGAAGGACAGGAACCTCTGGAATGAGCAATGGTGGCCAAGTGTGCTTGGAGACACCCCCACCCCTAAGATGGTGGTCAAGAACTTAGGGGTTTGGATGGATTCCACCCTCAGCTTCCAAGAACATACAAAAAAAGTCGCGGGCACTTGTTTTGGCCTCCTGCGGGGTCTCAAGCCGTTGCTGAGGTTTTTCAACCCGCCTACACGCCAGCTGATTGTCCAGTCTGCTATTCTATCCAGACTGGACTACGCTAACTCGCTCCTCTTAGGAGCCAATCAGGCTGAGGTAATTCGATTACAGCGTGTGCAGGATGCGGCTGCCAGAGCCCTCCTAGGGCTCCCACGTCACTGTTCCGCCACTGACGCCGTTCGGCGGCTTCATTGGCTTCCGGTGGCCAAACGGATCCAATTCAAGGCACTCTGCCTATCTTTTAAGATCTTGAAACTGGCCTCACCCAGCCTCCTTGCCAACATGTTAACCCCCTACGAATCCACTCGTGAGCTGCGTTCCTCGGGGCAGTACTTAGTCACTGTCCCCCGTGTGAAGCGCGTCCGGGCTGGTGGACGATCGTTCCACTACATGGCCGCTAAGCTATGGAATTCTCTGCCCCCTCAGATTCGCAGCTTAAATCACTTGTTGGCTTTCAGGAAAGCAATCAAAACCTTCCTCTTTCCGCCAGCTTAGGCCGCCTGCTCTTTTTTCCTGTTGCTTACCAGTTTCTCCTTTACCCTGCTACTCTCTGTGGCTGGCAGCGCCGGGACGCCTCTTCGCTGGGGCAGCTGTGCGCTATATAAATCTGGTTAACATAACATAACAAGGACACCCAGCTCATACTCTCCCTCACCAAGACACCCACACCCACCAGACTGGGCTTCCAGGAAGGATTGCAGGAAGTTGCGACATGGATGGTCAACATCAGCCTGGTACTCAACGCGGAGGAGACATAAGTCCTCATCCTCGTAACAACCCCATCAGCATGTGACAACACCTGGTGGGCCACCGCATTCGGCAGCCCCCCCACCAATGACCCCAGGTACCTAGGCATCGTACTCGACTCCTCCCTCTCCATGAACCAACAGGTCTATGCCGTGGCCTCCAGCTGCTTCGACCCCCTCTGCATCCTCCATGAGACCTTCAAATGGATCCCCCCCGAGTCAAGAAAGACAGTCACCCACACAGTCATTACCATCAGACTGGACTACGGAAATGCCCTATATGCCCGCATAGACAAGTCTGTGCTTTGCAAGCTCCAGACTATACAGGACACCGCCACTAGACTTGACCTTGTGTTCATACTTTCCTCATTGGTCCAGACCCTCCATCGCACCTACTTGGTTCCCACCTCTCCCAGCATTTGCAAATGTGTGGCGGAGGGGCTGTGCCTTTGGGGATAGTTTGTCTACAAGGCTAGCCCCAGTAACCGCAGTCACTTGGGATGTTGTGTATGGTAGGTGGACATGTTACTAGGCATGTTGTATGAAATTTGCTACATGTGCATTCTCACATTTGTGAGTTCCTTTATTGTGGACTTGAGGTGTGTGGTGTGTTCAGTTAGTACTTACCAACAAGCAGTGCATTTCCATATGTGCCATCCTGAAACCGCTAGTTGATGATGGACTGGCGGAAGATGTAGGAATCATGCACACTCCCTGGGAACTTGGCTACGACATTGGTGAACAAGCCCTGGTGGTCCGCAATTGCCTGCACATTGATGGAATGTGTGGGCTTCCTGTTGCGGTATATGTGTGCAGTGTCTACAAGAGGCACAAGTAGGACATGTGTGCAGTCAATTGCCCCCAACACCTGCGGGAAGCCAGCAATGGCATAAAAGCCTTGCTTGGCCTCAAGCTGTTCCTGCGCAGTGTTGGGGAAGCGTAGGTGCTGGGGTGTCAGGCTGAAGATGCCATCCAAGAGAGTTGGGAGGAACCTTGATAGTGCTGACTGTGAGACTCCCCCAACTCTGGCAGTTGTTGGTTGGAAGGTACCAGAGGCCAACATGTGCAGCACTGCCAGCAGCTTTGTCTGCGGAGGGATGTTGGTTTCCGCTCTGTTGGTGCCTGCAGCCTGAGGGCTATCTCGGTCAGGATGCGGAGGATGGATGACCTTTTGAGCCTGTAGTGGGCGATCACATCCTCTGGCGTTAGGTCTGTGAGGGTGAGGCGTGTGCGATGGACCCGCTGTCTTCTTCGGCACTGCCTCCGTGGTGGTCTTGGGGGCGGGGGCAGTGGCGGTGGTTGTTGTGACCTTCTTGGTGCTCCAAGCTGCATGAGTAGTGCCTCCATGGCATCAGTGGGTCTTCAGATGAGGATCTGGGCTAGTCTCCCTTATGTACTGTTCTTTATCACCATTTTTAAGGCCACCTTTTTTCTGGTCTTAAGTCCCAGCCGCTAACGTGCTTTGGCGGCTGTTTTCTGAACGTATTGCGGGCCCGGGCGATCATTGTAAATATCGCGAAGTGGGGTTACCGTGCGTTTTTGCACAGGAACGCCTACCTTGCATCTCATTAGCGATAGTTATCGCTAACATAAGTGGCGATGGTGAAAACGGACGGTTTCGCCTGAAATCTGTCGCTAACGACTGTTAGCGACAGCTTGTGAATACGGCGATAAAAATATCACCACATTGGCGGTGGAAAAGTGCCGCTAACACGGCGTTAACTCCTTGTACATATGCCCCTTAAGGTCCTCAACACACGACGGCACTTCAGTGTTTTGAATAGCTTCCACTAGATCTAACTTAGGTCTGATGCCATCGTGTGAGATAGTGTGGCCCAGGTACTCCACCGATGCCACTCCTATCCGACACTTATCCTTCTTTAAAGTGAGTCCAGCCTTTTCTAGATTGGACAACACACTTCTTAGCCTGACATTATGCTCCCCCACATCCTTTCCTTAACGGGGAGAATTTTTCCCCACCTATGGCAATAAGATAGGATTCCAATAAACCAAACCACTGTTACCATGGTAAAAGGGGTTCACCAACCTCGTTTAAAAAAGGAGGTGGTTGTGACATGTTTGTGGAAGCCATGGCAACAGAGGGAAGAAATGGTGAGGTCACAACGTAGACTTAAGGTTCTGCTGGGTAAAACCACCAAGAAGCTGTGCCCATCAGCGAGTTGGAATATAGATAAGCACTAAAGAAACATTGGTTGTGCCCACCAGCGATTTACCAAAGTATACACGGAGTTTGAAATAATTACACAAGCTGTGCCTATCAGCGACAAAGAACTGACAGGCAGTAGGTGTTTAAGGGGAGAATTGGCTGTGCCTATCAGCAAAATGCAGGTTGAACAAGCTGTGCCCATCAGCGAGCGAAGGGACTGACAGGCAGTTGCTATACGTGAGGAGCAATGCTCTGCCTCTCAGCGTTGGAGAAAACACCACAAAAGGGCTGACTAACAGCTAGTTGCAGTAGGACGTAATGCTGTGCCAGTCAGCGTAGCAGAAATTCCAACATGAGCACTTCTAAGCAAACCGGCAATGAAGAAAACGAAAGGACTGACAGGCAGTTGCTATGTGTGAGGAGCAATGCTGTGCCTGTCAGCGTTGAAGAAAACACCTCAGAAGGACTGACCGGCAGCTAGCTGCAGTAGGCAATGCTGTGCCAGTCAGCGTAGCAGAAATTACATCAAAAGCATTTTTAACAAATCGGCAATGAAGAAAGCTATGCCAAAAGCTGGTTCTCTAACTGACAGTAGCGGAACACCTCCTCACAGCACACCACAACAGGAGGGGGCGGCAACCTCTCGGACATCCTGCCTGAAGGGAGGAGCGGAGGGCGGCAACCCACATGCAGAAGGGGACGGTCCCAGGAAGTCGGGGACTGGTCTCCTGAGCGGATACGTCGAGGAAGACTGAGGTCAGAGTAACGGCCACCCTGTCTGCCACTGATGAGAAGATGTCCGATGACACACTCGGTGACTCTGCGCGCCGAGGGGAGCGGCGCTGAGAGAAACCGAGGGCAGCCGCCGAGGACTCAGCCTCACTCCAGGAAAGCCGTGCTGATTGGGAAGGCGGGGCAGCACACGCTGCCACAACAGCTGACTTATGTCCCAAAGGAGACACTCAGGGGAAGCCTTAGTTTTATGAAGCGGGTCCAGGACCAGGGAATACACGTCAGCACCACCGTGAAGAAATTACAAGGTAGAGGTTCCTGTAGTTACCTTGTAATTTCTTCAGATTTTGAAATTTGTAATCCATGAGGAAGTACACGTAGATTCTTTCCAGATCGTCGCCAAATGTAATAAGTCCCTGTGGTCGAGGTGTTGTATTAAGATGAATGCTTTATTGATACAGTTCTTAGTTGTAGGTTAGAATCAAGCATAGAGTAGTACAGAACCAGATGTAGAATAGGTCTTCAGTACAGAACAGAATGAGCCCCACCAGGAGCAGCCTCCTTGCTGCTCAGCCCATCCTCTCAACTGACACACCACACTCAGGCATTCCAACATTCATTACCTTACCACGCACCAACATTCCACAGTACATCCACACTGGCTGAGCAGCAACGCAGAAAAGCAGGAAAGGTGCATTACACTAAATACCAGTATACTACACCAAGGTGCCGTACAGGCAGCCGCTCGCTGCAGAGACAGTGTCCAGATGGTTCCAACCCAGGCACGAGGGAGAGGAGCAGGTCGTGAACTGCTGGGTATCGCGCTGGTTCCCAAACCAGAAAGAGGGAAACACTTGCTGAAAAGCGTAATCACAGTCCTTAGCTCCTCACTGGGAAGAGGATCGTACAGCTTGAAGATCCAACAGCAGATGCATACGACACCGGTTGACAGCAGGACACCAGACACATTACTTGGGAGGTGCAGGTGTAGAAAGAAGCAGGCAGCACTGGAGAAGAAGTTGGGGGTGGTGGTGAACCGTCCCCACACGGTAAATCGTCGCCAGAAATATAATAGAAGACAACACTCGGGTAAGTGGTGAGAAGACTTTATTCCGTTACACCGCCACAGTCCAGTCAGCTGGAGTCAGCTGTGGAATCTTCAGGACAAGGTAAGTCTAAACCAAGGGGAAGGTGGGGGGGGCGGAATATACCAACTACCCGATTATAACAGAGAGTCTGGCTATTGTGTGGGCCTGGGAACACTTTCATGTGTTTCTTTTTGGAAATCATTTCACAATTCTTACAGACCACCAAGCATTGCTCACCATATTCAGAAATCCAAAAGCTAAGATGCCCCCTCCGAATGAGAGGTAGGAGTTACATTTACAAAAGTACAACTATACAATTGTGCATAAGCCAGGCAAGAGACAAAACCCTGCAGATTACTCATCATATCCGAGAGTCTAAGACAGCTAGTCATTGACCTCGCTCACAACGACACCAAAAGAGCCCTGAGGGATCGAGTGTGGTTCCCGTTCCTGGACAAAGAGTTGACATGCCACTTATGCAATTGCCTTTCCCCTAAAGTGACAGAGCATCCACTAACCTTGTCTCATCTTCCTGCACGTGCTTGGGAAAGAGTGGCATTTTATTTCTTTGGGCCTCTCGCAAATGCACATCATCTCATGGGAGTCATTGACGAGTAGTCCCATTTTCCTCTGGTGGAGGAAATGTCATTAGCATCCCATGACAAGGTCATTGAGCAGCTGGATGACATCTTTGCAGCATGGGGCATGCCAGACATTCTTAAATCTGACAATTGTCCACCATTCAAGTAAGGAGCTTAAAGGATTTCTAAGTAGACTCAATGTCAAGCATCAAAAAAGTACACCCCTGTGGCCCCGGGCTGATGGTGTTGTGGAATGATTTATGGACACCCTAAAGAGAGTGATCCAACGTGCATCGATAGGGGGAATCAAGTTGAGTCAGGCCTTTTGTCAAGCTCTCCGTGCCTCTCATTCGACTCCTCACTCCACCACCATTGAGATACCTGCCACCTTGCTGTTTGAGAGAGCTAGAAGAACCAGACTACCACAGTGGACCACTGAATGACCTCAGAATGCTGATGAGGTTTGTGCCACTGACACTGCTTGAAAACGTCACATGAAGTCATATGCTGATCAGCATAGCTGAACTCAGGAGATCGTCTTTGACGAAGGTGACTGGGTTCTTGTCCACCAAAATTGGAACCGGAAAACAGAGCCTCCATTTGCAGCTGAGCCTCAGAGTTGTGATGTGCAAGTTACACATGAAAACGGCGCAACGTCCCAGAAAATCCATCACAAGTGACTCATCACATATAAGACATCTATCTCGACCTTCATCTGCCCCTTTAATCACCGATGGGGGAGCCTCACCGGACGGCCTAGATCAAACATCAGCTTCTGTACCCTTGGTGTCGACTCAGGGTGCAACTCAACTACCTCATGCCACACGATCTGGCCGAGCAATGCGAGCACCTAGATGACGTATCGAAGACATATAATGCTGCTATTGTTTACACCTTTTTATTTAGCAAGGGGGAATATGTAGTGTCTTAGGACTATGAGCACTGGGATCCCGTGGTTCTGGGTGGACTCAATGAAAGAATTATGTAACCGTTGAGGGAGGTGTGGTTATTAACGGTTATGAGATACTGAGAAGTTCAGTTGAATGTTGAACGCTGATGAATAAAGACGTTGGCTATGAGCTCGTGTGTGGGGTGTTCATTTGCATACTCCCAGGATGGGGAGAGCTACCGTAGCTGTCATTTGAGACTTTTAAGGGAATGACCAGATGTTTGCAATGCATTTTCACAGATTTTCAGACTTTTACTGGTGTTCAATTTCATGCTGAATGAAAATGATACAGGATGAGGGGTTTTAAGTAGCAATCATTTTGTGCCTTTATTCAGTGGGAAGATTAGTAGAGAGCAGCTATTTAACAGAACACCAGCTCCCCAGTTCCTGCGTTTTCTTGATTGAATCCACTCACAAAATGAGACATTTACAATAAACTAGAAAGTGTAGAGAGCCTTTGCTGAAGCCTTCGACTTTAATTATGTCAGTATGTTATGGCTCTGAAGGATATATTTGCACATTACAGTATTTGCACCTCTGAGAGTGGTGCATGTTTCTGGGACATCTCACAACATGGAAAATATGTCTTTATTTTATGCGACTGTTCTTTCAAAGAACCTCCTATTCACTTAGGAAATATTATTGCTAAAAGTGTGATATTGACTCCCTAAATATGTAGAAGTGTACCTGTACAGCAGAAGATGAAAATTCCTCTTCATGTTGCCTAGGTGGCAAACTGCATACAGCTGCCTCTGATGACTGCTCGTAATGAGTCCTGCAACTTTCTGGGAGGGCTAGGATATCCACAAATTTATAGGCCAAGATATGGCATGGAAGCAGTGCCGGACTGGCCGTAGTGGCACCGGGCGTTTCCTCAGTGGGCCAAAGGGGTGGGGGTGGGGTTTGTGGCCGTGGGGGCCGGTTTTGTCACTGGGGGCTGGTTTTGCAGCAGTGCTGCAATATCAGCCCCCGTAACAAAAGCGGGAGTGGTGCTTCCCACTAGCACCTGCCCCCCTCGCTCCCAAGGCTGGTCAAGCAGCAATCTACCAGAGCTGGTTGCTGTTTCCAGAATGGCCCTGCGTGGAAGTATAGCCTCTCTGAGTGCCTGTTAATGGTAAGCACTGTTCTGCCTGGCTACAGCAGGACTACAGTTGAAATGCCTGTGTTTTTGACTCCCACTCCATAACCAACTGACTTCTTGCTGTTCTGCCTCCCATTGTTAGTAAATCTATGAACATCCTAGCCACAAGCTTGCGCTTTCCAAAAAAGATAAATACATGAATGCATAGATGCTTGTATACAAACAATAAAACTTTCTGATATTTTTATAGGGAAATGTTATTTAAAGGGTGTGACACCTTTTAATTTATTTTTTGTTTTCACAATTTTCCCCACTTTCTGCTAAGTAACAGCTACACTGCACTCCTCTAAACTTTGTAAGGAAAGTCTGTACAACCAAGAAACAGAGATGAAGGGTCAGGAATTTAACATTACAGGCAAGTTTACAAAGCTCTTGGGTAGTATATGTGTCATGCAAGAGAAAACTATTTGTTACATTATATTTAAACAGACCCCCCAGGATATTGCGGCATGGATTAGCAAATTTAGCGGCACAAATATGGAAATTTAGCGGCATTTTTGCGGCACTTTATTTTACTCATAATCCTTCATTTTCAGCCTGAAATCAATGGAAGCTGTTTTAGCAGAGTATTCCACTTTGAAATAGGCATGTTTAAAGTGTCTGCAGCTCTACGGAAGCACAGCTCCAGTCCTAACCTCGTGGGAGGGAGCTGTATTTATCCCTGGGATGTTCTAGTGCCATGTATGCACCCCTGTTGGGGCACCGCTGCCTACGGATCCGAGAGGCAGGACACCTCTTCCTCAGGCACCCTCTTTTGCCACTCACTCGCAATGTCATTCTCCGGTCAGTCCCCTTGTTCATTCTCTCCGTTTTCTCTCCTTCTCTCTCTCCTTTCTTTCAATAATTCTGTTATTTCCATTTCAATCGTTGACTCATTCCTTCTCTCTCTTCGTTTTCTTGCTTTTCTGTTATTTTTCTCAATCCTTGTCGCTCCTCTTCCTTTACTCTGTTTTCATTGCCCCTTCCCTTTCTCTTCTCTTTATTTCCTTCCTCCCCTTTCTCTTTTCTCATTTTCAGTTTTGTTCTTGATTCCATCACTTCTCATCCCTATAATTCCCACTCCAGTGCTTCTTATCGTTCTCTTTCAAATTCTCTTTCCTCCTTACTCGCTCTGTTCTCTTCTTCGTTGTTTTTTCTCTCTTTTTCACTCCAATTTCCTGCCTCGGTTCTTTTCAGTGCACGGCTCTTCCTTTCATGCCTTTCCCTCCTGCTTTCAGTTTGTCCAACCTCCACCTCCGAACTACTAGCCATTTTCTCTTCTCTCCCCCTGGATCTCTCTTCCTCTCCTTCTCTCTCTTTAACTCACCCCTCTTATCCCTGCCCTTTCTTATTCCCTCTTCTCGTCTCCTTGGGTTACTTCTCTTCTTCTCCCCACGTCTCCGCCTCTCTAGCTTTCCCTCTAACCCTTTTATTCCTCCTCCCAGGCGTCCCTCCTCTTCCTCTCTCTTTCATCCTTCTATACACCGTTCACTCTTTCTCGAGTCCTCTTAGTTCTCTTCCCCTCTCCTCTTTACCTTCTGGCTCCCATTCCCTCCGCATCTTTCACTTATTCCTTCCCGCTTCTCTCGCGCATTCACTTCCCGCACTTCTCCTTTGTCTTCCCATCTCTTCTATCTTTGTCTCTTGTTTATATTCCATCTCCCCACCTCTCCTCCTCTTCTCTTCCCTCCTCTTTGCCCCTCCTACCCCACTTCAGCTCTCAAGCTCTCACCGCCCCCCCCTATTTCCGCTCAGGGAACCTTTTACTCATTCTCCTCGCATCTCTATTCTCCTGTCCCACCGCTCTCTACATCTTGTACTCTTTCTCCCTTCTTCTCCCATCTCTTCCGCTCCTCTTTTCCCCATCTCAACCTCGTTCTGCTCCCCTCAAGGCCTCTCCCTTCCGTCCCCTCTTTAGCCTTGGCCTCCTTTCGCACACCTAATTCTTCTATCCCATCTCTCCTTTGCCATCTCAATCTTCCTTCCCACCCTCTCCAACTCACACCTTCCATTTCTTTCCAACCTTCCCCTTTCTAGCTCCTTCACTCTTCCTTCACATCTCACCCTTCTCTCCCCTTCTTGTCTCTTCACCTTCCCCCCCTCCAATCTCTCTTCCCCTTGCCTCTACATCCTCCACCCCTCCCCCGTTCGCGTCCCCTCACTCTTTCTCCCTCTCCCTCTCTTCCTCTTCCAATCCTCGTCCTCACGTCTCATTCGCAGCTCCTTCAACTCTTCCTTTTCAGCCCCCCCCCCTCTCCACGCTGCACATCTTTCCGTCCCTCGCAGTTTGTTCTTCATTTAAATGCCCGCAGTTGCCGCTGGTCCCTCTTCGCTGTGGGTTTTGTCAGCTGTCTGTCACATCAGCCCCCCTCCCCCCCACACCTCCTTCGCCTGCTCCCTCACAGGATGCTCAGGATGTCCGAAATCTCGCTTTTTCGGCATCTACCAGAGATTCACGGGGGAGTTACTTCTAGGAGTGAAGCCGCCCCCTGTTCCCCACAAGGGCGACGTGCAGGAATAGACACGTGGGGGCCGACATTCCAGCAGGTCGGGCGAGATCTGCTAAAAAGAGACCTCCCCCCAGCTCCTGAAACATTAGAAAGACATATCTCTGATACCGAAGCATGTACTTCTCAGCCACTAGAGCATGTACCATCTCACCTGCTGCAGCATTCACATTGTTGTAACGTTTATCTGCTGATGCCTGCAAAGGCCTAACCAATAAGCCACACATACTGACATTGCAGACAGCTGTACTGTCAACACAGACCTAAAAGGGGCCTCCTTCCACCAACCGTCCAAATTTCGCGGGCAGTTTTGTAAAAATCGCTGCATTTTTACAAAACTGCCGATTTCGAGATTTTTTTGCAAATCGCGAAATCGCAAAATCCTGGAGGGTCTGTTTAAAAAGTGGTACAGTGGCTATATAGAAGCATTTCATAATTCATCACACATTCATTTATAGCCATGGAAATTGTTGTTTTGAAAGCCAGCCAGCATCTGTGACAGCAAAATCTTCCAAGAAGGGATATGGAGAGGATCTTTTAACAGAGACTCAGTCTTATTGACTCAAGGGAGGAGGATTTGATTAAATATTACAGATTGAGGGAAAAAACATCTTTACTTTACCAGGCAAAATTGGACCCACTTTGTTATACAACACTGGACATTCACACGCTATGCAATCACGTGAAGCTGCTGTCACTACTCCATCTGCTTGCATCTGGATAATCCAAAGCACTTATGCCAGGAGGTCTGGTATTTACCTGAGTGTACTTCTTTTCTACCAATTGCACTGGATGCCATAATCAAAATTACTCCTCAGTTTCTTCATTTTCCAAATAGTCTCGCAGAGCAAATTCAGGTCCAGGCAAGGGTTTTATCAGATTGCTCAATTTCCACATTTGTTGGGAGCAATAGACTGTACACACATCCAGTTATTACCTCTTACAGCAACTGCACATATCCATAGGAACCAGAAGCACAATTATGGGCAAGCTGTTGTGGATTCTCAAACGGTTTCACAAATATTTTTGCAAAATATCCTGTAAGTGCCGATGATTCATACATCATTAGGCACTCTACTATGAATCATCACTTCCAGACTGGAGTATATGGAAATTCTCTATTCGTTGGTACGATAATTGTTATGTTGTATATTTGTTATTATTAATAATATGTCCATACATATGTGTTACCATTTTATAAAATTGAAACATTATAAATAAATAATACATATGTGAATATACTTACAGCTCGTCAGGCATATGTATAAGATATTTAACAATTACATTCATTGATATTCTTTCTTTTTCATTTAAATATGCACCTATTTATATTTTAATTTAATTTATTTGTGTGGTAGCAATGCAGTACTATACAACAGTGTGTTAATGGAAAATATGTTTCCCATTGTTCAACAGAAACACTCATCCATTTATTAGATATCTAATGGACCAATGGCCATCTCTGTACCTTGTGTAGAATTGGCATTGAGGACATTGCATTCATATGAAATACATGTTTTATAATCTGAGATTTGGTACCTAATGGTTGCCTCTTTAATATTTCTATTTTATCACAAAAAATCACCTTTGATGACATTTAATGTTTTGTAAATACATTTCAGTAATGATCTGGAAACATCCAAATGACGGGAAATGGTTTAATCTGTCATGATGACTACATTTTTCTGTCATTAAACCCCATGATTTACATGTAGTTGATGGTTTGAATCTACAACATAGAGTTATTATCAAGAAATTCACAGCACCAATACACAATAGACACTAATTGTTCTTTCTATCTGAGTATGTTTGATGTAGATACAGCCAATGTGTGCTGAGTTTCTACAACATTTGGGGCTATAACCCATTTTATAGGGTGTCTGGACCGTAGTTTTGTGGGATAGGTGCCATATGTTTTTAAAAAAGAATAACCAAATCTTCTAAGTATATAAGTTGTGCTCTGTGTAATTTATCCTAAATTTAAATGTTTGTGTTAATTATATCTAACACTTCATATTTTATTTTTATTAGGACATTAAGGTTATACTCTCCAGCCTTGTCTAATGACCCCTATTTAGAATCCACAAGATAAAGGTCAAAAGAAAAATAATTTGGCCTCAGAAATCAGGGCTATCATCGAACAGAGATTTGGAATTTTTATACCTAAGTTAAGATGGTTGGATCAATATGGATGTCAATAGCTACACACTCCTGAGATGGTGTGCAAAATGATTGTAGTATGCACCACTCGTCACAATGTTGCAATCAGAGCTTATATTGATTATGAAGATGATTTATATAATGTTAATGAAGGTACATCTGGGGCCGAATTACGGGAGTGCCCTGGGGGGCGCAATGGGCGTTTGCGCCCGCTTTGCGCACCCCTGGGGCACTTTGGTATTACAGAAGGGGCTGCAGACGCTTGTGTGTCCACTTCTGTAATACTGATAGAGCAGGCACACATAAAGCGCCAGTGCTATCATCAGAGGGCGTTCCCTCATTTGCATGGAGGCGTGGCCGTTTTTCACATGAGTGCACTGCTCCTAGGGTAGCACGAGTTCGTGACTGCCCTGGGGGCCGCGCATTCATCCTAATACAGCGCATTTTCCTTTAAGAGGTATGACCGGCGCAAACAAGGAAAATGTGCCTTATGTATAATACGGCCCCTGATGTTTATAGTTCTGAACTAAAATGCATTCTCAGTAGGGATGTGTGCCAAGAAATTACATAGCTGTGAATTTTATTTCTTGTGCATAAAATACTATCATTTCAGTGACAACATTTATGTATTTCCTTAGTAAAACATTTTTAAATATGATATGATTGAATCCTAATATAACATATTGTGCAATTTTACTGTCACCTATGTCAGCGTTCTACCTAATGACAGAAGCATAGACTAATGATTTTAAGTTCATCCTCACTGTCTGTATTTTTTTAAAACATTTGGAAAATGTTATGCTTGTATGGTAAAATGTGAAAATTAGATTTTTAGTTTTAAAAAGTGCACTTACTCCAATTAGGTACCACAATTTTTTTAACATAATATAACGGTAAAGTTAATGCAAAGAGAGCATATTTAGATCAAATAGTATTTTATTTACAATCATAAATATATATAATAACTAAATTATGATTTCTAAAAAAATACTACCTTACTAAAATCTTGCAGCTGAAAACTAATCAATTCTACCTTAACCTAAACTAGTCTATAACTTATTTTAAATATGTGCTATATATATATATATATATATATATATATATATATATATATATATATATATATATATATATATATATATATATATATATATTCAGAAGAAAAGAGGCACGGAGCACTCACCGGACATCTAGAAGATTTATTCAGGGCAAATAAATTTCGGCACACTTTCAGTCGCTGCTCCTGGTCGGAGTGCTGCGGGGCGGTGGGGCGGGCGGGGGAGGGGCAGGGTGGGGGGTAGTAAACTCCAGCATACGGCCGAACGGAGGTAAGTACATAAATAAATAAATAAAACGAATTACATTGCACGCGCTGCAACTCCAAATGGCGAAGCGGCGCGCGCAATGTAATTCGTTTTATTTCCTTATTTCTGTACTTACCTCCGTTCGGCCGTATGCCGGAGTTTACTACCCCCCCACCCTGCCCCTCCACCGCCCCACCCCACCGCCCCGCAGCACTCCCACCAAGAGCCGCAACTGCACACTTTGCCTTCTTCAGTGCTTATTAGTTAGCACGATGGTTTTTGGGTTGTTTCTTAAAATTACATGAGGATTGTTTCCATTGGAGAACACAAAAATTTAACCAGCAAAAAAGGACTGCCATTCGAAGTCCAAATACCAGTGTTGTTGGCCGCCCTGCCGGTGTGTTGATTCTTGACTTGCTAGCCAGTTAAAGAACACTTTGTTTTCATTAGTTTAAAGTTCTCATAGTCTCAGATGACCAAATGCAGCATTTTTTCTTGCACAGAATACAAAACGAAAATGTTTGTTGTACCTTGCATGCAAGCCAAATCACTGCAGTCCTTTTGATGATAAAAGGCCACTGTTCTCACACACAAGAAGTGCCACAATATTACTGTCCCTCGCGACTGGCGCTGTATAAATGTAGTACATCCCAGTTGGTTTTAGTCTGTATGACTTCAATCCATTAATTCAATAATTAACAACCCATCTGGTTGACAGGTTTGTATTTCCATTTCCAAGCGCGGTGGTTCTGCCAGTACTTTAATTGCAGGCTCCAAGGTCACTTGAAATCCAGGGCACCGCATAACGCACCGGCCCACCGGGGTACCTGAACACAGGCAGCCTCCCCAAGTTCTACTCAGTCCATAAGTTGCGGGTTAGGGCAGTAGAGTCCAGGACCACCAGCAGGTCAGTCCCCTCCCCGCCTACCCTCTGCACACTTGCATCGTACCCCCTCCTGGGGTCCATCCAGTTGCTGAACCTCCATTGCTGTGCATGCCCCTTTTGCTATTTGTCAGCGCTCCGCCACAGGGTGAGAAGCTCCCTGGCGCACGCGCCCTCCCCCCCCCCCCCCGACGCTGCCTGTGCTCCACCCTAGTCCAGTATAGTCTGGATAAAGATCTCCTGCCCTTTTGCGGACCAGATGCCTTCACCAAAGCCCCCTGAATCCATACTGCGTGCGGTATTACTTCCGACCACCATATGGACGTTGCCGGTAAGTATTGTTTAATGTTAGCTATGATTGGGAACAAAGCCTCTCTCACCCCTTGCCTATCCAGCGGTAACATATTGTTGCTGCCAGCGTGAATGACTAAAATGACCGCATACTTAAAATAGGGCCCCGTATAGCGGTGTAGCCCATAGGGAGACCTGCACAGGTGTGATCCCCCAAAATTGTCTGAAAAACCAGGCCTCACGGAGTAAGGCAGGAGAGTCGAGGGACCACCAGCAGGTCAGCTCCCCCCCCTCTCCTGCCTGCCCGCTGCCCACACAAATCCTCCCCTGTGAATGGGGCAGTCCAGTCCCAGAATCAGAGTTCTTGTAAAAAACCCTTTTATTATCTACCATGCGGAGCCTACTGGCTTTGTCGCGCTCCCCAGAACGACACTGACCGATACCTGCTACAGACCCCAGAAGACTGACAATATCTCTAAATCATTTGATAGGCCTATTATTTATTCACTAGAAAACCCCACGGGGGGAGCTGCTTGGCCCCCCAGTTGCAGCCTGAGAACCCCCCAAAATATCAATGTGCCTGTAGGCCTGATTGACTATTTTACTAAGGATGGTGCGAATTATCCTCTCCGGGAGTGCCTGCCTTTCCACGGAGGACTTGAGTTAACCCTTTATTCCTTAATTTCCCTTTCAACGGTTGGTCATCAAGCAGTAGCATCATCAAGCATCATCTTAACGTCAAGTGACCAATTACCTGGGCCAAGAATGCTCCTTTAAAACGCTTTTGGCAGCAAAGCTCAGGAAATGGTATGCTGACCTGGAGTCCAATTCCAATGCTTTCCATCCAAATCTAGAAACCATGCCAACCTGACCCGAACCAGAGACAAGTTAGCAACCGTATGACCACCCTCTGCATTTCCAGTACCCTCCCTGTTGGAGGAAACGACCCATCCCCGGGCCTCCAATAGCGCACTGTTTCAACCAGGGTGCCTGGAGCCCCGCGCACACCGAAAGAACATCCAGCGAGCATCTCGGGTGAGGCCAAAAAAGTCAGGAACCACCGGCAGGTTAGCCCCCTGTGTTGCCCCCCCCGGAGCCTCACAAGCTCAGTTATAGGCTGGTGAGAGATATGTGCACCTTGGTGGGGTGTAGGTGCTTGTCGCAACACAGTTAAGGCCCGTGGCAAAATGTCCCCACGAGGGTATAAAGGGTTGATTTACTTATGAAGTATACCGCATGATGCGTAATTACCCCGCACCCGAGCTGAAGCCTAGCAATACGGTACTTTATCACCACCTTTATAAGCGGCCTCTAGAGAGACTGGGCCCGTTGTGTAATCCCACTTATACGCCACGTCCTGTTATAGTGTCCCCAGGTAAGTGGCTCAGCTTAGAGCTTGCTAAATTCTTTCCGTTGCCTCCTACGGAATAGTGCATTTAAATTGGACTGGTGACACTCATTCAGTCTCCTAAGCTTATTACTTCTTATTTAACCTTAGTGCTTTTTACTTCTTATTTAACCTAAGTGCCCACCAGTAAGAAAAAACAAAAATGTTGTTGCCCTTGTTCAAGGACAGCGATAGCTGGAGAATTTATTTATTATTATTATTATTTTAATTTTATTTTTTTAACCTGGTGACTAGCCCGATCATGTACCCCAGTTAAAAAGTAGTCTCCGATGCAGCCAATCAATCTAATACCTTAATGTTTCTGATGTCCTCAGTAATTGGTCCCGCTACTGTACTCGTGTACGGCTACTGTCTCCAGAATGGTGGCACTGAAAGTTGTCCTAAAACTCCCTTGACGAAAGGAATATATTCCGTTCAGCATGGTCATAGACTGATGGTCCCAACTTTGGGCGGGAGGCGGTCCTCTTGTGACAATAGCCTTCAGAAGAAACTCGCACTGGCTGTTAGCCGAATTAGTATGACCACAAGAACCCAAGGAAAGACTACTGGTGAAGGCCGAGAATTAGTTCACCCCCTTTGCTATCACCCCAGCCATGTGGTTAAATGAAAGCATGTGTATGTAGGCTGGTACTGATCCGACCAAGACGCTTACAGATAGCACTGGACCTTTTCACCCTGACGAAAATTAGCCACCATTGCCAGTGGCGGGAGTATTGACCAACGGCTGCTTTTAATACTGCCAGGGCGCCCAGCCCTGCCAGACATATGAAATCTGTAAGCAGGTGTCTGCTGGAGGTACCGCCTGGCTCCGCACAGGCCAGGCATGATAACATGGTCACCGCTGAACCAAGCAGACTTCTAGTGCACATACATACCGGGACAGCCTCCGTGAAAGCTTGCAACAAGCACCACGCCACCGCTGGCCACACCCTTTCCGATATGTCGTCCTTCTTCACACGACTCAGGGGCCGCCATCATAGCGAGGTGGCTCTCAGTAGCGCGGGCGTGGAGGCGGAAATAAACAAAGAAAAACGGTGTTCAGTGCAAGTGAACCCAAGTAACTCACATAACCCAACCCTGTTAGAACACCCTCCCAAACACACTCAGGTAATAACACTGAGGAGTTATAAATTTTTTTTTTTTTTATATAAGGAAAGGGTGAGACGGTAGGTATGCTCTTAATAGAGCTATATAAAAATCTCCATGCAAGCACTCAGGCAATTACACTCAGGACAATGTGCGCCTGTCTCAGCTTCCACTAAGGGGAGCTGCCTTAAACCCACGTAGCGCTCTAAATGCTCTCAATTTACCAACCTTTGTAAAGAAGAGAGGCTATAGCGTTCATGAACGCTTCCGCTGGGGCAGCTGCTGCTGGGAAATGTTGTCGGCATTTAGCGAGGTGTTCCTGTTTCAAGGTCTTTGGCATGTTTTCGTACCCTGGGCAACACCTGTACCCCATGCTTCCGCCTTCCCAGCGAAGCGCGCCTCCGGATATCACCAACATAAAAGCACCAGAAAGAGAACAATTAAGCAATTGATGTTCCGTACATGATCCCGCCCCGGTACGCGGAGCGGCCTCGTTGTCCAGATAATAAAGTTTCCCACCAGACTCGCGCTGCAAGCCGCCTCTGTCGTGCACACCCATTACCGGGCTTCCCCGCCCATAAAACGCAAGTGGACTAATGAATGGCCTTGAGATCATGACGTTATGGCGCTACTCCTCTGTCCGTAAGCACAGGGAGAAGCACAGACGGTCACCCATGCGCATTTGCCTGACTCCCTCCTCACATAACCATTTTGGTAACACTAAACTAAAACAGTCATCCCGCCATCCAGTAATCCAGCTGTGTAGCGCAGTACCGCTCCAGCATTGTCAACCCAGCCTTGCGACGCAGGGGTTGTAATGAAACACGAGTTTCCCCTGGTGTAACATTAGTTAAATAGGCCTGGTTGGAATGGGTTTGGAGAACGCAGTTTCACTCCCACGCTGACAGAGGCTGCGCAAAGGGAGGCAGCAGTGTGTGCACTGTTTACAATCAGACCAACCACTCATTCGTTCTGATAGTTTCTGTCGACCTGGGAGGTTGTATATACATACATTCCTTATAGCAGGCAATGTCCACATTCCGTCTATTTCTAAGAGCTCCCATTTTTGGGAAAGGATGCACATTAGTTCAAATTATTTGCCGAGGATCACCCACTGAACCAGGTAATCCGCGATTTGAATCGTAGCGTTGTAGTTCTATATAATACAATTGAGCCAGAAGCTGACATTTCGTCCCTTACTTGATCTTGCATGAAACGGTTTGTGTTAATGATGGATACATCGCTGGAGGCTCTGCTACACAGGGTTGCTTTAAGAGCTATAAAGCGCATAGGCAGCCTGCCTACGATTCACTGCCCCTGCTCTCACAATCAGCTAACCATGGGAAACTCTATTCGCGGTTTGAAAAGGACATTCCCAAAACCGTCCCGTTTAATCAACCTATCACCACTTCCGCCTAAGCGATGGCAGTAATCGAATCTAGCACTGCAGACTCCGTAGTCACCTGCCTTAACCACTGCGCTAATGAGATTGCATCTGTGTTTGACTGACTCACACATAGCTGCCAAGGTTTCAGATTGCTATGTGTGACATTTTCATAATTTCAGTGTAATTATGAGTGACATTTCAATGAATATGAGTGACATTTTTTCGTGAGCAAAACGAAACATATAGGGAAACATACGTATCAGAAATTACACCCATTTGATCAACAAGAAATTCTAAAAAGTCCCTGAAGACACAACATTCATCTCAAATTATTTCAGGCATTCATTCACTCTTTGTGGATGTAACAAGTTACCTACACGCATGACATTTTTGTGCGTTTCAAATGAGTGAAATATAAATTAAGAAAACTATGACTCCGACTCATTTTGGTGTAAACTAATTGGAATTACGGCCTATTACTGTTAAAGCATATGCCAGCAGCAGTCAGAATGAACTTCAGTACAGAGTCAGAGACTTAGTGCGCGACTTCCCCAGGCTGCCAGTTCACAATGCCTGGGGAGTGTGTCTGCCCATCGGAGCGCTTCACTGGTGACGTGTCAGTGGGGCTTGTGCTGAGAGCCCGTCTCAGGGCTGCTGTAAGTCCACCTGCATGAGAGTCTGCTGGCTGCAGACATGAAGAATGTCATGACGAGCCGCGTTAGAAAGAGAAGACGAAAAGAATGCTTACTGAGAGTAGTGCAACTTGTTCTCTCTCTGCTGCCCGTGGCACGGCGGTGAGCCCAGGACTGAGCCGTACGGCGGGGGTGAGATGTGCGCCTGCCTCTCGTGGACGGCGGCCGGTGCCGCACATGCCAGCCTGCAGCAGCTGTGTGCACACTGCAGCGGGCGCCAGTCTCCCCGCACACGCTGCACAGCGGCATCTCATGCGGCGCTGCCATGGTGTGAGACTCTGCCACTCAGAGTCCCGCCGCCGACCGCTTCTTCTCAGCCTCCGAGCCTCCCACTTCCTGCGGCTGCTTCCTGTTAAACCAGGAGGACGTGAGGTAATCGCGCCAGGCGCCGCACTGCCAGCCGCAGCGGCAGCCAGTTAACGCACGACTTGTGTGTCTGAGAGGGCAGGCCCCGGGGTCCCGGTAATTTTAATTGGGCAGGGGTGAGTCTCGACGTCACATGATGTGGTCAGCGCCGCGGCGGGAGCAGTTTTGCAACATTGTAGCTTAGTGCGCGCACGCACGGGCTCTCAGAGCAGCAGGATCCGATGTCAATTGTGAGAAGTTGGCCTGGCATATGCTGTCCACTAATTATAGTGGGCACCTTGCACCAGTCCAAACAAACCCTTATTGGAGATAGGTTAAAGACAACCTTATTGAAAGCTATCCTAGTGGTAGCTATGGAGAGCAGCCTTCAGGCTAAGTCTTGAAGGAATGTAAAGCAGCTTGTTTTACCAGTCTATAATCTCTTGAGTGATCAAATGAAAGAGCACCACACCAGGTATATATTCAAAATATATGTATTTATTGCTAAACACACCCCTCTAGTCTCTTTATGAGGCTAGAGTTCGAAGTACATAAGTTATAAGTTATTAAATCACAGTAATAGCACAAATACACGTTTGGGCCCTAGGGGCGTACCAAACCATATACCAATAAAGTGGTATGCGAACCACGACTGAACTAGACACTAGGCCTAGAGCCTCTAGAAGTGCTTGGACCACAAGGAACCATCCAAGGTAGTGACACAGGGGACCTACGGGAGACGCGTGCAGTGTAAATACACAACCGCGATACGCCGTTGACTTCTATGGAGAAAGTCGGGATCGGGAAAATAGAGAAAAGGGACACTTAAAAGATGACTAGGACAAAACCCTTTGAGATCTAGAACTTTGAAGAGTCTCTACCCACGGGAGCACCGGAGTACTCGTGTTACCTCACCCAGGGAAGCCTGGTGCATAGGTGCCTTTCGGGGTCGGGTTTCGTCGTCGATTCGAATGGCGATCTGCTGCAAAGTGCTGCTGGCGGCCAAGAGAAAAGTGTCCGGGTGGATCCAAGAGTGGATCGGAGTTCTGAAGAACCTGAAAGCAGAGGGGACAGAGTCTGGGTCACTAGCCAGTGACCAGGAAGGCGATGGACAGATGTCCACCGATGTCGAGTGCTTCAGGTGCGTTGACGGTCGTCTTGACTCTTCAGCCACGAGGTCCAGGAGGCGTTGTCGGCGACCAGGAGCAGGATTTGGGCTGGTACGCGATGTCTGTCGAGTGCTAAGGTGTCGGCGACCGGATTGGACTCAACAAGCCTTGGCAACGGCAAGTCTCGGTGAAGATGTAGATCGTTGATGGTGCAGACCAGCAAGGTCTGTGGAACTCACCCAGCGAGGGTAAGTGACGGCAGGCCTGGAGCAATCAGGATGCCAAGTAAGAAAAGGATTGGCCTTCGTTAAGGGCTACTTGCCAACGGGCTAGCGACCGCGAAGGAGCCTCGTGACGCCGCACGTGGATCTGGCTTACAGGACACTCGTGGAGTGGGGGCCAGTGATCTTCGGTGCAGGTGGTGCTGGAGGCTAGGGCTACTCGGAGCCCAAAGCACGACTTCTTGGGAGACCCAGAAGAGGATGCACTTGCAAATGTGCTCGGTGTCCAGGGGTCACGGTCTCAAGTCACCCACGATAGCCACGGGCCTCAGCTTTGCTGGGGACTCAGGGTAGCCTCGGGAAGTCTGAGAATCCACCTCTGGTGATGCGATGACTTCGGCGTCCGACGGGAGCTTCAGAAATGCGAACCGGACAGATGCTTCTTTGGTGCCTGCCAAGCAGGGGAGTCACTCCTTGACCCCAAGGGAGATTCTTCTGTCCTCTAATCGTGAGTAGAGCGTCGAAGGTCCAGGATTCAGTTTCAGAGTTTCGTCCAGGGATAATCTAAAGTCCTAAGGACTGGGTTCCTATCTTTATACTAAAGATAGGGGTTGGACTACTCTGTGGCCCCACCTATGGGTGGGTCAGGGCAGAGGGGTGGCTACACCCCTTTCCCTTTGTCCAGTTCGTGCCAAAGCAGGGGCTGCTAGCCCCTGATCCGGTTTGAACTGGGGTATGCACAGGGACACCAAATGTGCCCCCAGTGCAGGACTTCAAAGCACCCGAAAGTGCTCCCGCCCAGCCCCAATACACATTATCCTGTCTGGGGAGGTGGTCACACCTCCCTGGGACAGGAAACCTATTGTCCAGGCCTCCCCTGCCGGAGTTTCGTCCAGCAGCAGGAGGCCAGACTCGTGTCTGTGGCAGCAGCATCCATTTTGTGATGCCAGGGCTCTGGAAAGAAGTTACCGGACTAGTCAGAGTTAACATGTCTTTCCCTCTAGAAGGGTGGAATGCTACCCCCGCCGCCAGGATTGGCGGGGGGTAGTATTCCAAGATGTTTGACACCAAACACGACATGTTTAGGTGCAGCCATTCCAAAGTTAGCATTTTACCGCGAGGATATAATGCGCTTAAGAGTATATGGTCAGGCTGCACTACAAACAGCATCAGAGATGGTCTCCGAACGCTGCAGAGGGGCCCTGCTCATGCAGGGGCCCCCTCTCACATAGGAACCACGCACTCTGCCTTTAGGATTGATAAGGCCTGCCTTAGGAGTGACTTATAGGTTTATATGTGTGTATGTATTTCGTGATATAGGTAACCTATATCACAGTAAGGGGTGCATGCACCACCTTACCCAGGCTGCAGTAGCAGACCTGTGGTGTCAGTTTGGATGGCCTTCCAGGGGTGGCATAATACATGCTGCAGCCCCTGGCAGGCCTCTGAGTTACCTATGCCCTTGGTACATAGTATACCATATACTAGGGACTTATAAGGGCACTCCAGATCCCAATCAGTGATGTGCCTAAGGCACATGGAAACCATTTTAGAGAGGAAGCAGCTAGGCTGGGGTTCTGATTAGCAGGGCCCCAGCCAGACTAATGTCGAAAAACAGTGAAGCATCAGCAAAAAGTGGGGGTACCCATGTGAAGCAGATCCTACTCTCCTACACAACCCCCCAAACTTAGGGACATTAAACTAACCTTGCCCAGTTAAGTCTTCATGTTCTAAGTGGAAATACCTAGAGAGTCCATCTGCATTCGCATGGTTACTCCCAGGCCTATGTTCCACTGTAAAGTCCATCCCCTGTAGGGAAATGGACCACCTAAGCAGTTTGGGGTTTTCACCCTTCATTTGTTTTAGCCATAAGAGGGGCTTATGGTCTGTCTGAACCAGGAAGTGTGTACCAAACAAGTATGGCCTCAACTTCTTCAGAGCCCAGACCACAGCAAAGGCCTCCCTCTCTATGGCTGACCAACGTTTCTCTCTAGGGGTCAGCCTTCTGCTAATAAAAGCTACTGGCTGATCCTGACCTTCTTCATTCAATTGTGACAGTACAGCCCCTACCCCCAATTCAGATGCATCAGTTTGAACAATGAACTTCTTGGAGTAATCAGGACTCTGCAGAATTGGAGCAGTGCACATGGCCTGCTTGAGGTCATCAAATGCCTTTTGACAGCTAACTGTCCACTGAACCTTTTGGGCATTTTCTTAGAAGTTAAGTCATTCAGGGGTGTCACTATTGATCCATACCCCTTGACAAATCTCCTATAGTACCCAGTCAGGCCTAAGAAGGCTCTCACCTGAGTCTGGGTAGTGGGAGCAGTCCAGTCCATGATGGTCTGGATCTTGCTCTGCAAAGGTTGAACCTGGCCTCCACCCACAAGGTGGCCCAGGTACACAACCTGACTCTGCCCTATCTGGCACTTAGTGGCCTTGATAGTCAGGCCTGCCTTTTGCAGGGCCTGTAAAACATTCCTGAGGTGGACCAGGTGATCCTCCCAGGTGGAGCTAAAGACAGCAATATCATCTAGATAAGCTGCACTATAGGCTTCCAGTCCTGTGAGAACTGTATTCACCAACCTCTGGAAAGTGGCAGGTGCATTCTTCAGACCAAAGGGCATTACCACAAATTGATAATGTCCACTAGGGGTCGAGAATGCTGTTTTGGGCTTTGCAGTATCAGCTAGTCTGATCTGCCAGTAGCCAGCTGTTAGGTCAAATGTGCTGAGATATTTGGCAGAGGCCAAAGTATCTATGAGCTCATCTGCCCTGGGTATTGGATGGGCATCAGTCCTAGTGACTGCATTGAGACCCCTGTAGTCCACACAAAACCTCATCTCTCTTTTTCCACCACTGGTGTGAGGTTTCGGTACAAGGACTACTGGACTAGCCCAAGGGCTATCTGAGGGTTCAATAACTCCCAATTCCAACATTTTCTGGACTTCAGTCCTGATACAGTCCCTGACATGGTCAGGTTGCCTATAAATCTTGTTTTTAATAGGCAGACTGTCCCCAGTGTCCACTTCATGAGTGCACCAGGTGGTCTGACTGGGTGTCAGTGAAAACATATGTCTAAACTGATTGAGGACTTGCCTGCAATCAGTTTGTTGCTGGGTAGTGAGGCTGCCTGCCAAGGCTACACCATCAACTGACCCATCGTCAGGGTTCTGTGAGAGCAGGTCAGGGAGTGGGTCACTCTCCTCCTCCTGCCCTTCATCAGTAGCCATGAGCAAGCCCATGTCTGCCCTGTCCACATATGGTTTTAACCTGTTGACATGGAGAACCCTGTGGGGACTCCTGGGTGTTCCTAGGTCTACTAAATAAGTGACCTCACCCTTCTGCTCAACAATAGTGTGGGGTCCACTCCATTTATCTTGGAGAGCTGCTGGGGCCACTGGCTCCAACACCCACACCTTCTGTCCTGGCTGGTAAACAGTCAGAACAGCCTTTTGGTCATGCCAGGCCTTTTGAAGTTCCTGGCTAGCCTCAAGGTTTTTGGTTGCCTTTTTCATGTACTCAGCCATCCTGGAGCGGAGACCAAGTACATAGTCCACTATATCTTGCTTTGGGGGCTTGAGAGGTAACTCCCATCCTTCCTTCACCAAGCACAGTGGACCCCTCACAGGGTGGCCAAACAGAAGTTCAAAAGGGCTGTAACCAACCCCTTCTGAGGCACCTCCCTATATGCGAATAAAAGGCAGGGCAAGAGTATGTCCCATCTACGCCTAAGCTTTTCTGGGAGCCCTTTAATCATGCCCTTCAAGGTTTTGTTGAATCTCTCAACTAAACCATTGCATTGTGGGTGATAGGGTGTGGTGAACTTATAAGTCACTCCACACTCCTTCCACATTGCTTTTAAGTACCCAGACATGAAGTTAGCACCCCTGTCTGATACTACCTCCTTAGGAAAGCCCACTCTTGAGAAGATTCCCAGGAGGGCCCTTGCCACCACAGGTGCTGTAGTGGTCCTGAGGGGAATAGCTTCTGGGTACCTGGTGGCATGATCCACTACCACCAGGATAAACCTGTGCCCAGAGGCTGTTTGGGGATCCATGGGACCAACAATGTCAATCCCTACCCTTTCAAAGTGCACCCCCACCACAGGTAGTGGTATCAGGGGGCCTTTGTAGTGCCACCTGCTTTGCCACTGGCTTGGCAGGTTACACAGGAGCGACAAAACTCCTTACTGTCTTCAGACATGTGGGGCCAGTGAAAGTGAGGGACAATTCTGTCCCAAGTCTTGTTCTGGCCCAGGTGACCTGCTAAGGGAATATCATGGGCTAGGGTCAATAGGAAGCCCCTGAACTTCAAAGGTATTACCAACCTCCTGGTAGCACCAGGCTTGGGGTCTCTACTCTCTGAGTACAGGAGTCCATCATCCCAATACACTGTATGGGGACCACTAGCTTTCCCAGCAGCCTCAGCAGCAGCTTGCTGTCTGAGGGGTTCAAGGGAGGAGCAGCTCTGCTGCTCCTGGCTCAGATCTGCCCTAGAAGGTCCCCCTGTCCCCAAGAACTCAACCTGGTCAGGTTCAAGTTCCTCTGGGACAGTTCCTTCTTCAGGGCTGAGATCATCCCCCTCAAGGGACTGATCTTCCTCCTGAGCCAAGGGGAAGGCACTGCCTTAACCCTACTACTCCTCCTCTTGGAAGGCACTTGGTCCATTATTCCAGAATCCAAGGCCTGTTCAGTGCTAGACATTTTGGCTTGTGACCTGGTCACAGCAAACACATCTGCAGGGATCCCCAGCATTTCTGCATGGGTCCTGAGCTCCACTTCTGCCCAAGCAGAAGTCTCTAAGTCATTGCCAAGCAAGCATTCGACTGGTAGGTTTGCACTTACCACAACCTTCTTAAGGCCAGTTACGCCTCCCCAGGAGAAGTTAACAACTGCCAGAGTATGGTCTGTTCTGACATTGCTAGCATTGGTCACTTGGTACATCTCACCAAGCATAACTTGCCCAGGAAGCACAAGGTCTTGTGTCACCATTGTGACACTTGCCCCTGTGTCCCTAAATGCCAAAGCCTCACGTCCATTGATTAAAGGCTGTTGTCTGTACTTGCCCAGATTACTGGGACTCACAGTGGAGGTCACATCCATGCCTCCATCACAGACTAACACAGCCTGAGTCAGTTCTCTGACTAAGTCAGAGCCCAACTCAGTTCCCAGGGTGAACCCTACTAAACCCTTTGCTGGAGCACTTCCACCAACTGTACTAGGGGGAACAGGTGCCTTAGGGGCATTGGTGGGTGCTGGACTGGAGTCTTTGGACTTGGTGCAATCACTGGTCCAGTGGGTCTTTTGCTTACAGACCTTGCACCATGGTTTTCTTTGGCCTTTCCCTTTGGTAGACTGTGAATCCCCACCAGAAGAAGATTTTTGGGGGCCTGATGAAGACTTTTGATCTTTACCCTTCTCCCCACCCTTGTCAGAGTTCTTAGCATCTTGCGTCTTGGTTTCCCCACCTTGGTTCTGTACCTTCTGCTTCACCCTGGTTCTGACCCATTTGTCTGCCTTCTTTCCCAATTCTTGGGGAGAGGTCAGATCAGAGTCTACCAGGTATTGATGCAACAGCTGATTTTGACAGTTATTAAGAATCTGCTCCCTCATTATCAGATTGTACAATCCTGAGAAGTCACACACCTTACTGCCCATCAACCAGCCTTCCAGAGCCTTGGCAGAACAATCCACATAGTCTACCCAGTCTTGAGTCTGTGCTTTTGGGTGTCTCTGAACTTCAACCTGTACTGTTCAGTGGTTAGGCCAAACCCATCAATAAGAGCACTCTTCAAGACCTTGTAATTATCAGCATCCTCCTCTCTAACAGTGAGGAGCTTATCTCTATCTTTGTCAGCAAAGGAGAGCCACAAGATTGCTGCCCACTGCTCCTGAGGGACCTTCTGTACTTTACAGGCCCTCTCTAATGCAGTTATCCATTTGTGGATATCATCCCCACTCTGGTAGGGAGGGACAATCTTGCTCAGGTTCCTATGGTCATAGGACCTTTCCCTGTCTCTAGGGACATGGCTGCCACCATGGGACTCTAGTCCCAACTTTCTTCTCTCTCTAAGGAGATCTAGGGATTCCCTATCTAAAGCCAATTGCTTTTTTCTGATTTCCAGCTGAGTTTCCTCATACTGGACCAGTCTGGTTCTCCTCTCATGAGAGGATTCCCTCCTGTGAGAGGAGACAGAGCTCCCTATAGAGGTGCCAGAGTGGTTAGACTCCTGAGAAGGTGATCTAGACTTCCTGGGCACACTCTTAATCCTTCCTGGGGGACAAAGAGGGTGTCATCTTGATCATCCTCATCATCATCCACAGGAGGGATTGGGTTTTCCAGGTCATGGTCATTGTCACCCTCCTGGCCAGTTTCAGAGGGGGGCTGGGGGTATTGGTACCCCTGGCCTCGTCCTCTTCTTCTGCCCCACCCTCAGCTCCTACCCCTTCAGTCCCTACAGGCTTACTAAGGTCATAAGCCACCAACAACTCCTTGAGGTGTTGGGTGGTGGGGCTTTGGCCTGTCCTTATTTTTCTCAAGTTACATAAAGCTCTCAATTCCAAGAATGGGAGTGTATCATACTTGGAGGGTGGAAGCTCAATGGCTTCCTGCAAGGATTCTTTGGATCCTGCCCTTAAAGACATTACTAGTGTGGTGTGGTGTATGCACTACCTACTCTAGTGTGGCCTACTAAACTCTCTTGAGTTGTAGAAAGGGTTGTGCTATCCCTTAACACACAACTCTAAGTTCAGTAGAACTTACTGTATTCTAAGCTTAAATTATATGTACCTTAGGTACCTTTAGTGGTTTTCAGTTGATCAATTCAATTGAGATTATCTGGTAAAACAATAGCAAGCTGGAATCCCACGCGCTGCACACCAATGTGAGAAGTTGGCCTGGCATATGCTGTCCACTAATTATAGTGGGCACCTTGCACCAGTCCAAACAACCCCTTATTGGAGATAGGTTAAAGACAACCTTATTGAAAGCTATCCTAGTGGTAGCTATGGAGAGCAGCCTTCAGGCTAAGTCTTGAAGGAATGTAAAGCAGCTTGTTTTACCAGTCTATAATCTCTTGAGTGAGCAAATGAAAGAGCACCACACCAGGTATATATTCAAAATATATGTATTTATTGCTAAACACACCCCTCTAGTCTCTTTATGAGGCTAGAGTTCGAAGTACATAAGTTATAAGTTATTAAATCACAGTAATAGCACAAATACACGTTTGGGCCCTAGGGGCGTACCAAACCATATGCCAATAAAGTGGTATGCGAACCACGACTGAACTAGACACTAGGCCTAGAGCCTCTAGAAGTGCTTGGACCACAAGGAACCACCCAAGGTAGTGACACAGGGGACCTACGGGAGACGCGTGCAGTGTAAATACACAACCGCGATACGCCGTTGACTTCTATGGAGAAAGTCGGGATCGGGAAAATAGAGAAAAGGGACACTTAAAAGATGACTAGGACAAAACCCTTTGAGATCTAGGACTTTGAAGAGTCTCTACCCACGGGAGCACCGGAGTACTCGTGTTACCTCACCCAGGGAAGCCGGGTGCATAGGTGCCTTTCGGGGTCGGGTTTCGTCGTCGATTCGAATGGCGATCTGCTGCAAAGTGCTGCTGGCGGCCAAGAGAAAAGTGTCCGGGTGGATCCAAGAGTGGATCGGAGTTCTGAAGAACCTGAAAGCAGAGGGGACAGAGTCTGGGTCACTAGCCAGTGACCAGGAAGGCGATGGACAGATGCCCACCGATGTCGAGTGCTTCAGGTGCGTTGACGGTCGTCTTGACTCTTCAGCCACGAGGTCCAGGAGGCGTTGTCGGCGACCAGGAGCAGGATTTGGGCTGGTACGCAATGTTTGTCGAGTGCTGAGGTGTCGGCGACCGGATTGGACCCAACAAGCCTTGGCAACGGCAAGTCTCGGTGAAGATGTAGATCGTCGATGGTGCAGACCAGCAAGGTCTGTGGAACTCACCCAGCGAGGGTAAGTGAGGGCAGGCCTGGAGCAACCAGGATGCCAAGTAAGAAAAGGATTGGCCTTCGTTAAGGGCTACTAGCCAACGGGCTAGCGACCGCGAAGGAGCCTCATGACGCCGCACGTGGAGCTGGCTTACAGGACACTCGTGGAGTGGGGGCCAGTGATCTTCGGTGCAGGTGGTGCTGGAGGCTAGGGCTACTCGGAGCCCAAAGCACGACTTCTTGGGAGACCCAGAAGAGGATGCACTTGCAAATGTGCTTGGTATCCAGGGGTCACAGTCTCAAGTCACCCACGATAGCCACGGGCCTCAGCTTTGCTGGGGACTCAGGATAGCCTCGGGGAAGTCTGAGAATCCACCTCTGGTGATGCGATGACTTCGGCGTCCGACGGGAGCTTCAGAAATGCGAACCGGACAGATGCTTCTTTGGTGCCTGCCAAGCAGGGGAGTCACTCCTTGACCCCAAGGGAGATTCTTCTGTCCTCTAATCGTGAGTAGAGCGTCGAAGGTCCAGGATTCAGTTTCAGAGTTTCGTCCAGGGATAATCTAAAGTCCTAAGGACTGGGTTCCTATCTTTATACTAAAGATAGGGGTTGGACTACTCTGTGGCCCCACCTATGGGTGGGTCAGGGCAGAGGGGTGGCTACACCCTTTCCCTTTGTCCAGTTCGCGCCAAAGCAGGGGCTGCAAGCCCCTGATCCGGTTTGAACTGGGGTATGCACAGGGACACCAAATGTGCCCCCAGTGCAGGACTTCAAAGCACCCGAAAGTGCTCCCGCCCAGCCCCAATACACATTATCCTGTCTGGGGAGGTGGTCACACCTCCCTGGGACAGGAAACCTATTGTCCAGGCCTCCCCTGCCGGAGTTTCGTCCAGCAGCAGGAGGCCAGACTCGTGTCTGTGGCAGCAGCATCCATTTTGTGATGCCAGGGCTCTGGAAAGAAGTTACCGGACTAGTCAGAGTTAACATGTCTTTCCCTCTAGAAGGGTGGAATGCTACCCCCGCCGCCAGGATTGGCGGGGGGTAGTATTCCAAGATGTTTGACACCAAACACGACATGTTTAGGTGCAGCCATTCCAAAGTTAGCATTTTACCGCGAGGATATAATGCGCTTAAGAGTATATGGTCAGGCTGCACTACAAACAGCATCAGAGATGGTCTCCGAACGCTGCAGAGGGGCCCTGCTCATGCAGGGGCCCCCTCTCACATAGGAACCACGCACTCTGCCTTTAGGATTGATAAGGCCTGCCTTAGGAGTGACTTATAGGTTTATATGTGTGTATGTATTTCGTGATATAGGTAACCTATATCACAGTAAGGGGTGCATGCACCACCTTACCCAGGCTGCAGTAGCAGACCTGTGGTGTCAGTTTGGATGGCCTTCCAGGGGTGGCATAATACATGCTGCAGCCCCTGGCAGGCCTCTGAGGTACCTATGCCCTTGGTACATAGTATACCATATACTAGGGACTTATAAGGGCACTCCAGATCCCAATCAGTGATGTGCCTAAGGCACATGGAAACCATTTTAGAGAGGAAGCAGCTAGGCTGGGGTTCTGATTAGCAGGGCCCCAGCCAGACTAATGTCGAAAAACAGTGAAGCATCAGCAAAAAGTGGGGGTACCCATGTGAAGCAGATCCTACTCTCCTACATCAATTACTGTCACAGAGCAGCCGCCCATGCCCCCCCTCCCCCCGGCGCACAGGTCAGAGAGGCACCACCACCAGCCAGGCAGCGCACGCTAGCAGCACCCTGGCTTTAATTTAGCCAGTTTCAGCGCCGCCGCGCGTCAGCAGAGAGTCAGGGGCAAATGCGTGACAATGCATTTCAGTGCGGTGATGCGGAACACCACACTGAAATGCGTTAGCGTCACGCCTGATGTGTGACACTTGACAGGACTGCTCACATGCCACTGGAGCCACCCCCCACTACAGACGGGCGGGCCCCTGCAGCTCCCAATCCAGTACAAAACAAAATATATATATACTTTATATAAGATATTACATTCCTAATGTTTTAAGTAAGAATTGTTGATGTTTTTTACTGACACTATACATATTACAAACGGCTGAAAGGCAGCAACATGGAGACACTATACTGTTTGTACAAGTGTGTATGAGTTTTAACATATTTGCTTTTGTCTACAGAGCATAATCTTCCTAATTAAAACTATGCATTTATCATGTTTCTTCAAGGTATATCTTTTAGAAAGTAAGCTTAGACACCGATGTTTATCAATTAACTATTATCCCGCCCCACCTGGCTGGTTCATCCTTCCATTTTCAACATAATGCCTGTGTGGTGTTTATCCGATATGG
The DNA here is from genome assembly GCA_963921515.1 of Calotriton arnoldi. Taxonomy (NCBI): domain Eukaryota; kingdom Metazoa; phylum Chordata; class Amphibia; order Caudata; family Salamandridae; genus Calotriton; species Calotriton arnoldi. The sequence continues at coordinate 177,499 of CAWUFW010013720.1, forward strand.
CATAATAAATGAAAATATATTGCAGGATGCAAGTGAACACCCAAGATTAAACCATGCAGGCCGATCATGCAAAGTAAAACAAAAAACTCAATATTTTTTGTTTGTATTCAATTGCGAACCTACATTAGAAATATTAAAATCCATATATTGCTTCACATGTACCATTACAAATGTTTATGTAAGTTGTGAACACTTTCACGAATTTTGAAAAAAAAGTAGAAATAGCACAATGTTAAATGTGCGCCTCAAGATTTAAGTTAATGTTACTATTAAAATATAGAATTTTTGTGCACATTATATATTTTCAAAGTCACACTACTAGTACAAAAACCCATGCATTCAATAGCAATATTTCTCCACAAGCAAATGTGACCTAGTTGAAACATGAATATTCCTAGATATCCTACATGTGAATATCTGGGAATATCAGAATAGTACAAATGTTCTTCCTTATGATTTGCATTTTAATTTCTTTGTCTGAAAGCAGGCACTGTATAATTTATTGACACAGTCTAATAAATAAAGGCATAATATGCATGACAGAATTATGATATGGAGCAAAATGTTGTTTATTAAATGGAGCATAATTTAAGCTATGCTAAATAAATGGGTTTAGCAGTCATCTGAACCCGTTCTGACTTCCAGGGGTCTACAAGTAATGCACCTCAGAAAAACAATAGGGATTCACTCTTGTCTATGAAACTCACAGACCAGCTTTCATCATGTTAGCCTGGTCACAACAAAATTAAAACAGCTTTAATTGATGAATTATGATGCTGTTTCCCAGTTGTATTAATTACATTTAGTTTCACACAAATCATAATGTCTAGTCCTCCGTTCCTGCTAAGTGCCACCTGGTCCAGTAAGTTATTCTTCATTCTGAAGTGATAGGCCCCAAGAGGTATTGAATAAACTTTGGCGCCTACAGATATTCTACCCAATTCCCCAGCACCGCTGACATGCCAATTGTGGCCATCTGGAGTAGCCACTTGTACTGTACTATGCCATGTATGTCATCATCAATACTGGAAGCAGGAGGCCACGCTGAACTCAACAGCCATTGATCAAATTTTTTGTCCAGTTCCCCATGCCAACTAGTAATCCTCTTTCCAGTGGTTTTTCAATTCCTTTGTATTATTTAATGAAGGTCCTTTGGTTTGGTACAGGCATTCTAGCTCTGGGACAGACTGAGAAAGCTATAATTCCTGAGGCTCAAGCTGGGGAAAACTAGGATATGGTGCTGCCAGGATTTGATGCACTGCTGTCCCGTCTTTCACTCAAACAAATTGTTTAGACGATGGTCAATGAAACCCTTAGTAAAACTGATAGGACTATAGAAATCTGGAGATTAAAAAATACTTTTTGATCCCTCACCATAGGGTAACACACCCCAGTGACCTTAAACTGATTATAAACATATTAGCTCAAAAGCTGTGCAAAGTGAATTACTTTATCCATGACATTGTGTGAATTATGAAACCCATGGTGAAGACAGGCAAAGGTCACCTAAATAAATACCAGTATTTGTAAAGCACACAGCTACCTCCGGAGAGGTGTCCCGGCGCTGGGGGCCGTCGGGAAGATTAAGCAAGCTGTTACCTAGAGTCACATGGTGCTGGGCTAACCTGCTGCCGGCCCCGGGGATCGAACCGTGAACCCCATGGTCCGGAGTCAGGCACCCTGGCCGCTGCGCCACACCTCTTCCCTGAGGTAAAGTTTAGCAAAATTTGACCTATTGCAACTGAAGTGCTCCTGCTGCAAGGTTTTCCGCCCATGAAGGATGTTATTTTGTGTGGCATAAGATTATTTAATGTTTGCTTTCAGTAAGTAAATGGTTCTGAGAGTGTTGAGGCAATCGGTAGCACTGAACATATGAGGTTTAATTTACCCACTACCATTCAGGGTTGGCCGTAATATTGAGAACGTACTAGTAAAAAGCTCCCATGTTCTGAGATTCTTTATTGCTCAACTCCTACCCACGGGACTTCAGATAGTAAAGAAATGCAAAGCAAAGCACCTCAATGCCAGCAATCAACCTGCTGTTGAACAAAAGCTAATGGTTCAGTCAATGCTGTTTGAGTTACAGACAGCACCAGGATGCCCTGATAATGGGAGAAGTATATTTTTAAAATCAACATTTCAATGATTCTCTTAGTAAGTTAAACATTTCCTCCCACTGCTCCAGGTTTCAAAAGCTTACAAATATTTTACACTTCACATTTTTGTACTTTACAAATCTTTTTTTCAAAACAAAACAAATTGCCTCAGTGCACGAAACCCCTGATCCCTCGTAATTAATCAGACTTTACTACTTGATTGACCCCTAGAAGAAGGTGTAAGGACCTACAAGTATACAGAGCATGAATCCTGTGTAGTTTTGTATATGAGTTCTAAAACAGTTACCACATCTTGGAGTAAGCTGTGACTGCTTGTCCAAACTACCATTGTAGAGTTAGGAGTATTGGCGCTTAAGGGATTGGCCAAATTTGTCTCTTAAATTAAACACCAATTTATAGATTTGACCCTTGGAATCCAGATGGCGCTTGACCGTTCGGATGGAGCTTTGCCACCGTGATTCGAATGGAGCTGGAACAAAAACACAGGTCATGCATATATCAGCAACTGCCAGATCCTTAATTTTCAGTCAATGATGAGAGGTTGAAGAACTTTCAAAACTTTCATTTATCCTTTAGGAATTAGTAGGCTTATTCATCTTTATTCAGATTAGTCCAGTCTACAGAAATAATGAGTAAAAGGTTGATTGGTGACAGCATAAATCAATACAGAGTGTTCCTTAAAGGAAATTGTCATTAAAGTAGCTAAAGGACCTAATCTACCCTAAGGTAGGACCTATGAAGAGTCCCTTCAAGAAATTAGTAAGATTTTTGGAGTATAGATAAAGACCAGAACTCCCCATTAAGAGTTATTCAAGTAACTCAGTTGAGTTCCCCACAGCTGCAGTAGCAACCGTTAGAGTAACAGTGATAGAGGAATGATCATTGCAGTAGCATCGATCAAAGAGAATCAAGATGAAGAAAAGCAAAGTCACTGTTAGCAGCAGCTTCCAGCAACGATAGAGTGACTCTCCCATAGTACAGTCATTAGGGGATCTTCTTCTCTCTAACAAGGAACACTCAATATAATATATACAAACATACAGTAATATAACAAAAATTAGTAGTCTGTATTTAGAGTGGTGGGAGGAGTTTCACCAGCACATGAATAGGCTGTGCCTCCTTTGCACCCCCTCTGTCACGCTGGACCAGGGAGGACAGAACTGGTTTGTACTGAGCTCAGAGACTCTGAAACAAAGACTTCAATGAGAAAATGGGGTATAAGTATGAGACCTTAAACCCCAGGACTTTAGATTACTTCTGGAAACAAGAGCACACTTGCCAAGAAGAAGAGCTGAAGAGATGTGTGAGGAGAGCTGCCTTTTCTTTGTGAGGGGTAGGTTGACCTGCAGTTGCTGCTTCTATCTGTGGCAGAGGAAAAGGACTGACTCTATTTGCCATGCTGTGGTATCCTGCTTGAGAAGGTTTCCAACGGCTTGCAAGTGCTTGCCTCCTGGGTGGAAGTCTCAAGGAGATAAAAGATTTCAAAAGATCCTTGTTGGATCTAAAAGGAACCTGCCTGGAAGGAGAGCTGGGAAAGCTGTGTGAGGAGCGCTGCCCCTGATGTGTGTGGGGTTGGTTAGCCTGCAGTTGCTGCTCCTGTCTGGAGCAGGAGAAGGACTAGGCTGTTCTTCACCCTTTTATTTTAAAGGAAAGTGTGTGAGCGTGACTTAACTCCACAAAAAGAATACACTGGCATGTGCAACTTCGGCCGGTGGTGATTGCCTTTCTGTAAGGAAGGCACGACTCCCCTGCTCCTGACTTCAGTGCCAGGATTGTGGTCTAACCCCCTCTCTAACCGCCACCTGACCGGGAATCCCTGAATGCCCCCCCCCCCCCCCCAGTAGCGAGGAGCACTATGAACAGAGCTTAGAGAACTAGTGCCGAGCGGAGGCACCAAGGAGTCATTGTGACCATCTGCGGCCGTCCAGAAAGAACCCCCTTCAGTGTGGCCCCTCGCATCGACAAGGCTACAGATGGAATCCCGCCTGCATCGGAGGGAAACAGCCAATCCTATCGCGGCCCCCTTTGAAGGTCACATCGCCTGGGAGAAACCAGAGAGGAGCGGTCCTGCAACACAGAGCATCTAGCCTTGTTCCCCGGTGTGAAGGGAGCTCCTTCGTAGAGGAGCACTGGCCCGGCATCCATAGGGAAGTCTGCACCAGGGGAGATGAGCAGCTACGCCGCGCAGTCGAGGGCAGCTGCCAAGGTGAAATACTGCCGCTGGGGACCCAGCGAGGTCTCTCCAATAATTTTACCTTCGGGGGCATCCTTTTCTGATGATTGCGAGGAGTGTCTTCAACGGAGTACTCCCATTTGGTTGAGTGAGGGTTCTGGTTACCACGGGAGTTACCAGATTAACTGTAGTGGGCAGGAAGAAGCTCCCGTGCCCTACAGTTGGCCTGAATTACCGTATAACCTTGTAAGAGAAGTGCAGAAGCGATGTGGCTTCGTATTTAGAGTGCAAATTGGTGATTCATGTGTTTTTATTTTCTCCTAACCTGATCTGCATTTTATGACCTGATTTTGGGTTACATGTTGTTTTCCTCACATGTCCAGGGCTGGCACGGTATGCCCAGCAGCCATGAATTATGTATGACCTAAACCTGCATTTCATGCCCTGTTATTATGATTTATGTTATTTTATGCCTTGTGACAGGATGACAAGCACAATTTCAGGACCTGCAGATTATGTACAGTGAAGATACTGTTATAATGTTTGCAAACTTATAAATATTTACTTTATTGCACTACCTGTACTGTTATGCCAATTGCCTAGTAGACAAAGTGATTTATGGTTTATGTGATTGTGTTCAATGTGTTATATACAATATATGGGATATTTTTATATACTACTGTGTGGAGTCTCTTTTGTGGTGGATGTATTTATTGTGTCAGTGGTGTGTGTGTGTGTGTTGCACAAACGCTTTACACATTGCTTCTGGGATAAGCCTGACTGCTCGTGCCAAGCTGCCAATGGGGTGAGCAGGCGCTAACCTGGGTGTGTAACTCCCTTACCCTGACTAGAGTGGTGGGTTCTGCCTGGCTTAGGTGCATACTCTAGTCAACCAGAAACCCCATTTCTAACAGTATCTAAGTCTATTGTCCAATGGAAACCACTCATCTGATGGTGTTGTCAACACTTGTTTCTTCTCCTCCTGATTCCCACTGTAAATATTCATGCTGGTATATAATAAAACAGTGTTGCAAACACTAGAAACATGGAGGAAAGTTCTCATGAGATCCTTCTTACCTAAGCTATTAGCTGTGTTCAATGTCCCATTGTGAATACAAAAGGCTAGTCAGATGCAATGAAGCAAATCTATCAACAGTGTCCTGGTTAAGCACACATAAAATATATCTAAATTATTATTCATTCTAGCAGTCTATTGATCATGAATTCACAGTATGGTTCATTGTTATACTACATGATCTAATATGGTGTGATGAAGCAAAAGAACATAATCTTGAAGTCAGCACATTCTTTAGCAAGATGATGGTGCTAGGCAAAAGTGTTCTAAATAAACTTTAGCTATGAGCAAGAGTTGAAAGAAAAGGTTTTAGGGCTAGATACAGGGGCATATTTAAGAATGACAGCCTAAACATAATTATGGCTGTAGGTGGTCCGACTAGGAAAACTCTACATATATTGAATAATGTGAGGAGCTGCTTACTGATAATGTTTGGCTCTGCTGCTGCAATCTTTATCTGTTTTCATAGATGGAACACGCTTGAGTTTATGCTGTGTGAGATTAAAGCTTGCTCAGCTGCTGTCCACACTGCATCTGTTTGCTTAGTGTGGGTGTGTTTGGGCGTATGCTGCTTAGGCTGTACCTGTTCTGTGTGTAATAGAAGTTTGCACTGCTGCAGTCAATGCAGTATCTGGTAGTTAAGTGTGAATTTGCCTTTGCTTATGCTGCTATGACTATGCCGCGCTGTGTGTGAGGGAAGCCTGAACTGCTTGTTTCTATGCCGTACCTGATCCTGATGTGTGCTACGTGCTTGAGGGTATGCTAATTATTCTCTATATGTAGGGCATGCTTGGGCTTATGCTTCTTATGCATACATATCATGTGTCTGAGGAAATCATGCACTGACCTGTTCATATGTGTTCTGTTCTTCATTTCTGGAACATGTTTGAGCCTATGGTGCTTCTGCTGTATCTGCTGTGTGTGTGCTAGCTGTTCTTGCTGTACTTGCTCTGTGTGTAATAGTGAAATTGGAGAAACCCTATATACTGTAAATAAGCCACAATATTAGGCTTTTACAATGCTTGTCACCTGAAGGATACATGCCACTTGTTCCTCGGCATCGTAAGGAGCATCACAGTATATTCACATCATTTGTAGGCATATATTAATACATTATAATACATGAGATCCTGCAATCCCTGTATAAAAACCCATCTCTCACCTGTAATAAAGAAATGACATAGCCGCTCAACTGCAATAACTGATTACAGCTGAGTTTTCAAGTCACAGTGCCTGCTGACAGAGCCAGCAGCCAAAGTGAAAGGAAGGACACAGAGCATGATTAAAGTTGCAGTTTAAAAAAATGAAACCTGGCTTTTCTTAATTTTGCTTTGTTTTTCTAGGTGAACATTAATAAGCAGAAAGGGTAAATGTATGGCAACGTGTTCATTTTTGCACGCTTTAGGTAATTATAGAAAAGATAGAATCTCTCTGCATGTTTCCACACCTTCTGAGCTACGGTCCTTTTTTTTAACTATGCTTTGTATTAAACTGATTCTAATGTCTTTTAGCAAGATATATCTAACTTCTTTTTTTGGTGTGTTTAATCTCGTTTAGTTTTGCACCAGAGATTCTACTTTTATTCTTCATGTTTTCAAACCTGCTATCTCTTTCATATGAAAGAGCAAGGCACCAAGTATTTAAGTGGTTTGTGGGCAAGCTGATGGTGTGACCATGTATTATAAGAAATAAAATACCCCCTGCTGTACATTATAAAGATATTGAAAGGCACCTTAAAGTTCCATGACCTTATCAAGGAACTCAGCCTTCAGCCTCGTTCCTCTTTATGGTCACAGAACTCCTCAGTTAATTGTAATATCCATACAATGTATGGTAAGAGGTACTTTATCCAAAATGTATTTCACAAGTTTGTGATCTCGGCTCACAATGCTGTCTATAAAACAGGAGCAACAGAATGACACATTCAGCAACTAGAATAGTCAGGGGGCACTCAAGGGCATATATATATAAAGAAAGAGTTTGTGAAATTAATTAAATAACACATTATTCCAATGGTTAGCATTAAGTACAATACTCTATGAATAACAAAAGGCTCAATACAGACTGTGTGAAATTGCAACCTGAATAAGTAATGGATTGATCCATGTTAAGGATATGAATATTCCAGTCTTCGTGCAAGTTATATATTTTTTATTTATTTATTTATTTAATGTACTTGTATTGCAGTAATCATGTTGTCAAGTGCCAACTCTTAGTGTTAAATGGGCAGAGAGAGTTGATGGACTAAAGGAAGTTTTCATGGGCGGAATGGGTCTAGCCTCTTCATGAAGTAAGAGAGGCGGCCATATCACAGCTTGATCGTGCATTAAAAGATACTCCGATTTTTTGTTGTTTTCAATTGTATTTTGAATGATGCTAAGGTGGGCAGTGTCTGCATTGAGGGTCTATTGAGTTCCAAAGCTAGGCTCACTGTACAACGATGCATTTTGTGCCATAATGATATTCTTGCATTTTGGGGGACTGATTCCAAGAGCGCCGCTAAACCTGAGGTTTCTACCAATGGTAAGGTGAGTGGGTAGAGTTCACAGGTACTTTGGACTTCAGTAGAGCTCACAGGTACTTTGGACTTGAAAACAGTACACAGGAGAATGAATTGCATCTTTTGGTGTAGTGGAACAGGGAATCTATTTTAGGGATGGGGCAATGAAAACACATTTACACAGAATGAGGCAAAGTCTTGCTATTTGGTTCTAAGTCCTGTGGAAATTCAGAAAGTATTTCTGAGGGATGCCAATATACAATTTACAATTTATTGCATTAGTCTAGGAATGACAGAAACAGAAATCTTGATTTTGAAGTTAGTATTATAGGTGCCTGACTTCTGCTAATGTGCTGTACATTCCATATATATGGACAATGCATGGCCTACTGGACTTGTTGTCTTAGCATCTGTATAGTGAATGAAGTATTCATTGACACGTCAGTAGGTTCTGCCTTTAAATACATGAAAATTATGGAACTCATAAGATTAGTTTAGTATGATTTTGTTACTAATTTATACTTTGTCAGGGCAGAAAGGTTATTTTAATTGAACCAGATAACTAGTCCTTCTGACACGGCCTATGCCCTTCCCACCTTTCAGACACCAATTCCTGTCACCAAATCTTTGGGTGCCCTTTGAGCTACTTCACTTCTGCACAGGTTCAGTTTTTGTAGGTATATTTAATCTAAATAGAATTGTCGATGTTGGTTTTTTCCACATAATGTAACACCAGCTAGATAAAATGAAAAATAAAATTGCTTTGACATGCTAGAAAGGAATATCAAAAACAAAAGGGGGAGAGTAGAGGTAGGTAGAAGTAGGGACCTGTCCTCCACGGCACTATATAAATAATCAGAGAGGTCCCCTCAACAAGGGAAGGGGGATTTTGTTCAATACCTTGCAGAAGACACAAAAGGAAAAGAAAAGATTTTTCTTTTCATAAAACCCTCACCCACCTGGGTTTCCTTGGTGGCATGTAACAATTTAGTGCTCCTTCGTATCCGTTGGTAGCAGCACGCCCCTGTCCGTAGAGGACAGGGATGGACCCAATGATGAAGCATGCCACCAAGGGGAAACCCGGGTGGGTGAGAGTTTTATGAAAAGAAAAAATCTTTTTCTTTTCCTTTTGTGTCTTCTACAAGGTATTGAACAAAATCCCCCCTTTTCTTGTTGAGGGGACCTCTCTTGATTATTTATGCTAGAAAGGAACACAAGCATGATGCCCTGGGAAAAGAGTCCATTGATAGTGAACTTAGTTCTGTTACGTTGTTGAACAAAATTGCACAAATCAAGATAACATATATGCTTTCAAATTGTTACCCTCTATAGACATAATTTTTTATAAGTTAGATTTAGACTGTTCCTCATCATTAGGACAAAGTCCATGATCACTCACCAGAACAAATCCCACCTGGCTATGTGCCTCCTGTGTGGTGCACATTAATTGTCCTGCAAAATTATACATTATATTACATTAGTATATTTATATAGCATGGCTTATCATCCATGAGGATATCCAGGCACTGTCTATGGGCACATAGAGATAAAGGGGCCGATTCCGATCTCGGCCGGTAGGGCTCGAATCGGATCCGGCTTAACCGGATCCGATTCGGAGCCCTATTGCCCGACCGATTCGTGACGCGCGTCCGGGCGAGCGAGTACGATGCGAAATTGCCGACCGACTCGTCCGGGCGTCCCGACCGCTCCGACCGACTCGTTCCCGGGTCTAACCGCACCGACCGACTCGCTCGGACTCGACTCGCACCGCGCAATGGAGACGTTCCCGGCCGGGTAAGTACGATGCGCGCCGCGAGCAGTCCGACCGAGCCGCGCACTCCGGCTCCAAAGAGCAGTCGGAGCCGTACTTTGGGGGTCCGTGTCGGACCCCTGTACGCGTAGCCGCGCGAGTCGCACACAGGGGGGAACCCATGGGTCCCCCCTACCTGTGCGTGTACGGCGCGAGTCGATTCGCCGCGTACACGCTGTAGGGGGCGCCCTTGTCCGCCTCGCACCCATTGAGTCAATGGGAGCCCGCGTACGCGTCGTACGACAGGCTCCCATTGACTTCAATGGGAGTCCGACCGACTCGAGTCCGATGGCATACGTGCGCATCGTACTCGTTCGGTCGGGCTGCGCGGGTCCGATTCGGTCGGAAATCTCTCCGGGTCCGGCTCGGTCGGAGAGATTTCCGGCCCGAATCGGAATCGGCCCCTAAGTGATTTGTTCAGAATCACAGGATGTTGAGCTGACGCTGAAACATGAACCAGGACCCCCGGCTCTGGAGTTGGCAGGACTAGCCGCTGCGCCACATCCTGTCCCCATTAAAGCTTCAGAAGATGAGGATTGAGGCTCAAGGAAGAGAAGACTGATAAATATGCTTCCACAGCATGGACAACAAATAATGTAACCTCAAGTTAATTAAAGGACTAAATGAACACAAATTTACACAACCAGTAGTTTTTTATGTTCAAAAGACTTTATTTAATACAGAATACAGAGTAATGTCAAAAATGAATAACAAGAAGCAAGATAAATTGAGCAATAAACTCTATATAAATTAATAAAGGCTTTATAAATTTTGGAAAAGAAAAGGGGGAAGAAAAATAAAAGAAGGGAATGGAAGGGAGGGGAGTGAAAATATCTAAAAATAAAAAGAGAATTATGAAGAAAATATATCCTTTACCATGACAATGTGAATAAGCATCACTACAATGAAACTTCAGACACTACAACCATCTTTACAAATTTGAAGGAAGGACAGAGAATAAAATGTTCATGGTGGTTAAAAATTTTCAGACAATGTAGAAACAGTATGTGATGCTGTTAGAAATGGGATATTTGGTAGGCTTGGGCGTGGGCCAAAGCCAGGCAAAAACCACCCCTCTAGTCAGGATAAGGGAGTTACACGTCTAAAATAACCCCTGCTCACCCCCTTGGTAGCTTGGCACGAGGAGCCAGGCTTATCTTAGAGGCAGTGTGTAAAGCATTTGCACATAACCAACAGTAATACAGTGTTCGCACCACAAAAGGACACCACACCAGTTTAGAAAAATATCCAATATTTTTATATAATTAAGACAAGACCAAAAACGATAAGAATCCACAATACTATACTTAAAAGTTCACAGTTCCAAAAATACGCTGATTAAAAAGAGTTCCTTGTGTGGATAGCTCCGTCCGGGCTACCACGGCGTCGTGAACAACAAATCCAACAGTTCTGGCTGGTCGCGGGTCAGCTACGGTGTCGGGAAGACCCGCAAACAGTACCTGTGAGAGATGCAGGGCGTTGAGGCCCTTGAAGTCTCCCGCGCTGCAGGTCGAGCTCCTCTCTGATGGAATCAGGAGCGCTGGCACCGGCAGCCGTCGGGTGCTGCGGTGCGAAGTGCAGCGGTGCGGCGTGCGGTGCCCCCAGGTCGCGGAGCGAGCAGCGGCTTGGTGGCGGCGTCAGATGGCGTCGTCGGTGAGACCAGGGTCGCGGTGCGAGATGAAGGCGGTGCTCGCCACGGTGCTAGCAGGCCACAGTGCAAGCAGCGGCGTCATAGTTGCTGAAGCGCTGTCGTCGGCTGATGAACTGGAGTCGATGGTGCCGGCGTCGGTAGGCCAAGGCTGTGGTGCGGAATGAGGGCGGTGCGTCGTGTGACTTACGAGCGGTGCCCTCGAACCACGGTGCAAGCAGCGGCACCGATTTCGGCAGGAAGTGGCGGCGTCAGGCAGGCCAAGGCGTCCTCGTAAAGCAAGGCGGTGCGGTGCCCACAGGTCGCGGTGCGAGCAGCGGCTCGGTGGCGGCATCAACAGGCATCGTCGGTGAGACCAGGGTCGCGGGGTGGCATTGCGGCGGTGCTCTCTGCGGTGCCAAAGCTTCGGCGCGAGGCGGTGCGGAGTGCGGTGCCCACAGGTCGCGGTGCAAGCAGCGGCTCGGTGGCGGCTTCCACAGGTGTCGTCGGTGAGACCAGGGTTGCTGTGCGGCGTTGCGGCGGTGCCCTCTGCGTTGCCTTCAGGACACGGAGTCGGCAGTGGCGTCGTAGACGTCGTCGAGTTGGTGTTCTTCGGGTTGCAGCACAAAACACACAGTCCCCAGTGCTGCGGGTCGAAGAACTTGAAGTCTTTGCTGTTCCTGAGACTTCGTGAACAGGGGGCAAGCTCTACCTCGAGCCCTTGGAGAGACTCACAAAGTTAGGTTGCAGAAAGTCCAGTCCAGGCCTTTCACTACCCAAGACAAAAGCAGCCACTGCTGGTCAGCCCAGCAAAGCACCCAGCAAAGCAGACGTTCCTTTTCGCAGCTTCTCCGGCTCTTCTTCTTGGCAGTCTTCTTGTCCAGATGAGTTCTAAAGTTCAGGGGTCTGGGACCCAGCATTTATGTCCAAAAATCCTTTGATCTCTTAGGCAGAGAGGGCCTGTGCCCGGTCAGGACCAGTTCTGCTTTCTCTGGTGTGAATTCCTGGCAGGAGGTGGAGACGGCATTTGTCAGAGGCAGAGCAGGCCCTTTGAGGTGCAAGGAAATCTCCTCCCCCTTCCCCCATCGTAACCCAGGTCTCTTCAGCCCTTTCCTGACCTACCTAGACCATCTGGCGCCCCTCCTGCTCCCCCAGCCTTCTGTCATCCAAAACCCAGACAGGCAATCCACATTCCAGCAGAGGCACACAGGAGGACTGAGCAAGAAAATACCCACTTTCCAAAAGTGGTATTTTCAAACACAGAATGTAAAAATCACCTTCACTAAAAGAGGCATCTTTAGATTCTGAGTTCAGGCATATGAAACTTCATTTTCTTACCGAATTCCCTGGGCCAGTTATATTCATAAGATGTTATGAACAAACCTCCCATTCTGTCCTATAGGGAATTGGTAGCCTTGCAATAGTGAAAAACGAAATTGGCTGTAATTCACTATTAGAACATGCCACACACACCGGGGCATGTCCTACCTTTCACATACATTGCACCCTGCCCACAGGGGTACCTTGGGCCTACCTGAGGGGTGCCTGAGATGTAAGAAAAGGGAAGGTTAGGGACCGGCCAGTGTGTGCACTGGCCACGTCGACATGGCAGTTACAAACTGTGCGCAAACTCTGCAATGGCAGGTCTGAGTTACCGTTTTCAGGGCTACTCACGGGGGTGACACAACCAGTGCTGCAGGCCCCCGGGTAGCATTTGATTCACCGGCCCTGGCACACGCAGTGCACTTTACTAGGGGGCTAACAGGTAAATCAAATATCCAATCATGGAAACACCAATCCATAACACAATTTACCATAGGAGCACCTGCGCTTTACCACTGATCAGCAGTGCGAAAAGCACGCAGAACCGTTACACCAGCAAAACAGAGTCAAAACCGGGAGGTCAGAAAGCAAAAACTCAGGGGAAACACGCCAAAAGAGGCCAAGTCTAACACACGTCCCCTCCAGCTGAAAGTAGGGAGAACTACCCAGTTACCTGGGGGTTCTCTTCACTAAGGCGGAAGAACCTGGACAGGCCATCTGCATTGGCGTGCTCTGTGCCAGGGCGGTGTTCCACCGTAAAGTCCATTCCCTGTAGGGAGATGGACCACCTCAGCAGTTTTGGATTCTCCCCCCTCATCTGCATTAACCATCTGAGGGGCCTGTGGTCGGTCTGAACTCGGAAGTGAGTCCCAAACAGGTATGGTCTCAGCTTCTTCAGTGCCCAGACCACAGCGAAAGATTCCCTTTCTATGGCACTCCACCTCTGCTCCCTGGGGAGTAGTCTCCTGCTAAGGAAGACTACTGGTTGGTCTAGGTCCTCTTCGTTCAGTTGTGAGAGCACAGCTCCCACTCCATGCTCTGACGCGTCGGTCTGCACGACAAATTCCTTGGAGAAGTCGGGGGCCTTGAGCACGGTGGCCGTGCACATGGCGGCCTTCAGGGTATCAAACGCCCTCTGGCAAGACTCAGTCCAGATCACCTTTCTCGGTTGCTTCTTGGAAGTCAACTCAGTTAAGGGGGCCACGATGGTGCCATATCCCTTAACAAACCTCCGGTAGTACCCGGTGAGTCCTAAGAAGGCCCTCACCTCTGTCTGGGTCTTGGGTGGCTCCCAAGCCAGGATGGTGTTGATCTTGGGCTGTAGGGGCGCCTCCTGGCCGCTCCCTACCTGGTGTCCCAAGTACACCACCGACCCCTGCCCGATCTGGCACTTACTGGCCTTAATCTTGAGGCCTGCTGTCTGCAGCGCCCTCAACACTTCCCTGAGGTGTTGCAGATGTACGTCCCAACTGGAACTGAACACCGCAATGTCGTCCAGGTACGTGGCGCTGAATTCCTCCAGCCCGGCCAACACCTGGTTGACCAACCTCTGAAAGGTGGCAGGGGCATTCTTCAATCCGAAGGGCATCACCCGGAACTGGTAATGCCCGTCCGGGGTTGAGAATGCTGATCTCTCTTTGGCCCCCTCGGTTAGAGCGATCTGCCAGTACCCGGACGTTAAATCGAACGTACTCAGGAATCTGGCCGCTCCCAACCGGTCGATGAGCTCATCAGCTCGGGGGATGGGGTGTGCGTCAGTCTGCGTGACGGCATTGAGCCCCCGATAGTCCACACAGAACCGCAGTTCTGGGGCGGCCCCGGGTGCTGTTGCTTTCGGGACCAAGACCACGGGGCTGGCCCATGGGCTACTGGACGGCTCAACCACCCCCAACGCCAACATCTTCGAGACCTCCTCTCTGATGCTGGCCTTGACCCGGTCAGCCAACCGGTAAAGCTTGTGTTTCACCGGGGGGCTGTCACCGGTATCCACGTCGTGGGTACACCAGTGAGTAACACCTGGGGTCAAGGAGAACAGTGGGGCAAACTGCCCCAACAACTGGCGACACTCGCTCTGCTGCTCAGCGGTCAGGGCCGGGGAGAGGGTCACACCATCCACCGTCCCATCCCCCTCTTGGGCAGACAGGAGGTCCGGAAGAGGCTCACTCTCCGCTTCCTCCCCGTCGTCCGTCGCCAAGAGCATGCTCACTTCGGACCTCTCAAAGTGGGGTTTGAGGCGGTTCACGTGGAGAACTCTTAACGGGTTCCAAGGAGCCTGCAAATCCACCAGGTAGGTGACCTCACTTTTGCGCTCACCACCTCAAAGGGCCCCATCCACTTGTCCTGTAAGGCACAAGGTTCCACAGGGGCCATGACCCACACTTTCTGTTCAGGTTGAAACTCGACCAGAGTGGCATTCTGGTCATACCACTTCCTCATTCCTTCCTGGCTGGCCTCGAGGTTCGCCTGAACGAGTTTCCTGAAGCGGGCAGTTTGGTTGCGGAAGGCCAGCATGTAGCTGAACACATCCTGGGGGGTCTTCCTGGGAGCGGCCTCCCAGCCTTCCTTTACCAAGCTTAGAGGTCCCCACACGGGGTGACCATACAGAAGCTTGAAGGGACTGAACCCAAGAGACCTCTGGTACGCAAAGAGAAGGCATTGTAAGAGGACGTCCCACTTACGCCTCATGGGTTCAGTGAGACCCTTGATCATGCCTTTTAAGGTCTGGTTGAACCTTTTCACCAGACCGTTGTCTTGGGGTTGGTAAGGAGTGGTGAACTTGTACGTAACACCACACTCCTTCCACAGGGATGTCATATACTTCGATATGAAATTGGTCCCCCTGTCAGAAACCACCTCTCTGGGGAACCCCACGCGGGAAAAGATCCCCATCAATGCCCGGCCCACCACTGGCGCCGTCGTTGTCCTGAGAGGGATTGCCTCCGGGTACCGGGTGGCATGGTCCACCAAGACCAGGATGTACCTGTTGCCCATGGCTGTCTTGGGATCCAGTGGCCCCACAATGTCCATCCCTACCCTTTCAAAGGGTGTCCCCACCACGGGGAACGGTTGGAGAGGAGCTTTGACCTTCCTCCCACTCTTGCCACTTGCCTGGCAAGTTTGGCAAGACCGACAATGCACATCCGACTGCCTTCGCATTCGAGGCCAGAAGAAGTGGGTGACAAGCCGGTCAAAGGTCTTGTCCTGCCAAAGGCACGTCGTGAGCCAGACCCAGTAGGAAGGTCCGGAAGCGCTGGGGTACCACCAGCACACGGGCTGACCCAGGTTCCGCGACCTTAGGCTTGCTGTACAGGAGATCATTCTCCCAATATATCCAATGTGATCCGGACTGATCACCAGTCGCCTGGGCTGCGGCCTGCTGCCGCAGACCCTCCAGAGAAGGGCACTCTTTCTGCTCCCGGCAGAACTCCTCCCTAGTGGGACCCCCTTCTTGCTGCCAATGGGTCAGCTCAGAGATGTCCCCCAGTTCGGCTACCTGTTCCCCTGTAGGCACCGGGGCGTCCCCCTCGAGGTCCGCCTCCTCCCGGGCCGTGGGAACTTTAGGGGCCGGTTTCCCGCGCCCCTTTCCCTTCCTCTTGGCAGGGACCTGGGCCACTGTTTCAGGCTCAGGGTCCTTCTGATCACCCTCTCTGGCCGCCATCGACCGAGTGGACACGCATGCCCACTCTGGCAACCCCAGCATCTCCAAGTGGGACCTGAGCTCAACATCCTTCCATAAGGACTGCTCCAGGTCGTTACCGAGCAGACAATCGACAGGCATGGAAGGGCTCACATCTACCCTTAAAGGACCTGAGACCCCCCCCCACTCGAAGGGAACCTGCGCCACCAGACACTGGCGCTCGGAATTGTCGACTGCAATCACCTGGTGGAATGCCCCGGGGACTACCTGCGTCTCAGGGACCAGGTGACACCGAACTGAGGTCACACTGGCTCCAGTATCCCTGAGAGCCTCTACCCTTTTCCCGTTGATGGTCACCCAGGTGCTGAATTTCTTTGTGTTAGGGGGCACCTGGGCTCCTGGGACCATCTCACTGTCCCCTAGTGAGACGAGGGTCATTTCTGCGGGGTCCCCACCCTCCTGTTGGGACTCCTCCTCCTCCTCCTCCCCCAGCGCTACGCTAGCCAACACTTTGGACGGTCCACCGGTGGGTGGCTGTGTCCCCTTAGGGCACCGGGAGTCTCCCCTCATGTGCCCCACCTGGTCACAGGCAAAACACTTGCGGGGGCCAGTCTCGGCAGGCTCTCCGGGGGGATGGGAACCTTTACCCTGGGTGTTATTTTGGGGCCCTTTCGAGAACTCCTGTGTTTTACCCGTGTCCCCCCACTTTTCTGCTGGGGACCCTGCCCACCTTTGACTGAGTCCCCCCCAAACGCTTTCTTGTGGACCCTGGTACTCACCCAGCGGTCCGCCTCCATAGCAAGCTTCCTGGGGTCAGTTAGTTTACTATCAACTAGGTGCTGGCGCAGATCTGCAAAACATAGACTAGACAAGTGCTCCCACGCAATCAAATTGTAGAGCCCCCGAAAATCTGTCACATTACTGCCCTTCACCCAGCCATCCAACGACTGACAAAACCCATCCACACATTCCAGCCACGTGTTGGCATCAGATTTCTTCCAGGACCTAAACTGATCCCGGTACTTTTCAGGAGTGAGACCATACCTAGTGAGAAGGGCTTCCTTCATATCAGCATAGGTGAGGTTAGGCCCCTTACCCAAAGCTGTCAAAGTATCCCTGGCTTCCTCTGGAAACAGAGACCACAATCCTGCTCCCCAATTCTCCTCAGGGACCCCAATCATGTGTATCGCTGCCTCATAACCCTGAAACCACCTCTGTATGTCATCCCCCTTCTTGAACTCTCTGCCCACATTTTTAGGGATGTGTAAAATTCGGTCTGTCTGCCTTGACGAGTTGCTGCCACCATCCGAGCCGGGCCTACTCTTCAGCTCCAGCTCTTTAAGACCTTGTTCATGTTCCAATAGCATGTTTTTCTCCTCCATGGCCAATCTAATCTTTTCTAGCTCGGTGGCTGCTCTCCTTGCTTCCCGCCTGTCCTCCAGCTCCTCTGGGACAGGCCACTGCTGCCTGGTCGGAAGGGTTCCACCCCCCCCCAAAAGCACATCCACCCTAGGACTAGGCTCCCCCGCCTCTCCACTAAGGTCACCAGATTGCCCACTTGCATCTCTGGCTGCTACCCAGGCCCTCGGCGCCTTTTGTAGCTCGTCCTTCCTAGTGAGGCCTCTGATTTGGACTTTTAGGTTTTTGCAAATGGACTTCAATTCTCTCACAGTGTAGAGCTCCAACCTATCCTCCTCAAAGGCAATGTCCATGGATGCAATGGATGATGCTATTGATTCCGGCATGGTGAAGTAGAAAGTTCACCTGGCAAGATCACAAAAATCGGCCAAAAAGAAAACGGGTTAGTATGTGGTACGTAATGGTCTGCGATATGGTAGTAGTGCACACCAATCACTGTAAGTCAAGTGCAAACGCAAGTCCTATCCTCACCGCTGACAACCAATGTTAGAAATGGGATTTTTGGTAGGCTTGGGCGTGGGCCAAAGCCAGGCAAAAACCACCACTCTAGTCAGGATAAGGGAGTTAAACGTCTAAAATAACCCCTGCTCACCCCCTTGGTAGCTTGGCACGAGCAGCCAGGCTTATCTTAGAGGCAGTGTGTAAAGCATTTGCACATAACCGACAGTAATACAGTGTTCGCACCACAAAAGGACACCACACCAGTTTAGAAAAATATCCAATATTTTTATATAATTAAGACAAGACCAAAAACGATAAGAATACACAATACTATACTTAAAAGTTCACAGTTCCAAAAATACGCTGATTAAAAAGAGTTCCTTGTGTGGATAGCTCCGTCCGGGCTACCACGGCGTCGTGAACAACAAATCCAACAGTTCTGGCTGGTCGCGGGCTAGCTACGGTGTCGGGAAGACCCGCAAACAGTACCTGTGAGAGATGCAGGGCGTTGAGGCCCTTGAAGTCACTCGCGTTGCAGGTCGAGCTCCTCTCTGATGGAATAAGGAGCGCTGGCACCGGCAGGTGTCGGGTGCTGCGGTGCGAAGTGCAGCGGTGCGGCGTGCGGTGCCCCCAGGTCGCGGTGCGAGCAGCGGCTCGGTGGCGGCATCAGATGGCATCGTCGGTGAGACCAGGGTCGGGGTGTGAGATGAAGGCGGTGCTCGCCACGGTGCTAGCAGGCCACAGTGCAAGCAGCGGCGGCGTAGTTGCTGAAACGATGTCGTCGGCTGACGAACTGGAGTCGATGGCGCCGGCGTCGGTAGGCCAAGGCTGCGGTGCGGAATGAGGGCGGTGCGTCATGTGACTTACGAGCGGTGCCCTCGAACCATGGTGCAAGCAGCGGTGTCGATTTCGGCAGGAAGTGGCGGCGTCAGGCAGGCCAAGGCGTTCTCGTAAAGCAAGGCGGTGTGGAGTGCGATGCCCACAGGTCACGGTGAGAGCAGCGGCTCGTGGCGGCGTCAACAGGCGTCGTCGGTGAGACCAGGGTTGCGGGGCGGCGTTGTGGCGGTGCTCTCTGCGGTGCCAAAGCTTTGGCGTGAAGCGAGGCAGTGCGGAGTGCGGTGCCCACAGGTCGCGGTGCAAGCAGCGGCTCGGTGGCGGCATCCACAGGCGTCGTTGGTGAGACCAGGGTTGCGGTGTGGCATTACGGCGGTGCCCTCTGCGTTGCCTTCAGGACACGGAGTCGGCAGTGGCGTCGTAGACGTCGTCGAGTTGGTGTTCTTCGGGTTGCATCACAAAACACACAGTCCCCAGTGCTGCGGGTCGAAGAACTTGAAGTCTTTGCTGTTCCTGAGACTTCGTGAACAGGGGGCAAGCTCTACCTCAAGCCCTTGGAGAGACTCACAAATTTAGGTTGCAGAAAGTTCAGTCCAGGCCTTTCACTACCCAAGACAAAAGCAGCCACTGCAGGTCAGCCCAGCAAAGCACCCAGCAAAGCAGTCGTTCCTTTTCGCAGCTTCTCCGGCTCTTCTTCTTGGCAGTCTTCTTGTCCAGATGAGTTCTAAAGTTCAGGGGTCTGGGACCCAGCATTTATGTCCAAAAATCCTTTGATCTCTTAGGCAGAGAGGGCCTGTGCCCGGTCAGGACCAGTTCTGCCTTCTCTGGTGTGAATTCCTGGCAGGAGGTGGAGACGGCATTTGTCAGAGGCAGAGCAGGCCCTTTGAGGTGCAAGGAAATCTCCTCCCCTTCCCCCATCGTAACCCAGGTCTCTTCAGCCCTTTCCTGACCTACCTAGACCATCTGGCGCCCCTCCTGCTCCCCAGCCTTCTGTCATCCAAAACCCAGACAGGCAATCCACATTCCAGCAGCGGCACACGGGATGACTGAGCAAGAAAATACCCACTTTCCAAAAGTGGTATTTTCAAACACAGAATGTAAAAATCACCTTCACTAAAAGAGGCATCTTTAGATTCTGAGTTCAGGCATACGAAGCTTCATTTTCTTACCGAATTCCCTGGGCCAGTTATGTTCATAAGATGTTATGAACAAACCTCCCATTCTGTCCTATGGGGAACTGGTAGCCTTGCAATAGTGAAAACGAAATTGGCTGTAATTCACTATTAGGACATGCCACACACACCGGGGCATGTCCTACCTTTCACATACATTGCACCCTGCCCACAGGGGTACCTTGGGCCTACCTGAGGGGTGCCTGAGATGTAAGAAAAGGGAAGGTTAGGGACCGGCCAGTGTGTGCACTGGCCACGTCGACATGGCAGTTACAAACTGCGCGCAGACTCTGCAATGGCAGGTCTGAGTTATCGTTTTCAGGGCTACTCACGGGGGTGGCACAACCAGTGCTGCAGGCCCCCGGGTAGCATTTGATTCACCGGCCCTGGCACACGCAGTGCACTTTACTAGGGGCTAACAGGTAAATCAAATATCCAATCATGGAAACACCAATCCATAACACAATTTACCATAGGAGCACCTGCGCTTTAACACTGATCAGCAGTGCGAAAAGCACGCAGAACCGTTACACCAGCAAAACAGAGTCAAAACCGGGAGGTCAGAAAGCAAAAATTCAGGGGAAACACGCCAAAAGATGCCAAGTCTAACAGATGCCTTAACCTAAACTTGTTTAAGAAATACAGTGAGGGGTAACCATAACCATAGGACATTAGAAGAGGAAGCACTACGCATTATGTACATTGTATCCAACTTATGATGTGAACACACAGAGTCCCACCACACCTTATATGATAGTTTAGCTGAGTATTTCCAATTGAAAATAATTTGTTGAAATGTGATTGCTAATAGAATATCCAGTAACTTATCACTAGGAAATGCAGGAAAAACAGATTGGGACAAGGTACCCAAAAATAAATAGAGCACATTAAAGGGGTGGTGTAACTTAAGAATATTCTGAATTTGAGACCATATCCTATGCCAAAAGGAAAGGATATCAGGACACTTAAATAACATATGCATGACGTCTGCTTCAGGAAATTCATAGGACCAGCATTTTGGAGAAATATCTGTGGTAAACCTGGTGCATTGTGTCGGGATATAATATAATCTATGATATATGAAAAAAAGGCATTGAGTAATGCTAGCTGATCTAGACGTTTTATAAATCCAGGCCCAAATTTTATTCCAAAAACCCACTTGCCAGCATACCCCAAAGTCCTCCTCCCATGCAAGTTCAATCCTGGATTTGGCTCGAATAGGATCCGGTAACAAAAGACATTTATAGATTGCATCTGCTTTCGGACTAGTTAAAAGAAACTCAGCAAATCCGGAAGAAACAGCGACTACGCTCGATGAAGGATTTTGAAGAGAAAAGTATTTATCAAGCACCGCATTCCTCAGTGACAGAAATTGAGCATAGAAAGATTTGGGACAATGATAAGTTTCGCAAAATTGGGGAAAGGAAATAGGAACATTACTAGGAAACTTTTGATGCACCCACATAAGACCTTTATCCTTCCTAGTATGCCAAAAAAGAGGCCTATTATTAATCTCAATTAAAGAGTTATACCACAATCACATTTCAAGAAATACAGAAGGGGTCAACTGAGTTCCGAGAAATGTGGACGTGAGCAATGACACAGATTGCTTTAAAACAGGAGAGTAAAGAAATGATTTGGTAGAAGAAAAGGACAATACCTCCTTAAAAGAAAAGGGCTTAACAAAAGTCCTTTCAAAATCCAACCACAGAGGAGTGAGGGGTGAAGTTACATTAGGGATCCAAAAAGCAGCTTGTCTCAGAGTATAAGCTCTATGGTAATAGTAAAAATTAGGAAAATTAACTCCCCGAACAGCTTTGGGTTTCTGCAAAATAGAAAGAGCTACACGTGATTTCTTTTTGTGCCACAAGAAAGAAAGAAGCTGTGAGTTAAAGTTCTTAGAAAAGGATTTAGGTATGTGAAAAGGTAACATAGAAAGAAGATATGGGGAAGCCATTATCTTGACTACATCTATAAGGGACCCCACCAAGAAAGAAATAAGGGATTCCAAGAAGAAAGACGATTTCCAACTTTTACATTCAGGTCTTTAAAATGAATCCTAATCATCTCGGCAAAAGAATTTGTGACCCATATACCTAAATATTTAATTTTGGTAGAAGCTGACCATTGAAAAACAGTCATACGATAAGAATGACAATGTGAATTTATTGAGGGGAAGAATTTCCTTGTTATTCTTATTTACTTTGTAGCCTGAAACCTCAGAGAAAAGAGATATCTCCATCAAGAGGGAAGGCAAAGAAGTTTCCGGAGATGAAATCAACAAAAGAATATTGTCTGCATAAGCAGCGAATTTCAAGTGATGATCTCCATAGGGAAAGCCAGAAATCGATGAATTAAGACGAATTCGAGAAAGAAAAGGTTCTAGCGCCAATACAAATAATAAGGCGGAAAGAGGACAACCCTGCCTTACTCCTCTGTAAAGAGAGAAATATGAAGAGAGCTTACCATTAACCAGAAGAGAGACTTTAGGAGAGTGATACAAAAGAGAGACAAAAGCAATACATTTAGGACCAAAACCATGTCAGGCTAAAGATTTGAGCATAAACTCCCAACTAATCATATCAAAGGCCTTTTCTGCATCTATTGTTACGGCCGCAAGCAAGGATTTAAGCAAAGGGGCCTTACTGAGAACATTGAACAATAAACAAGCATTATCAGATATAAATCTACCCTTAATAAATCCTGATTGCTCTTTTCCTTTAAGGTATGGGAGAAAAGACTCTAAACCGAAGAGCAAGCTACTTAGCAAAGATCTTATAGTCGACATTTAATAATGAACTCAGCCTTTAATTTTTACAATCCTGGGGGTCTTTACCCTCTTTATGAATTAAACATACAATAGCCTCCTGGAATGTACCGGACGTTGAAGAGGAATCTACAAAATAGGTGAATAAGTGAAATAAATCAGGAAGAAGAATATTTGAGAAATGTAGAAAAAATTCCACTGTAAAACCATCAGGCCCTAGGGTTTTCCCCAATTTTAACTTTTGCAAAGCTCTGAAAATTTCTTCAACAGTCAGATTATCTTCTAAGGTTTGGAAGTCTAAATCTGGAGGAATGTTGTTTGAGATTCAATTTAAATAATCTACAATAGTGGAGGACTGAGCCGGTGCTTCCGGAGTATATAGAGATTTATAAAATTTAACAAATTCTTCTAGAATATCATTATGGTTAGTAATAGATCGACCTTGAGCATCCATCACTGAGTCAATAACTCGGTGTTCCTTCCTAATCTTTAAATAATTTGCTAACAGTCTGCCTGCTTTGTTTTTCCCACCATAATAGAGAGCACTCTGTCGAAGGAGAATACAATTAGCCTCATTGGTAGAAATAGAGTTACATTTTAATTTTGTCTGAATTACATTATGTAGATCTGAGGGCAGTTTACAGGAAAAATATGTTTGTTCTAAAGATTTTATGGAAGAAAGCAGTGCTCCTTAGCATGACTTCTTTTAATTCTAGAAACATAACGCATAATAAAGTCCCTTGCAGATGCTTTAAACATATCCCACAGCACCGGGGGAGAAATGGTATCATTATCATTAATCTCAAAAAATTCAGAGACGAAAGAGCCGCAAAAAACTAGAAAACTGAGCATCTCGTAAAAGAGAGTTATTAAATCTCCTTCTATGCGAAGGAAGGTCAGGGGGAGCCAAATCCAAGTCAGTAATAACCATAGCATGATCAGAGAGAACAATTGGGGAAATGTATGATTGTGTGATATGCTGCGAAAGAGACTTAGATAAAAAAATATAATCTAAGCGAGAAAGTGTCCCATGAGAAGGTGAATAATAAGTATAATCCAGCATAATAGGATTGAAAATCCTCCATGAATTTACCAATGCGCCCTGTGTGATGGTCATACGGATTTGTTTATGCATTCTTTGAGTTAGAAATTGGGACAAAGACTGTTATATCCTAATTATTACATGTATATGCAATCAGCCTAGGTCCTCCTAGCTGCTCAGCAAGAGTGAGAGATGGTAACGGAATGTTGGTGTGACTGTGATGAATGGAATGCCTGGCTGCCTGTGTGGATGAGTGGTGACAGTTGAAGATGGACTGAGCAGCTAGGCAGGCTGCTCCTGGTGGGGCTGGTACATGGCTAGTACCTGACTAGAGCTGGCTGAACTATGATTGATACTACCCTGAACTGGAGCTAATAAAGAAGACTTCAGAATATACAACAAGGGGGCATATTAGCAAGAAGAGGCGATAATCATCGCTAACCCTGCTTAGCGTGATTTTTTTTATCGCCGGCTATCGCTGGAATATATCGCCACGCTAACGCTGTATTAGCAACGATTAGCGCTATGGCGATGAATATTCCAGCGATAGCGGGGAAATGGGCCAACATCGCTGAAAAACCAGCGATGTTGCATGGAGAAGGGAGAACACCTTGCTGATACGACCCTGTGGTCGTATCAGCATAATCCACCCCCCATGTTAGGTATGGCTAACACCTGCTAATTGCAGGTGTTAAATAAATGGAGATGACCCCGGTTAGCGCGACTTTTCACGTCGCTAACTGGGGCCATGGCCACCTTGCTAATTGGCGATAGGCCTGTTAGCGAGTGTTTCCCAGGTTTGTTCGTCGGGAACGCCCACTTTGCATGTCATTAGCGATAAATATCGCTGACATGCAAAGCGGTAATAAAACGGGCGCTAATGCCCGCAAACTGTCGCTAACTGCTGTTAGAGACAGTTTGCTGATAGGGCGATATGAATATCGCCGCTTTAGCGGCAAAAAGTGCCGCTAAAGCGGCGATAGTGCCCTTGCTAATATGCCCCATGGTTTCCAGTGTCTCTATGTGCAGGGTACAACAATTATTTTGGCGACGAGCGGACCTGGACCCAAGCGTACTTAAGGATGGTACAGAAACAAAGAGAAACTCAAGACTACAGAAAACAAGAGACATAAAGAAACTTGGGAACCTTGACGGAAGAAATTAACCAGAAAAATAGGAAAGAGCGTCGTGTTTGGAGCAACAGGCAAGCCAGCCCCACCAGTGTTCATGTCATCGGACGGCCCCAACCACCGTGTGTTTCCAGCCTGAACTTACTCCATGGTTTTGACCACAGGTATGGTCTGTATGTTAGGGTATGATTGGACTAATTTTCACCCTACCACTTCCTTTTGTATCTGCCGTATGGATGTATCTACTGCGTAAAGGAACTGTGGCTGTTCAAGATGTGAGTTATAATCTAACTCAGTGAAAGTAATTCTCAAGAGCAACACAAGAAGGAGATTTAACATAGTGGATACTTGTGTGACCCTCTACATGTCAACAACCTGGATTGGAGTTTGCAGCATACATTTGTCGTGGACATTGTGGGACATGTCTTCCAGTTTGTGTTGGACCCGTGAAATCCACAAGCGCAGTGACAGATGTCGCCCTACTCAATTTATGCTTTGGAGAAGTAACCACAGATCAAAATTCAGTACAGCACTCCTCAAGTTTTCTACAGTTGTGCACTTTCAGTTATTTGCCATATGGTACACGAAGTTATTGGCACTGCTATGTGTAACTGCACAGAAGACTTTTGTATTGGTGTTTTAATTAACATTGTGGCAGTTACACTTTCTGAAAGTTTTGCGTGTTTTGGCCTGTGCACTGTTTCGAGGTGCTCCATACTCAGCGTGTGCAAGTAATGAGTTACCACTGAAGAGAGGTTAGACATTTTTTGTTTTTTGTCTTTCATTGTTGGTCTTCTTTGAGACATCGAGACTGAGAGCGTTTGTTTTAACTGCTGTGTTGCTGTTCAAATATGTGAGGCGCGTGTCAGCTGCAGCGCGGGCAATCTCACCTGCAATCAGGAATCGCACTGTTTCTTCATTGATCTTCTGTGACGTTTTTAGAAGTATGCTGCCTGTTGCCTCAAAATGCAGCGTGCACAGACGTACTGGAAGCCATCCGGCGGGACGTCTGCAACGTGCCGCCATCGTGTGTTTGGGGGCGTTCTAACCTGTTTGGCACATTTTGCTTTAGAGTGCGCTTCCTTCGATCTGGCAACCACGTTTCTTTTTGTTTGGGTGAAATAAAGTCTCCGGGCACAAAGCACGATGCAGTGTTTCTTTTACAAGATGTACTTCAGGGATCGACGTCATCATGGCTTTCAAGTACGTGGGATCGGGTGACTCTCTTCCAAGTCAGTCATCTTCTACTAGGACCTGGTTTGACCCGTTTTTAAGACCGCGCTCATCGCAAGAACCTTGGGTAATGTTTAGAGCAACTAGTTTTGGATCTCTTTGGTGAAGAGATGTTCACTGGTATACACAAATGTAATGATTCCACCTGTCATATTTTCGATTTTGGATGTGCTCTGTGACTTTTACTTCCTACACATTGTTTATATCGTTTGATATTGCTCTGGGTCTCACTGTTTAAGCTTCTATAACTGTGTATTCTGGTTTATTCCAACGTGGCAATTCTGTGTTGTGTTAGAGGCCTGCCATCCAAAGTGTTGTTACCATTGTTGCACATGTTGTGTTTGCCTTACAACATGTTTCAGGATGCGTGCACTGTATCTGTGTGTGCACAGTGTTCTACAACTCGGGTGAGAGGTCGCTCACCGGCGTGGGGCACAAGTCTATAGTGTCCTACAGTGTGTGGAATTTCGTGATGCCACAGTTTTACGCTGTTTAAGGGTTGGGACGTCACAGTTGATCCCTTAGGTGTGGGGTAAGGTTGGGTTTTAGTCCCAGTTAGTGACCGTACTTGGGGGCAGGTATATGGATTAGCTCCCTTATACCTGTGGGTGTCTTTCCCAATTCATGTACAAGGGTACATTGTGTTTGTCGTCTCGCGCTGCACGTTTGCAATTATCTGTGGGTCTTATTGTGTTTGTAAGTCGCGGTTCGCTGTATTTCATGTCTTGTGTGTAAGTCGCCCTGCGCATCACGTGTTGCCCTGTGTGTAAGTCGCCCTGCGCATCACGTGTTGTCCTGTGTAAGTCGCCCCGCGCTTCAGATGTTGTCGTGTGTAAGTCGTCCTGCGCCTCACTGTGTGTACCCTCTTTGTGGTCCATTTTGTGGTACACGTGTGTTTTTGGATTGTGGTTCACCCTTGTCTGTTTCTGGCCTCGGGTGTTAGTCCTGGGGTGTGTCCACCCTTTACTACATTATTTTTCTAATGTTTTTTTGGGAAGGATGGGGTTATTGTTTGCTTGGTAATTATTCCTGCTTGACAATTTTATTTCTTCCTAAAGGTACGCAGTGTTTATACTCTGGCGAAGTTGCTATTAGTTTCGCTTCTCTGCGTTTTAACTTTGTTTGTGACTTAATAATCTATTTCACGTTTTGAAATGTCTTAATAATTTTCATGAGGGAGGATGGGGGATATTTATGCACATTTTATATGTCGTATTTTGCCCATCTTCTCTTGATTTGCATTGTTCTCACTCGTGTGATGTTTTGCTTTTAGTTGCATCCCTGAGTTATGAACATTACCGCTTTCTTGTGTATAGTTTTCTCCTTTAGATTTGTAATTTTTTGTTTCTATTTAAAGGAAAGGGATAATGTTATATCCTAAGTATTACATGTATATGTAATCAGCCTAGGTCCTCCTAGCTGCTCAGCCAGAGTGAGAGATGGTAACAGAATGTTGGTGTGACTGTGATGAATGGAATGCCTGGGTGCCTGTGTGGATGAGTGGTGACAGTTGAAAATGGGCTGAGCAGCTAGGCAGGCTGCTCCTGGTGGGGCTGGTACATGGCTAGTACCTGACTAGAGCTGGCTGAACTATGATTGATACTACCCTGAACTGGAGCTAATAAAGAAGACTTCAGAATATACAACAAGGTTTCCAGTGTCTCTATGTGCAGGGTACAACAAAGACCATCTATCAAAAAAGGGATCCATAACCTGATTGCAGCCCCCCCCCAAATAAAATATGAATCATGATATTGCGCACATTTCCTAGCAATTGAGGGCCAAAAAGTAGTATCAGGAATCGTGGGGGCATACACATTTAATATCGTAAGAGTGATACTATCTATAAAACAGGTAACAATAATCCATCTACCTGCATCATCTGTTTCCTGTGAAATAAGAGTAAAATTAATAGATTTCCTGCACAATATAACAACCCCATTTTTTTTATTTAACAACGGGGAAACAAACATGGTCCCTACCCAGCTACGTTTGAATTTAAAAGCTTCTAATTCTGTAAGGCGGGTTTCCTGTAAAAGAACTATATCTGGATTAGATTTCCCCAAATGGGATGATATTCTCTGTCTTTTAACTGGATTTCTAGATCCTTTAATATTCCATGTTATAATACGGAATTATTATGAACAGTGAGATAAAAGTAGCTTTGCTGAAGAACAATAACTTGAAAAAGAAAGAAAAAATCAGAGTACAACAAGGGGAAAGGAAAATGGACAAATAAGGATGAAATTAAGAAGAAATATAATGAGAGAAGAAGGGAAATGAGGAGAATTAAAAGGGAAGGGCAAGAAGGAAGACAGGAAATCAAAATGAAGAGACAGTACATTTCCCAAGGGGACGACTGAAGTAACATACCTGTGGAAGTTAGGAAAAGACAAAAAAGAGGGTGGTGACGACACATCTGACGATGACACGCCCAAGGGGAGAAGGCCCAAGCCACGTCAGGACCAAAAAACAAAACATTTAAGATGACGGACCGAACAAACACAGATATATAAGGCGGTTCTGCAAAAGAATAACAAGAGCCTCATAAGACATCATATAAAACACAGCTAACAAAACTATTTAATCAAATGGAACATTTCAATCCAGCTGAGGAGACAAAGCAGAAGAATTCATATGTCGTAGTGTTATTCTGGAAGGTCACTATAAAAGTACATGGGTGAAAAAGACCATTTCGAGCGCCAAGAGAACGAAGTGGAGCTCGAAGGTTAAGAAATTCCTTTCGCCTTGCTGAAGTGATGTTAGAGACATCTTGAGACAAGAAGACCCTGTGACCCAACCAAGTAACTTGATGCTTTGCGTTAGCCGCAGAGAGTACTGCCAGTAAGTCTGTAAATTTCAGAAAAAGGATAATGACACCCCTAGGTTTAGTAGAAGATGAAGATAAATATGGACTAGGACCAAGCCTGTGAGCCCTCTGGATGTAATCGAGGTTGAAGAAGGCATGTCTAACAGATTCGGGAGGCAGGAGGTAAAAAAGGAGACAGGATCATCCCCTTCCAAAGCCTCAGGCAAGCCATAAATATGGAGGTTATTTCTCTGATTCCTGTTTTCCAAATCCTCTATGTGCTGTTGGAGTTTACGTATCTCCTGTTCCAAAGAATGAATTTTATGAGATTTGTCCCGTAGATCCGAAATGTGTTGCTCCATTGTAGATATCCGATTCTCCATTGATGACCATTTATCATCCAATTGTTGCATTCTGTTGTTAGTCTCCTCTACAAAGGGACGCAACGCACACATTTCTTCCAGTAGCATCTCCATGGAAATAGGGGACACTGACTTTTTATGTGAAGGGGGGTCTTGCTTCAATCTCTTGGATGCAGAAGAGGGTGACGCATTTTTGTTTCCCGTAGATTGAAGAGATGCAACTTGGGGAGTGACACAGAATTTGCCATTTCAAAGAGGAAACGAATGGGCTTCTGAAAGTGCTGTTGAAACAGGGCTAGCAGATGATGCAGCAGGGGGATGTGGCTTAGGGGTAAAAACAAATTGTGGCTTTCGCAACTTCACCATAAACAGTTTATACAGCGTATCAGAAGTTGATGTAGTCTCCGGCAATATTCAAACCGAGCCAGAGCTACTGAAGAGCCACAACACTCCCAAAAGGCTACAAATCTACACAGACCACAGGAAACAATCCAAAACTAGGGTAAAAATTGTCACCCATCCACTCCTTATCTTATGAAGCTTGTAGGATATTCCCTGAGCTCCTTATATCTTCCTAGACTTATTAATCACTGAGAGCCAACTCAGATTTCTGGGTCTTTATCTTAAGTCTTGGTTATATTGGCAGTAAACACTTAGCCCAAAGGCCTTGATAACGCCTACCAGACGCTACAACAATTGGCACTGTTAGTTTGCAGAGCGTAAAAAACTGTTCGCTTTGATTTACATTCCATATAATTTTTCAATACATCAGGTGCAATGTTTACATTAGTCATCTGGGACTCAGTATACATACAGCAAAGTAGAGTAAAAAGGAAATGCCCAGAAGACTTTTACACCGTGAAAAAGAAGTTTGCCTCCATTCCTTTTACTTCTGTGAGAGTCCCAAAATGGCTGCCGTTACTGAGGTGGCATCTGCTATGCCGATAGAGAACACAAAACGAGCGCCGTACCTCAACATACACAGCTCCTCATGATGCACGTTTACACCGCTGTCAGTTCATCCAATAATTATCCGTCGAAGTGGTGTGAAGGAATGCAAATAAGCTGCGGACGTCCTGTGTTGCGGAGGACCTCTTCCGCTAGGCGGCCATCTTAGGTGGCAGCAAAGCCACGCCCCTATAACCAGTAGTTTTGATTTTTATATTGGGCATGTACTCATGCAGTGATCCATGCAAGATCCACATGCATTGATCTACAAGGCACATGCCTTGATCTACAAGGCGCATGCAAATTTGAAGAAAGAACAACATATATACAGAGATTCATGTACTCACAGACCAAAACACATAGAACCACTGACATATTAAGATCAAACACAACTAGACACCCATGCAAATACCTAGAGGCACCCAGACGCATAGATCACCAGGCATGCATTGACTTTTACAAGCAGGGAGAAGTTGTCTTTTTTTGG
The DNA here is from genome assembly GCA_963921515.1 of Calotriton arnoldi. NCBI lineage: Eukaryota > Metazoa > Chordata > Amphibia > Caudata > Salamandridae > Calotriton > Calotriton arnoldi. The sequence goes on from CAWUFW010013720.1 coordinate 208,405, forward strand.
TTCCTTTTATAATATTTTATGCTGCTCTAAGACCACCTCAAGGTGCAACATATGACAGTGATATCGTAAAGGTGAATAGAATAGAGGAGAAATTAGAAAGAAGCCTTTTGAGTAGGTTTATGCCAAAATACTGTAGCCGTAAATATCATCTGACATGAATAGTGTGTTCGAAATGTATTTTTATAAATGATCGTCCCCTTGAGTGTAGATTATCTATTATTGAGTACAATGGGGTGATATTTTTGTAAATGATATTTAGGACACAACATTATTGTCAGTTGATATTTATGACTGCAATATTTTGGTGTAAAACCAAACTATGACATTCTGGTCTTAAACCTTGTGAATGGAGTGATCTTCACCAAAATAGAACAGTATTGAGTAGCCGACATTAGTCATCTGGTTGACAAGGAGGAAGCATTAGAGGAAGCCAGGCACAAGAGAGAGAAGGAGGGATCAGCTGTTGGATGGAGGCATAAATCAAGATGAGCAAAGAATGTGGCAATGACGGCCTTTTGGTGACTTAGGAATGATAACACTTATAGAGATGCCATGACAAACCAGGGAGAGCAAGTGTTGGACCTGATACCCGTCAGGTAGCATTTCCCTAAACTTATTGCTTTTTTGCCTGGGTTTTGCTGATTCTCGTGTGTGGCCTCTGGGCATTTTCCCACTGTAAAAATAGTGTGAAAGTGCACTCCCCCTTCCTACCCGAGTTGGGAAATGGCTCTGACTTGATGTTCTGAGCCATGGGTCAGTCGGCCATCGCCGACCGGTGTGTGAACATTGGCAGCTATCGTGATTAAACTCATGGGCCGCCTGCCAGGGCAGGCTGCTGCATGTGCGCACCCGCACCTATGGTGTCCGTGATTGCGTGTGTTGCCTGCCGTTACAGGCTCATGCGTAAGCACTGACACAAGTATTAGTTAAACCCGTGTCCAGTCTGCTGTTGCAGACTTGGACGGGCGCACTTGTTCCCCCTGGTGCTGGGGACTATGTGTCCAACCTGCCATAGGAGGTCGATGTGCGCACTAGCGCACGTGCGCCCAGGTAGTGAGGAATGCCTGTGTGTGTTTTCACTGCCTAGGAGGCATGCTCTTTCATAGGTTAACATGAGGAAGTGGCTGACATCACTTCGGGCTGCAATAGTGGATTGCAGTGGAGCAGCCTCATGATGTTGCCTATCAATGGACTCATAGTGCCAAACACTTTCCAATGGTAAAGGGAATTTGGCATCACTCACTTAGAAATTCCACTTATAGAAAATGTACATTTCTATGCTCTAAGTGTCTTGTGTGCCATGGTGCCTGACTCCAGTGGAAGCCAGGGGTCGGAGGAGCACATCTGTGCATTCACTCCAGCTACAGCCATAAACCATGGGCTTCCCACGAGAACGGCAGACCTCTGCCATTTGACGGCTGAATGGGAACATCTGCAGTTCAAAGGGAAACCGCTTGGACCACCCCTAACTTCAAAGACATACGACAGCATAACTACAGGTGCCATCCTTCAGCAAAGGGTGAGATATCCTTGCGGGACGCAGGACCGGAGAACCCGGACTGCGTGGTGCACATTGCCAGAGGACTTTGTTATGCACATGGAGGATAAATGCTCATGAAGGGTACTATGTGCCCTTTCTGAAAAGTGCCTGGTCTGACCTAAAGACCAGCTGTAGTGTGGTGCCCTTAAGTGTGCTCTCCAAGGGTCCATCTATGGGCCTCCTATCCTACCGGAGATCTCTCAAGTGCCCAAATCGGCTACTGAATCGCAACTGGCAGTGCGGTGTGAGTGTAGAACTAAGACTTGTGTCTGGAGACCAGATTGTCTAGTGTGGAGCTCCAGAAATCTTGCCCGCTCCTGGCATGTGGTTCCTGTACTGCAGGGACCCTGACATTCATAAGCGTCTAGTTGATGGTGAGCGGATTCACTGGTTGCGGGACCCGGCGTGGCCCGTTTCGTCGATTGTGTAGCATCTCTCTCTCTCACGCAACACACCAACTGCATTCTTATTGCAAATGGTGTCTGACTCACAGGGTGCAACCCTCAGAGGTGGGGGTGTATCCGTAGAAGTGCCTCATTCTACCTCATGTGGCTCTGCTGAACTTGTGTGTGTGACTGGACTGGTCTGGTGCAACCTGTATCATTATGCACCACATGTTGTGCTTCATTTCCAATAAGGTACGGAATTTGTAACTCTTCATTGTGTTTGACCGGAATTGCCTGGTGCAGCCCATCTCAATGTGCACCGGTCATTGTGCCTCATTTCCAGGGAGGTACAGAGTTTGCAACTCTTTGTGTTGGAGACCTGAACTGTCTGGTGCGACTCATACCAATGCGGACCAGACCAGATGCTGTGCCCGGATTGCCTGGGCACAACCCTGATCATCGCGTACCACTCGGGGTGCCACTCGGGGTGATTCTTCTATCAAGGGGCTCCCCTGTGTTACTCCCCCATTCATCGGTTGTTCCCTTTTTGACCCTACTAATGTCCTTCCGGAGTCTTTGAGATGTTGTACTTCGCTCACTGATTTCATTAGGGATTTCAAAACTTGGCTATTTTAGGATGCATCTGGTTAGCTTCTGCCGGCTACATAGCACTGGGAAACCCCAAGGGGTAGCTACATGCTTTACAAAATCACAACAATTATAAGAATAATTAAAACTTGCTATATATCCCCACCTTCTTCCAGAGGACGCAGACTAAGTGTGACATCAGCCGTGTGTGGCCTAGTATCCGGAAGGCAGGACTGGTTATTTTCCATCCAGTGGTTTAGGACAATCAGAGTGACCCAGAGGGTGAAGGAAGGCTGGGGCCACGGAATCTACAGGGTGCGATCCATTGACCTGCTGGGTACCAGTAGCACTGCATTAGGGTGCTGAGTGCAAATGTGTGTAAGAGCATTCCGTACTTACTGGGCTGGTACCTGTTGTTTCATGTAGCAGTGCGGAGTGCGTGTCTGTGAATGGGAGTGATAGTCAACGGATCACCTGTGATTCACGACACTGGCCGGTGGTACCGTGTTATATGTTGATTTCATGCCAAAAGCACAATTCATTTGACATTGGGTTTGCCCGTGTGGCTCCGGCCCACGGTGCTGCTAAAAAGCTAATCTAATCTAACCCCCCTCTCTATGTGAAGGGGGGGTTAGATTAGGAATTGTCCAGTGTGCATACTATTGATATCATAACGATACGAGTGGGCCTAGTACTGCTAGTAATATTTCCAAATGTGTTATTTCTCCTTGTTGCACCTCCCCTGGGGAGACGATGGGGCATATTTACGAGCCCCTTGCACCATCGATGCATCCCTTTTTAGGAGGCATCAGCGGCGCAGTGTTGTGCTCCATATTTACAAGGCCACGTAAAGCCCCCCTGCGTGGCTTTTCGTGGCCTTGTAAATAGGGCCCCTTTTGACGCAGCACTTTTTGTCAAAGGGGCGTGCCATGGGTGTTGTTGTGGGTGTTCCCACACAACACCCATGGATTCTGTCATATTCCTAGATTTACAACATTTCTTAGACTTGGGAATGTGTCAGAATCGTACGCCTTCCCAGGGGAGGCGTAAGGAGGTGCAATAAGGAGAAAACTTATATTTCTCCTCATTCTTTCCTCTTTCTCTGTGTGTTGCATTCTGCAGCACGCTTAGAAAGAGGAAAACACCTCACATGATTATTTTTGTGCAGGAAGGGACACCTTCCTGCACAAAAACAATATCCCCTAAAATGCAGACAACCTTGCACCATGGGGCAAGAGTGCCTGCGTTGGCTCATGGCAGCCAATTGTGTGCCGGAGCAGGGGAAAGCACAGGGATGCAAAATATTGTTGTAAATGTGACACATGCCTGTGCTTTGAAAGTTACGCAGCGTGGCGCAGCCAAATTGCTTGTGGTGCCGCACTGCGTCACTTTCTTGTAAATAAGGCCCATAAGGTTTTGGCTCATCCCCAGGTTTACATGGTTTTGTAAATCTGGGGAAGTGTCAAAATCCATGGGTGTTGCATGAGAACACCCACCGCAACCCCCGTGGCATGCCTCCCTAATGCAGAGTAAAGCAACGAAGCGATTTGAGCTGCATTGCCTTATTCCATATCAATAAGGCCATTCAAAGCCATGCAAAGTGGCTTTGCTTTACCTCATAAATATGATTTTGTGATTTGCGCCGTCGGAACCTCACAAAAAGTGACGCTACAGCAGCACAAGTGGCTCATAAATATGCCCCATGGTTCCCTGCATCCATGATGCAAGCTGGGTAAAAAGTTGCTCACTTTCTTATTCTTGATTATAAATAAAATACACCTTGGTATTTCACAAGATTAATAAATGTAATCACATACTACAAATGTATTCTAGCTCTCCCCTTTGTGCTTAACATACATTTAGTGACTATACCACCCCGCAGTGCGGCTTGTTCCCAGAGCGCCCCTCCTGTCAATAGACCTAGAGAAGGCCTTTGATACGGTTACATGGGATTTTCTATTTGACACTATGAGGCACATGGGTCTGGGTGAGGATTGGGTAAAATGGGTGCAGTTACATTATGAGCACCCAACTGGCAGGGTCAAGACAGGGAAAGTAGTCTCTACCTAATACTGTATCGTTTGTGGTGCCCATTATCGCCCCTCCTGTTTGCGCTGGTGATAGAACCGTTGGCAGCACTGTTTCGCCAGGGAGGAGACGGTGTGGGTTTGACAATTGGAGGCCGTACACACACCATTTCCCTTTACGCAGATGACCTCCTGATTTACCTCAACGATGCTGTACGGGGCACTGAAGTAGCCCTGGACTTGTTAACCAGATTTGAGCGAGTCTCCGACTTCTACGGGTTAATAAGGGTAAGACTTACCTGTTTCCGATGATACCGGCCAGTCCCCGCCCTGCAGACCTTCCCTTGGATCTTAACTGGGCCCCCTCAACCTTTAAATACCTTGGGATACACATCTCCCACTCTCTAGAAGATATGAGAGAGGGGAAACTTGGGCGAGCTCTGAGATCTCTCAGAACCTGCGTCCCATTCTGGTGCTCCCTGCGCCTTCTGATCATGGCAAGAATCTCACTGTCAAAGATGGTTATGCTACCACGTCTGTTATACTTTTTTGTTAACCTGCCATAGTAGTGCCCCCTTGCTGGTTCAGACAACTAGACGCCCTACTCCGAGATCTTATATGGGACACGGGCCGCCGGAGGGTGTCCTTGACACCGCTGCAACGTCCTGTGGTGGAAGGTGAGTTGGTAGTGCCGAATTTCGATCACTATTTCTTGGCCTCACAGATGCAGTGGTTGGCACAGTGGCTGGAGGGTGTAGGCCCTGAAGGTACAAATTTTACGGACTCAGGAGACTGTACAACCCTATTATTGGCTAAAATGTTAGACCCAGCTGTGGTGATCCCCCATCAGTCCCTGTTACAAACCACGGCATTGCAGTGTTGGAAACGCTGTGTAGCCATACGAGCGGAGACCCCTTTATATGCACCAGCCCTATCCCTGATAGGCCTACCACATGGTAACCCTAGGAGGATTTTCACTCCTGACCAACTTACACACTGAACAGCAGTGGGGTTGGAGACACTTGGAGACTGCTATCAGCAGTCTGTCCTGGCCACCCTGTCGGACCTGGTGGAAAGCAATGGTCTTCAACCAGGGCAATTCCTTCAATATGGAGCTCTGACACATACATTTAGAGTACTGTGGAGCAGGGGACAGGAAGAACCTGAGACACATGTAATGTTACAATCTAAACTCACTTTAGGCGGGACACGGGATCAGGTGAAGTGGTTTTACGATGAACTACTACTGCTATCCCACACCCCCCTCCAAAAACTATGCGATAAATGGGTGTCTGCACTGAACAGGGAAATCCCAGACGAGGACTGGAAAAGACTTCTAGCATACTCAAAAAAGGTCTCCCAGAATACCAGGATGAAATATATAGAATTTAATTATATGCATATGGCATACATGACACCACACAGAATCTGAGTTATGTATGGCAGGGAGATACACAACTGCCAAAGGTGCAACCATCGTAATGGTGACTTTATCCACATGATATGGGGCTGTACCTTTGTGAATCGATTTTGGGGTGATATTGTGGAACTGACGGGGGCAGCAGTGGGGCACGCGCTTCAACCTATGATAGAGACCTGTATATTGGGACTTTCCCCGCGGCCCCCCCAAGCTAAAAGTAGGTACTAGATTTGTAGATTTGGCCTTAGTATTGGCCAAAAGGAGAATAGCATTAACCTAGCGTTAACCTCTGGTCCGAGATCTGCTCTTCCCCAGCAGCTCCGCTGTGCTGTGCCTCACTGCTGACCCGCTCGCCTCCATCCGGTAGGTGATCGAGGCCGCTGTGCTCTGTGCCGTTCGTAGTGTGCGCCCATTGTTGCCTGGTTTTGGTTTTTGTCCTGTCTGCCGTTTTTTGACTATCACTTGTGATTCTCTGCTGTTTGCCCGTTTTTTACCCTCAGGTTCAGTGCCTGTTCCCCGTGCCCGCCGGTGCTGCCCCTGTGGCCCCTCCCCCCTGCCGGTTCCCGCGCCCGCCTCCCAGCTGCACGTCCCTCCCCCTCTACCTATTTAATGGCGGCCGCTGCGGGGGAGCGCGAGCAAGACCTCTGACCTCTGGTCCGAGATCTGCTCTTCCCCAGCAGCTCCGCTGTGCTGTGCCTTGCCGCTGACCCGCTCGCCTCCACCCGGTAGGTGATCGAGGCCATTGTGCTCTGTGCCGTTCGTAGTATGCCCCCATTGTTGCCTGGTTTTGGTTTTTGTCCTGTCTGCCGGTTTTTGACTATCGCTTGTGATTCTCTACTGTTTGCCCGTTTTTTACCCTCAGGTTCAGTGCCTGTTCCCCGTGCCCGCCGCTGCTGCCCCTGCGGTCCCTCCCCCCTGCCGGTTTCCGCTCCCGCCTCCCAGCTGCACGTCCCTCCCCCCCTCCCTATTTAATGGCGGCCGCTGCGGGGGAGCGCGAGCAAGACCTCTGACCTCTGGTCCGAGATCTACTCTTCCCCAGCAGCCCCGCTGTGCTGTTCCTTGCCGCTGACCCACTCGCCTCCACCCGGTAGGTGATTGAGGCTGTTGTGCTCTGTGCCGTTCGTAGTATGCCCCCATTGTTGCCTGGTTTTGGTTGTTGTCCTGTCTGCCATTTTTTGACTATCACTTGTGATTCTCTGCTGTTTGCCCGTTTTTTACCCTCAGGTTCAGTGCCTTTTCCCCGTGCCCGCCGCTGCTGCCCCTGCAGCCCCTCCCCCCTGCCGGTTCCCACCCCGCCTCCCAGCTGCACGTCCCTTCCCCCCTCCCTATTTAATGGAAGCTGCTGCGCGGTCGCGCCACTGGCAAGCCCGTCGGCGCCCGTCCGCCAGCAAGCGACGCCGAACACAACCCACGGCCAATTCTCCTGCCACCACTGCCGCCAGACACTCACCACCACTCCGGCCGCCAACACCGCCGTCACCCTAAGATGTATCCTCCCCAACGTACGCTCCCTGCACAGACATGCCGTGGAAATCTGGAACCTCCTGGACACCCTCTCACCCGACGTCACCTTCTTTACAGAAACCTGGACCAATGCATCCTCCTCTCCGGACATCACCATCGCCATCCCTGACGGATACAAGATCCAGAGGAAGGACCGCCCCAACCACGCAGGAGGAGGCCTCGCCATCGCTCACAAGAACTCCCTCTGCCTCTCCACCTTCAGCGACACCTTCCCTGCCGCTGAACACCTGCACTTCCAGGTCCAGACCAGTCCCAACTCCACACTCCGCGGCACCCTCACCTACAGACCCCCCGGCCACCGGGCCCTCTTCGCCAACTCCATCACCGACCTCATCGCACCCCACGCCATCGCCTCCACGGACTACATATTCATCGGCGACCTGAACTTTCATCTCGACAACCCCAGCGACATCAACTCCATCACCCTACGAGACAACCTCGCCAACATCGGACTGAAACAACTCGCCACCTGACCGACGCACAAGGCAGGACACACCCTCGACCCTATCTTCGCAGGAGGAAACAGCGTCCACTTCAGCCACACCACGCAACCCCCCTGGACCGACCACCACTGCGTGCACTTCAGCGTCGACAAACCCAAGCCGCCAAAACCCGCTCCACGCCTGCCGCAAAGGAACTGGAGCAGAGTCACTGAGGAACAGCTCAACTCCACCCTCAACCACATCACCCGCACCTCTGTAACTGACGCCAACTTCGCAGCCAGGGAATTCCACACCCCCCTCTCTATCACCAACTGCGCAGACAAACTCGCCCCTCTACGCAACGCCAATGGACAACGCCCCAGAAAAGCCACCTGGTTCACCACAGGCCTACAAGAAACCAGGCGCACATGCAGACGCCTGGAGAAGAACTGGAGAAACAACAAGAGACCCGAAAACTACACCACCTACAAGAACGCCATGACGGAATACCACCCACACATCAGAACCACCAAAAGGACCTTCATCCACAACAAAATCCTCGCCAACTAGAGCAATTCACCAAACCCCCCAGCGAAGCAACGGACATCACCCCTTCCCAGGACCTCTGCGACAAGCTCGGATCCTACTTCCACCTAAAGATCAAAAACCTCTGCGACAACTTCAACAACCACACACCTGACCCCGCAACCAGCCTGCCATCCGGCAACGCCAGCCAGCCCACCATCTCCTCCTGGTCACCGGTCACTACCGAAGACACCACCTCGACCATGGAAGGCATCCACTCGGGAGCCCCCACAGACCCCTGCCCACCACACATCTACCACAGAGCCACCACCGCCGTCGCACCAGAACTACGACGCATCATCAACACCACCTTCGAGAGCGGCATCTTCCCCGACGACTGGAAATGCGCTGACATCAGGCCTCTGCTCAAGAAGCCTACAGCAGATCCGACGGACCTCAAAAACTACCGCCCCATCTCGCTCCTCCCCTTTGCTGTGAAGGTCACGGAAAAAACCATCAACGCACAAGGTTCATTGAGGACAACGCCATCCTTGACCCTTCTCAATCCGGATTCCGCAGCAACCACAGCACCGAGACCACCCTACTCGCCGCCACAGACAACATCCGCACCCTCCTCGACCAAGGCCACACCGCAGCCATGATCCTACTTGATCTATTGGCAGCTTTCGACACCGTCTCCCATCGCACACTCGCCGCCAGACTGCATGACGCCGGCATACAAGGAACGGCCCTCGACTGGATCCAATCGTTCCTCACCGGCAGAAGCCAAAGGATCAGGCTGACACACTTTCTCTCCGAACCCAAGGAAATAAACTGTGGAGTGCCCCAGGGATCATTGCTCAGCCCTACCCTCTTCAACATCTACATGCCCCCCTCGCCACCATCGTCCGTCAGCACTGCCTCAGCATAGTATCCTACGCCGACGACACCCAGCTCATCCTCTCCCTCACCAAGGACCCCACACCACCAGACTCAACTTCCAGGAAGGAATGCAGAATGTCGCAGCCTGGATGAGCAACAGCTACCTGAAGCTCAACTCAGAGAAAACAGAAGTCCTAGTCCTCGGAACCACCCCGTCGGCATGGAAAAACACCTGGTGGCCCACCACCCTCTGCAGCCCCCACGGACCACGCCAGGAATCTCGGCATCATTCTGGACTCCTCCCTCTCCATGAACCGACAGGTCAACGCCATCGCCTCAAGCTGCTTCAACACCCTCCGCATCCTCCGTAAGACCTTCAAATGGATTCCCACCTAGTCAAGGAAGACAGTTACCCGCGCACTCATTACAAGCAGACTGGACTACGGAAATGCCCTCTACGCCGGCATGAACATGTCTCTACTCCGCAAGCTCCAGACTATACAAAACATCGCCGCCAGACTCGTCTTCGGTATCCCTCGCCACGAGCACATCAGCCAATACCTACAGAATCTACACTGGCTCCCCGTCGAGAAGAGAATCTCTTTCAAAATACTCACCCACGCCTACAAATGCCTACACAACACCGGACCCCAATACCTCAACGACAGAATCAACTTCCACTTACCCAAAATGAACCTCCGATCTGCCAACCTCACCCTCGCTGAAACCCGCCGTATCCACAGAGTCAAATCAGGGGGAAGAGCCTTCTCCCACAGCACAGCCAAGACCTGGAATGAGCTCCCGATCGACATCAGTCGCACCCCTCCCTGAACACCTTCAGGAAGGCACTCAAGACCTGGCTTTTCGGCTAAACAGAATTGCTGACCCCCCCACCCAGCGCCTTGAGACCCTCACGGGTGAATAGCGCGCTTTACAAGTACCCTGATTGATTGATTGATTGATAGACAAACGGTCCAGCAATCACTGACTGGAAGCGAGATGTGTCACACTGGGCAGGGGCAGAAGAAAGAGCCCTGGCCAGGGAAGATGCATGGGGGCTATGAAGACACCTTATGGCAGGCCCCTGGAGGGAGGTCTTAGAAAATTGGGAACACCCTGAAAGATATCAACCCATAGCAGAGGAGGCCGAAACCAGCTCCCACTCTGATAGCGCTAGCCATACAAATGCATAGAGCAGTGGTGTAAACCTCACTTAACCTCTCCCCCCAGCAATAGCATCTCCTCCCCCGCTTTGAATAACTTTGGAAACAACACCCCTCACGATGAGCTGTCAGGCTGCTATATACGAGTATATAGAGCTTAGGCCCCCCCCGGCCTGATTTCCCCCCTACCTATGATGCTCCTGACAAGAACATGTACTGGCATACCACCCTGCATAGTTACTTAGTTTATAGTTATCTTTCCTTTTCTCCCTCTTATCATCCCTTTGAGCCACAGCACAAGGGCATTACTCCTATTTGCAGCGGCTCCTTTTCTTCTATCAGACTGTATCCATTAAGTGACGATAAGCAGTGAATGGGCCTAGGGCCCCCCCTAGCCCAGTGTATCCAGATAACTCTACCTGAAGGTCCACACTCCTAAGGCGGTACTACTGTTGAATTGAACGAGAAACTGATCTGGAAACCACTAGGTGCTGCATTTTGGGATTGATGCGTGGGTGGGTGACTGGCAGCTGCGCACAGTTGTAATACATGCCAAAATGTGAGCTACTAAATTTGATGATTTTATGCTCAAATGCTAATAAACATATGTTTGAAAAACATACATTTAGTGGTTTCAAGCTTTTATTTTCATGTTAAATGTTTTTGCCAGTTGCTACTGCTAACACAGGATCTTTATAATTAGTTTACCATACCCAGCTTTCTGAATTGTTTTATTTTACTTGCTGACAATTGCTTCCATGAAATGAATCAAAATGATGACAGAAGGAGAGCCCTGCTTTGAAAACCAGGATGTTGCCATCAGCTTGCCATACATTGATATGGGTAATGCTGCTATCACAAGAAATATTTGTCTCTGCACAAACACACGTTATCCTTTAAGTGGCAGTGAGCCAACAATGAAAATAATAATCAATTAGTATGTAAAATTGCGGATTCATTGCTGAGGTGGGATACTTGAGTAGCCTCTCTGGTAGCCAATCGCGAAGCAGTTCTAGAGACCAACACTTCTAGTCCATTCTTGTTGCATATAGTCTGCAATAATTTGCCATGACTAGTGCAAGTGCCATTAAGTCAGACCTAAAAATGAGTGGTTACTCAAGGCCAGAAGTTGAAGAACTGTGAGGTGCCGGTTTCTCTTTTGTAACAAAAATCTGTTTTATTCTAAAGCATTTGTTGCAGACCTAAGCAGGAACTGTATTAGACATTTGTAGCTTTAATTAATTCATTTGATCTCATCTTTCTGTGCTAAAAATAATTGCAAATTGAAATATACTTTCTGGGGCGGTAACCAAATATCCTAATGCGTATCATTGTCTGAGGAAGGATGATGATCGGAGGAAAATTTTTATGCAAATAGGGAACTAAGGAACCAGCCATGATATCCATAAACACTGGCTTGAACATCTTGGGTTGTCTCTTTGTGAAAGTGGGAACTATGGGCAAAATATGCTTTTGAGGAAAAGCACCATAATTTGAGTAGGCATTAAACTGGACATATTTACCTTAAATATAAGTCTTGGTCATGAATATCAACCTCACTTAATGGCTTGAACGATTATTAATCAGGGCTGGGCTGGACACCAAAATCAGCCCGGCAAAAATGTTCCAACCAGCAGCCCAACACTGCAGTTGTAAACAAGAATTGCACCAAGGGCGCTTTCATGAGTGGATCAAGGCAGGCCAGCTCTGAAAGTTGCCCCATGGCCTGCAGCCCACAGGGAAAATGCCAGAGTCGCTAAATGGCCAGTCCAGCCCAACATTCAGCAAATAAGTTTTTCAATTACCTACCACCTGAAGACATACCTCTCTATCCCCAGTATGTCCAGTTTTAATAAAGACTGTACAATCATAAATCACTGCACCGATTTCATTGATCTTTATGAGGTGCACACCAGCCAGGCAGCTGCACTTTTGCATCATGCTAATAGGGCTTGTGTTACTACCTCTGGAAGCAACTAGAAAAACACAGAAATAAAGCATTGAAAAGTCCAGAAGTTAGCAGCCCAATCCTGATACACTCCATTGATGGACCACAAGCTGGGCACACATATTTTAAGAGGGGCTGCAGTGCCAACATGGACAATGCACCTTATTTGTAATACTGGGCGATAAGCATGAGCATCTATCCTGGACTCTAGCTTGCAAGTAGTCCTTTGCATTTGGCAAAGAAATGCCACAAGCAGCTTCAGCGTCCATATGAAGAGAGCTATAAAACAAACAATTCTATAACAGTAAAGGAATTAATATCCTGTCAGACTACACCCCGGTTATTAATTTCTCCAGTCAAACCTTTGCAACTGAAAGGATCGTCACTCATTTCAACAGCGGAGGTAGGTGCAGGTAAGCGTGGTGGGGTGAGGCTTGGCAGGAGGGGGGAAGTCGACAGATGACGGAATAGGGGAAATTAAATAAATAAATAAATCCTATTCCGTCGCCTGTTAACATCCCCCTGCCCCGCCTCACCGCCTCACCACGCTTACCTACACCGACCGCCACTGCATATCAATCTCATCTCAGGCTATATTCACCCTGCTTGTTATCAATATTGACAACTACCCACAACGGACCACTCCACTGTCAGACCACTACCAGCCAGGCCATTCCTATCCTGACATTTTCCCCATCCTGATCTTACTTCAACTAGATGATTCAAGATCCCAAAAACTCCTGACCCAGACCACTATCTAGTCATACCGCTTCCCATAAAGGCAATTACCCACTCATTCCAATTCACTGTTGGCTCACTCCCCAGCCAGTACATTCTCCCAGGTGACTCTCTACCCATATATTTTCCTGCTCAGACCATTCTGCCATCCAATCCATTGGGATCTCTATATTCTGGAACCATCCCTATCCAAATCATTCCTATCCAGATCATCCCCATACATCATAGTCCTTTGCAAACTGTTCCTAAATCAGTGAATTCCCATGCCAACTACCTCAATCAGAATATTCCACCAGACTGTTCACTTCCAGACCAATCCTCTTCAAGGTCATTCTCACCGAGACAATCCAAATCCAGATCTTACTCAATTAGATCTCTCCGTCTAGCCAATTCCCCAGTCAGACCTATTCCTGGTCAGTCAATTTCCTCCAGACCCTTCCATGTTCAGACCTACTCAATCCAGGTTATTCCCCATTAAGACCATTCCCTTTCAGACCATTCTTTCATTCCTTCCTCCATTAAAGGAAGTTTCTGTGCTCTAAACAGGTACAGTCTACTAAAATGAAGATATTGCAAGTACCATATCTTCACCTACTGAGATGTGCACACCTACGTACCTTGCATGCCATTTTGTTTTCTTTCTTTCATTGCACCCAGATGTCGATGGTCAATCCACATGCAGCATGTTGCTCTCAGTAGGACACTCACATTAGAGCAGAGGTTTCCAAACTTCTTAGAACCATGACCCAATTTTTAGAACAACAAGTTTGCGTGACCTACCTAGCTTTAATGGACATGAGGCAGATGATTTTTTTAATGTAAATAAAGCATCACGTGGTAGTGCACTGTAATTTACAGACAGCACATTAACCAATGAAATAGCCACTAACTTTGCACAGACATACAGTTTTCCTGCTAGAACTATAATGTACACAAATGATAATGTGTGGAAATCGGGCTTCAGTGAATATTTATCATTTGTGCACCACCAAGTAAAGAATCTTGATTTGTTTTGGTCCTAATAAAATCTTTGTTTCCATCACACTTCAGAATTACAAAAAAAGTGCTTAATTTTTGCTTGTCTTATAGCTGAATGTGTCTAGTTTATTTACAGATATTTATATTTTGTTGTATGTTGTAAAACATGACTTCCTACAGTCTTTCCGTCTACACACCTATACCTTAGCACTATTGTCACATAATTCATTGTACTAGTCTTTCTCTGACTACAAAGTAAGAAACGTTTGTAAACACCAATTCCCATGTTAAAAAAGCAGCGGTTTGTGAGAAGACCTAGTTTGGCATTTGACCTCTGTCTTTGAATTGCAACAAATGTGACAAGATAAATACAGAATTTACGGCTTCCATATTTATTTCTTGGACTTTCCGGACTCACCAAAAATTGGTTCACGATCCACCAGTGAGTAGTGACACGCAGTTTGGGAATCACTGCATTAGAGCATGTTCTGTGTGACCAACTATGTACTTGCGTGGGACCAAATGGAGATTGTGTTCTGCTTATTCACACATGCCAGCTGAACTATGACACCTCCGAAGAAAGACCCGCTAGCTTCCTAGAGTCCATATAAGAGTGAGAACAGTCCACAAAAAGTGCATGTGCACATCTGAACAGACAACAAACGTTAACAGGTCACACAAGTGGCAGATACATATCCTAGAAAATAACATTAGCAAACTCATTCTGGGCATCAAATCCTTTCTAACAACGCAGGACATGGAAAGGGTTAGTCAGCCTATGCTCCTATCCTGACTTGACTATGGGAATGCTATACTAGTCGAGGGCGCTGCTCATCTGGTCCCTGGTGAAAATCGTTTGGACCACATCATCCCAAGCCTGTCTTCCCTGAACTGGCTCCCTTGTGAAGGAATCCATGTTCAAAATAGCCTGCTTAGTTTACAAGATTACCCATTCTGACCAATTGCATTACCTAACCCCAAAAAATGTATGTTGCAGCAGCGCTCACCAGTTCAGGAGCTCGGACTACTACTCAAAATCCCAATTATCAGATAAAAACTGATCTTGATCAAATCATATTCTGGATGTGTCCTAGAATTTGGAACTCAGTCCCCTTGAAATTTAGACTCTAACTTCCTTATCAGTATGTAAATAACAGCACAAAGTCTTCCTCCTCGTTAAAATCCCTACCCACACCACAGCCCAAATGGGCTTAAGGCTTTAGCAACCTGGCTATCCAGGTTTATGCTTGTAAGCTGGCCTCCACGCTGGTTCGGAGCCAAACATCAAACAAGACAGCATGCTATTGAACTATGCACACTTCTTGGAATCTGAGAAAGTTTGGAGGACCTTCTCCCTGCCTCTACCAAAAGACTAGACCTTATCCATGGATATATATTTGGCTACACTATTGTTGAATGTACCTTCTTAATGCAGCCAAGAATGCTCTTTTCCTAATACCTAAGAGGCTGTTATATATATGACCACAGCCTTTAAGACTTCCCATTCTAGAGATTAGTTGTGATATCATACTTCTTGCAAATGTTGTTAGCTATGCTATGTAAAGCGCTCTGATGCTTTAGAGTCTAATTTGTGCTATATAAAACCATTAAATAAATAAATAATATGTTTCTCAATTTAGCTATGTCTTCTGCTATAGTCGTTTTGTCGCCTTCTTTCCAGAAAACTTCTTTTTTGATTTAACTGCATTTTTCATTTGCCTTAGAACCCTCTTTAGTCAATTTTCTTTTAGTGCGCCCATGCAGTGGCTTTTTCTTTTTCTTTTCATCTATTTTCTTTCTGCCTTTCTCGCTAATTCAGATTTCTGTCCCCACCCCAAATAACAAAGCTTCCTTCTGAGCACTGCTGCACAGACCCATATTTTTGCCGTGATGCACCAATGCCATGCTCTTTAGGCCGCGTACCCCCCCTTTCCAGTTTAAAATGTTGCCATGCCCAGGGAAGTTGGTGGTCCTTGGGGTTGATTATGGCCCGGGAGTGGGGCCACGCAGCCCCCCTTCCCCTTTGAAAACTTCAGTTAGCCCGGAAGGAGGGGTGAGTGGTCCCCAGGGCAATTTTAAAGCAAGGAGGGGGTCTACACGGCCCTCTCTGATTTTACAACCAAGCCTCTGGGAGGTGGTAGTCCCCAGGGCTAAAGAAGGACTACGGATGGCTCCCCTCCTTATATTGAGATAAAAACAACAAGGACCCCCTGAAACTAACAATAGTTCCTAGGACAGGGAAACAGCAAATATAATGAAAACAATCCTAGGCAACTTACAACTTGTCGAAAATCAAGTCTAAATAGTATCAATTAATAAGTGCAAGATCAGTGTACAGCCATATTATTTCAAATGAGTACATTTTATTATAAAACATAAAAACAAACTTATTTTTAAGCACAAACATACAAAAATACAATAAACAATGTGTCATAAAAATATCACTGCATACAATCACAAGACATATACATAACACAAAATACAAATGATATCAGGATTAAATCCAGCATTGATAATAGTGTGGTCCCAACAAGCCACACAATATGGGTACATTTAATAATCATAAGAAATCGTATATATATTTAAAAAGCAATAACTGGGCTGTTGAAAAAGTGGGTAGTGTACTCTACGCGCGTTTCGGCGTAACCTACGCCTTCTTCAGGAGAACCACTTTAGCCTCTGTAAAAAACATAAAAAGACAATACATATATTTAATAGGCTGTACATTGAACTTGCCTAGATAGGGTTCAAAAATAGCACTAACCGCGTGAGAGGCACATAAAGTGTGAGACACCCGTGAAATGAGAAAGAAGAAATTAATACTCACACGGGGACTCGGTCGAGCACCCCGTGTGAGAGACGAAGGGCTGTGAACTGGTATTAATCAATTGTGGCTCAGTCACAATAGTGGGCAGGATCAACACCACTCAATGTAGTGGTACCTGAGCAGGATCCTCCGCTGGATAGATAGAGTCGCGGGACCGGTAGTGCCACGGCAGGAGAATAAGGCTTTTGAAATATGCCACATAGGATGAGAACTGCTCTGGTCGTCTGCCTGGTAACAATGACCTCATTGTGCTCGACCGAGTCCCTGTGTGAGTATTAATTTCTTCTTTCTCATTTCACGGGTGTCTCACACTTTATGTGCCTCTCACGCGGCTGTAATACTACCATCAGATTGTCCCTTACCCCTTGGTCCTGAGGAGACCCCACATTGCAAGAGGGTCGAAACGTCGTCGACTCGATTGATAGCGAACCATTTTAAATAGCTCTGACTATTGTACACAGAGGCTATAATTATTATCAATTCATGTTGTGGTCGTTGTCTTTTTCAATAATTGTGGAAACCAAGTTCTGTATATATCACATGTCTGTTCACAATGTATTAGATGGTTTCATTTGCTTGGGACATATAATCACTATTGTGGTTCTTCTCGGTCGGTGTATGTATTGTTTTTGAATTATAAAAATTTGGATAAAAAAGAATTATTATGAACACCGAGTCTGCGAGGCTCTCTTTTTCTGACATCCTTAACCCTAATTGATCGCGATTGTGCATTTTTAATTACCAGTATAGATTTATTGTATTCCCGCTAGAACCGTTGTTTTCGGATACATATGACTTACCCTGGTTCCTAGTGAGTAGGGTCCCCCTTGTCCTCTTTTCGACTATTAGGAAGGGGCATGCCAAGGGCCTCCCTTCCTAATAGCGAGTTGTAAGGGGTTGTACGATTGTTTCACAACCGGAATGAGGTCGCAAAACAGTCACAGTTTACCACCTACATCAAGCAGTTGATAAGCCAGTCACAAATGGGAAGGGGTGCCCATTCACTTTGTGAATGGTAGTGAAAATGTTTTTTAAGAGACAAGCAGTGGTCCCGCGGACCACTGCCTACCCTTAAAAAAAAGAAACACAAACGTTTCATTTTTCTTTTTGAACCACATCCCATTTTAAAATGGGCTGCATTTTTTAAAAAAAGTTGCTTTATTTAAAGGCAAACACAGACATGGTGGTCTGCTATCCCCAGCAGGCCACCATCATTGTGTTCCTGCCCATTCCCAACGGGTCACAAATTGCGACCTGCGTCATGAATATTGATGAGGCAGGTCAATTGCCACCCCATTGGAAATCGCTAATGTGTCTGAGACACATTAGTACATTTCATCTCTAATTGGGAGTTGCAAAAAATCGCAATTAGAGACTCGCAAAATAAAATGGTTGTACATCTGGCCCTAGTCCCAACTGTTAGAAATCGGGGTCTCTAGTTGGCAGTGGTATGCACCCTGTCAAAGTAGGACACTTCCTTCTAGTCAGGGTAAAGGGAGTTACACACCCAAGATAATACCCCCTCACCCCCTTGGTAGCTCGGCAAGAGCAGTCAGGCCTATCTCAGACGCAATGTGTAAAGTATTTGTACATAACAGACACAGCAACACAGTGAGAACACTACAAATGGACACCACACCAGTTTAGAAAACGTAACCAATCTTCATCTAAACAAAACAAGACAAACGTTCAACATACATTCCTCAAAATATCACTTTTAAAAGGTTTAAGCAATTATGTCCATAGAACTCTATGGATGCAGTGATTTTACACAAAGTACCTTGGATGCGTCAAAATTCACAAGGAAGAACAGCCGCAGAGGAGGAAAGCGTCAGAAAACACAGCACTGTGTCAGTTCTTCAGTCCCTGGGGAAGCGAGGTGTCAGTTCTACTGCACACAGGAGAAGTGTTGCGTCGGTTCCGGACTGTAGAGAGAAGCTATGCAGTGAAATCCGAAGATGGCTCTGGTCTGTGGGTGATGCAGTGGAAACCTTGGTGCACAGGTGTGATGCATGAAAATCTGGATGCGCTGGAGGTCGACGCGACAATGGCAAACAGGCGCTGTGTCGATTCTTTCACCCGCAGTCCTGTGATGCAGCGATTCTTTCAGCTGCACAGCAGGGCCTGAGTCGGAGTCAGTGCGTGGTCTCGGACGTCGGATACATGGTGCACTGGACTCGGGCTGCGGCGGTTCTTTGGGCAGCAAACAGGTGCTGCGTCGATTTCTTTGGCCGCATGGCGACAGTGCATGGAAACTTCTCCTGTATGGGAGTGCTGCGTCATTAAAACAGGTGCTGGAAGGGTGATGTGTTGATTTTGCAGTCTTTTGCAGCAGGAACAACCTCCCAGAATTGGCACCACTTGGCAGGTCAGAACTCCCAGCAGTGGAGGTCTTTGATGCCCTGAGACTTCCAACAGGAGGCAAGCACACACAAGCCCTTGGAGAACCTCGAAAAAGCAGGATTTAACAGCAAAGTCAAGTTCTTTCACTGCCCACAGACAGAAGCAGCAACTGCAAGCCAACCCAGCAAAGCAACACACAGCAAAGGGGCAGTACCCCTCCTATATCAATCAAGAGAGGGGGGACCAGGAGCTAATTAAAGGTCCAGTGCCCGTGCTCCAAGCGCTAAACGTGAAGTCAAAGATGGGGGACACTGTTCCTGAGAAGTAGTGCAAAATGTCACTCACTCAATAAGGACAGTGAGGGAAGCAATAGAAGGGGGGATAGGGATCCTAGGTCTAGGACCCACTGCTAAGAGGGAAGAACAGATCTTGTCTCATATTGCCCTCACACACCCCGAAGGATGTCATGCTTCATCATTGGGCAGTTGCTCCTCGTCGGGCCGGCGCTGCAATGACCTACGGGTCCCCCGAAGGGTCACTTTGTCGGAGATCTTTTGAGAACTGCCGTCTGGTGCATGAGGGTGTGCGGGGTGAGTTCCTATGTGAAAGGTGGAAAAGTGCGTGCAAATAATAAAACTGACTAAAGGTAACCAGAGGAAATATGCTTTAATGTGATGGTACCTTTGTCAGAATAAAAGAACCCGTAGGTTCAGGTGTTACCTCTCAGGGCGCAATGTGCCTATATAGTGACTATCGGGCAGGCGTGAGGACTCTGACAAAGTGACCCTTCGGGGGACCCGTAGGGCATTGCAGCGCCGGCCCGACAAGGAGCAACTGCCCAATGATGAAGCATGACATCCTTCGGGGTGTG
The DNA here is from genome assembly GCA_963921515.1 of Calotriton arnoldi. NCBI lineage: Eukaryota > Metazoa > Chordata > Amphibia > Caudata > Salamandridae > Calotriton > Calotriton arnoldi. Next base: position 228,587 of record CAWUFW010013720.1, read on the forward strand.
TGAGGGCTATATGAGGCAAGATCTGTTCTTCCCTCTTAGCAGTGGGTCCTAGACCTAGGATCCCTATCCCCCCTTCTATTGCTTCCCTCTCTGTCCTTATTGAGTGAGTGACATTTTGCACTACTTCTCAGGAACAGTGTCCCCCGTCTTTGACTTCACGCAGTACCCCTCCTGACAGCTCTTCAGCTCTTCTTCTTGTCAGAGTCCTCAATCCAGAAGTGTTCTAAAGATGTGGAGTTATAGGGCCATTACTTAAACCACTGTTGGCCATTGAAGTAGTAAAGTAAAGTGCTTGTTGTCCTACCTTGGCTCCAGATACACTACAGGGGGCGGAGACAGCATTGTGCGAGTCCAGGCACAGCCCGATTCAGGTGTCAGTGGCACCTCCTCCCACCACTCCAGCTCAGGAAGGCCCATCAGCCTGGTGATGGGCCATCAGGATATGCATGTCACACCGCAACTCCCTTTGTGTGACTGTCAGTCTAAACCAGATGTCGATTCCACAGGAGGGCAGAGGCACAGGATGGTAAAGCAAGAAAATGTCCACTTTCTCCACCAGAGAGCATATGCACTTAAGCACTGATTAGCAGTGGTAAAGTGCCCAGAGTCCTAGAGGCAACAAAAACAGGTCAGAAAAAACAGGAGGAAGAAGGCAAAGATTATCACTCTTCTTGTGGCCCCACAGTTCGACACCATACAAAGCAGTGCTTTCAGCTTTGATATTATATATCTCCACTGCAGGTTCCAAAGAACACGTGTGGAGCTGCTTGTGCAATTTAGCTACAGCACCAGCTTCTTGTTGGAGGTTTAGGCAATGTCTCCTAATCTGCATGGACCAGCTCATTTTGTAATTCAAACAAAACTCTCAGATACACAAACTCATTCACTTTTTCTAGGGCATCACCTTGGGCAATAATATATGCTTTGATGGATTTGTAAGGATTAAAAACCATAAATGTAGGTTTATTAACGTTTACTTTCAGGCCACGGTCACTACAATTTTTTTTTAAATGATCAAGAAGAGCCTGCAGACCACGCAGGGGTTTGGAGATTAAAAGCGTATCATCTGCAAAAAGCAGCATTGCAATTTTGTCAGGGCCAAGTTTAGGTGCAGAGTTCCCTGGAAAACCTAGTGCATGAACTAGGTCATTAATATAAAGATTAAACAACGTTGGTGCCAGCACTCAACCCTGCCCGACACCGGTTTCGATGTAAGAAGGATCAGTGAGCTTGCCAGTGTTACCATACCTGACTCTGGTTGTATTGTATGATGCAATCTAATAAGAACAGACAGGATATTACAGGGGACACCCATATTTTCCAGAACTTCCCATAGTTTTACGCTAGGGATGGAGTCAAAGGCGGTCTTCAGATCGACAAAGACCACATACGAGTGGCCCTTGTCAATCGTTACTGTTTTCCAGTATAGTGCACAGAAACTGAGGATTAGATCCACCATGCTGACCCTATTCCTGAACCCTACCTGCAGCTCAGAAAAGATGCAGTTGTCCTTAGCGCAGTCAAGCAGATGCCCCAGAATCAGGTGACAGGAGAGTTTCTAGGACGTATCTATAAGGCTGATGGCCCGATAATTTCTTGGGTCCTCTTTAGGCCCTTTTTTGTGAATAGGGACTACCTCTGCAGTCTGCCAAGAGGCAGGAATCATGCCATCCGCTAAAATAGATTGGAACAAAAACTGGAAATATGTGGCACAAATCAAGGGCTCAGATCTAAAAAGGTCTCCCGACATGGAATCAGTGCCAGGCTTATGTACCGGGAGTGCCATAACGGCCGCCAATATATTTTTGTGCAGAAAGGATAGAAGGGGCCTTTCAACCGGAGGGAGACAAGGAGCGAACTTTGCTCAAGTTGGTATTCTCTGGGTCAGACTTGACTGCATAGATTTTTTGAAAATGATGCACCTAAGTCTGAGGTTGTAAATTATATTCAACACTAGTAGTGGCATTTTGCTTTCCACGGACCACTATTACCCAGAAAGACTTGGGATCCCTTGCCCTGGCAGCTGCTACCAAATCTTCACACATTTACTGCTCCCAATCGATTTTGGCCTGGTGGAGTGCCTCTTTGTACTCCTTTATTATACTAACAATATCATTCCTGACTCCAACTTTTAGACTCTTCATAAGAGCACCCCTCAGATTCCTGCAACTAGTATTCAACCATGCACAACTGGACTTTTTCCTAGAGACCTTGCTGGCATCTCTACAAATTGTGGTTTTGAGAGATCTAAAGAGAGTTTCATGGGAAATGACAACAGAATCCAGGTCTGAAATTTGTGGCCCCGCAGTTACTAATGTATCTCGTGTGTCAGCCACCTGGGCAGAAATCTGAGCCACGAGATTAGGATCCCTGCTTACAACTTCCCATTTTCGAGCCCGATTATTGTTTGATAATGACAAGGCAGCCCCAGGATTTAGAATACCCCTCTGATGGATGATGGGCCCCAGCTCACTAAGGGGCAGATGGAGAGCATTATGGTCGCTATCAAAGTGCTCTGCAACCACCATATTTATGAGAGATGGCCACAGCGTTAATGACAAAAATATATAGTCAATGCGACTCCTCTGTGATGCCTGCTTAAACGTATGGGCACCACTACGGTCTGAAGGCGACCTGCCATTCAATCCTGCAGGCCAAAGAGAAGAGATAAGCTCATCAATTGATCGGCAGTGGGAAGAGCATTTCAAAAAACAAAGTACATAACAAAAAATGAATAACAATTGTACTAACAATACCAACACCTACATTCAATATTGTAACTAATATATTTTAAATTACATAAAAAACATATTTTTTACAACTATATTTAAGTAAACAACACAATAATATTGAATACAATATTATATATAAAAAAATTATATTCTTTACAGTGATATTTTGTGACACAATATTTCTGCACTAACAATATTTTTGCTATAATATTTTTGTTTCACGATATTGAAACATCGATTTTTTTTTCTCCAAATACTACTTGTGTGCTCACAGGATAGCTCAATGAGTCAACTGCTTGCCAGTGACACATGCGATGCCCTTCAGGGCATGAAAATGAATTATAGCAAGGCCACATCAGTTTTCCATCCTTCCAAGGTCTGTTCATTCAGTGACATGCATTTACAGGGCATAGAAATGGCATAAACTGTGGCACAAAGCACGATGTAAAATACAACCTGTTATGTCTCTTACCGCTGAAATGGTTGCTCTATGAATAGCCATCTTAGGTTCCGATTTAATATGGATCAGAGTGGCATATTATGCTGTTTTGTTACGTAATTGTACATTACTACATTTTTTGTAATTTTAGACCTATTTAAATTATTTGCATTTGTGGAGCACTTTAAAGATTTTACCTGAAAGCACATCTCCTTGGTCACTGGGGATATCATAATTTAATGGACAAATCCAATAACACTTGATTTATATGCCAAGACTCATTACAGTTGTAGTGTCATTGGCAGCACATTAAAACACCAGGAATGAATGTATTACTTACCGGTGCTGTTCATTACCTGAAACCAAAGCCCTCCACCGGCCGGTTGAGGATGTCGGCTAGGTCTGGTAAAGGGCTGCAATGCTGTGTATGGTCCTTCTCCATTGGTGGTTCTCGAGGAAGTGTGGACATCGCTATCAGGCCACTTGGACTGGGGCAGGCTCCTCCGGCTTGCCTGTGTCACCACGCGTTGATACGGGGAGGGCCTCGCTGGGAGAATCCCTTGGTGCGGTGTCGGTCTCAGCACACCAGTTTGGCCACTCTGAGGGGGTGGGTGGTTCCCTCACTCCATTGGCGATGAAAGGAGCCGACTGGTGATTTCTTCACGCAGAGTCTCTGCACACTTTAACCAAAACATGTTGGATAAGTAAAACACAAAGTGCTCACCACACACTGGCTATGTATAGCATAAAGCGCTCACCAGGCACTTGTGATTGCAGAGGCTAGGAGCAACAACCAGCGCTCACACGCACTGGGATCCTGGGAGAACACTTGGGAGGGAACAAGCAGACAGCATTGGGCAGGAAGATCAGCACAATAAAAACCAGTAATTCCAATGTCGATCTCTCCTGGCAGCACCACAGTGCCTTGGCAGAGCAGAGTCAGGGATCAGTTGGCAGCAGGGCAACACACAGAAAAGAAATCCAGTGAGTCCTTTAGGCCACTCAGCAAGTAGCAGGGCAACAGCAGAAGAGCAGTCCAGATGAGTCCTTTCAGTAGCGCAGCAGGCTTTCTGACAGAGGTTCGGTCACAGTTCCAAAAGTGCTCTGTCAACATGGGGCCTGAGCCCCTCTACTTATACTCCAAAATGTCTTTGGTCTAGGGATGGCTTCAAAAGAAACCTTAGAAGTGCAAAGCACTTCTTTTCATCCCCAGCCCTGGCTCCAGACATCAGTAGGGGGTACATCAGCCCTTTGTGTGAGGGCAGGACACATCCTATACAAATGTAAGTGCACCCCACCTCTCTCTCCCCTAGCCCAGGAAGACTATCAGTATGCAGATGGAACCCTGTCGCATCCAACCCTTATTGTGTGATGACTGTCTGGAAAGTATGCACAAAGTGTAGCTGTCAAACAGGCCCAGCCGTGGATTGGAGACAGGCTGCAAAGCACAAAGAGTCATAAGCGCAGAGAAATGCCCACTTTCTAAAAGTAAAAGAAACACAATTGATGGATGGAATGCAGAACAAATCAAAACATTCACCCCCAGTCAAGAGATCTGGGTTAAATCCATCGTTCTTTTGCTCACCATGCCACCCCAGTTTAGACCTGGCCATATGCAATTGCAAATCAGTCTTGACCCTGTACCTCATGGGAACAGCCAAGACCAAACTGCCAAGCCAGGTCCTCCCTGGACCGGAAACAAGCATCCTAGGACCAGTGCCGGGGTTTCACCCCTCATCTGCCAGGATAGCTTGAATCCAGTGGCACAGTGAGCCCGGGACCCATGTCTGGTAATTTGCGGCGCACTTAGGGCGAGAAAGCAACTGACACACAATTGATGGACGGATTGCAGACCAAATCAAAACATTCACCCCCAGTCAAGAAATCTGGGTTAAATCCATCATTCTTTTGCTCACCATGCCACCCCAGTTTATACCTGGCCATACGCAAATCAGTCTTGACCCTGTGCCTCATGGGAATAGTCCACACCGAACTGCCAAGCCAGGTTCTCCCTGGACCGGAAACAAGCATCCTAGGACCGGTTTTGGGGTTTCACCCCTCATCAGCCAGGATAGCTTGAATCCAGTGGCACAGTGAGCCCGGGACCCACATCTGGGCATACGCGGCGCACTTAGGGCGAAAAAGCAAAAGACACACTATTGATGGACGGAAAGCAGAACAAATCAAAACATTCACCCACAGTCAAAAGATCTGGGTTAAATCCATCATTCTGTTGCTCTCCATGCCACCCCGGTTTCGACCTGGCCATATGCAAATCAGTCTTGACACTGTGCCTCATGGGAACAGTCCAGCCAGAACTGCCAAGCCAGGTGCTCCCTGGACCAAAAACAAGCAACCTAGGACCGTTTTCAGGGTTTCACCCCTCCTCAGCCAGGATAGCTTGAATTCAGTGGCACAGTGAGCCCGGGACCCACGTCTGGGCATACCCGGCACACTTAGGGCGAGAAAGCAAAAGACACACAATTGATGGACAGGATGCAGAACAAATCAAAACATTTACCCCCAGTCAAGAGATCTGGGTTAAATCCATCATTCTTTTGCTCACCATGGCACCCCAGTTTAGACCTGGCCATATGCAAATCAGTCTTGACCCTGTGCCTCATGGGAACAGTCGAGACAGAACTGCCAAGCCAGGTCCTCCCTGGACTGGAAACAAGCATGCCAGGATCAGTTTTGGGGTTTCACCCCTCATCAGCCAGGATAGCTTGAATCCATTGGTACAGTGTGCCCGGAACCCACGTCTGGGCATACCCGGCGCACTTAGGGCGAGAAAGCAAAAGACACACAATTGATGGACGGTCCTAGGATGCTTGTTTCCAGTCCAGGGAGGACCTGGCTTGGCAGTTCGGGCTGGACTGTCCCCAAGAGGCACAAGGTCAAGACTGATTTGCATATGGCCAGGTCTAAACTGGGTTGGCATGGTGAGCAAACGAATGATGGATTTAACCCAGATCTCTTTACTGCGGGTGTATGTTTTGATTTGTTCCACATTCCATCCATCAATTGTGTGTCTTTTGCTTTCTCGCCCTATGTGCACCTGGTATGCCCAGACGTGTGTCCCAGGCTCACTGTGATACTGGATTCAAGCTATCCTGGCTGATGAGGGGTGAAACCCCGAAACCGATCCTAGGATGCTTGTTTCCGGTCCAGGGAAGACTTGGCGGATCGGGCTGGACTGTTCCCATGAGGCACAGGGTCAAGACTGATTTGCATATAACCAGGTCTAAACTGGGGTGGCATGGTGAGCAAAGGAATGATGGATTTAACCCAGATCTCTTGACTAGGGGTAAATGTTTTGATTTGGTCTGCATTCTGTCCATCAATTGTGTGTCTTTTATTTTCTCGCCCTAAGTGCGCCGGCTATGCCCAGACGTGGGTCCTGGGCTCACTGTGCCACTGAATTCAAGCTATCCTGGCTTAGGAGGGGTGAAACCCTGAAACCGGTCCTAGGATGCTTGTTTCTGGTCCAGGGAGGACCTGGCTTGGCAGTTCGGGCTTGACTGTTCCCAGGAGGCACAGGGTCAAAACTGATTTCCATATGACCAGGTCTAAACCGGGGTGGCATGGTGAGCAAAAGAATGATGGATTTAATGCAGACCTTTTGACTGGGGTGAATGTTTTGATTTGTTCTGCATTCTGTCCATCAATTGTGTGTCTTTTGCTTTCTCGCCCTAAGTGCGCCGCGTATGCCCAGACGTCGGTCCCCGGCTCACTGTGCCACTGGATTCAAGCTATCCTCGCTGATGAGGGGTGAAACCCCGAAACCGGTCCTAGGATGCTTGCTTCCGGTCAAGGGAGGACCTGACTTGGCAGTTTGGGCTGGACTGTTCCCATGGGGGACAGGGTCAAGACTGATTTGCATATGGCCAGGCCTAAACTGGGATGGCATGGTGAGCAAAAGAATGATGGATTTAACCCAGATCTCTTGACTGGGGGTGAATGTTTTTATTTGTTCTGCATTCCGTCCATCAATTGTGTGTCTTTCACTTTCTAAAAGTGGCATTTGTAAAATAGTAATAAAAAATCCAACTACACCAGTAAGCAGGATTTTTAACTACCATTATAAACATACCAAATATGGCAATGTTACTCCTTTCAGACCAGGAATTACCACTTAAACATGCATAAGGGAATTCCCAATGCTAGCCTGTAAGAGGAGTTGGCCTCACTGTAATGAGAAAAAATATAGGCTGTTTGTCACTACCAGGACATGCCACACAATAAAGGCGCATATCCTACCTTTTATTTACACAGCACCCTGCCCATAGACTACCTAGGGCCTACCTTAGGGGTGTCCTATATGTAGTAAAAGAGGAGTTTAAGGCTTGGCAAGTAGTTTTAAATGCTAAGTCAATGTGGCAGTAAATTGCATTGACAGGCATTACACAGGTTTGAAAGGCTACTTTTGTGGGTGGCACAAGCAGTGCTGCAGGCCCACTAGCAGCATTTAATTTACAGGCCCTGGGTATATTGTATACCACTGCACAAGGGACATACAAGTAAATTAAATTTGCCAAACAGGTCTAAACCAATCATACTGTGTTTAAAGGAGAGAGCAAATGCACTTTAGCACTGATTAGCAGTGGTAAAGTGCCCAGGGTCCTAAAGCCAACAAAAAGAGGGTCAGAAAAATAGGGGGAGGGAGGCAAAAAGTTTGGGGATAACACTGCAAAATGGGCCAGGTTCAACACCCCAGTAGCAACCCCAGCCACTGTTGAGGAAGACCATAATGAAACAAACATTGCGTCTGATTGGAATTTACCCAAGAGTTCCATCTTTCTCACTGTTGCTGGAGAACCTTCCCTTTTTTGCAAGCAATTGAATATAGATTGGAAATCTTTCATCAGGATCTGTGCTCATTTGCTGCATAGGAGCTAGTCTTGAAATACAAATTAGATGCAGCATAGGCCCATTTTACAACACTCTCTAGTTTTTTTGTCATAATGATCTGACAACGAGTCTTCAAAGGCTAGAGAGGAAGACGGAACCATACTTGAGAGAATCATATTTACTTTAGGTGCTTGCGGAAAATTTGTGTCAAATTGCTCCAAAGAATACCTTTTTGAAAGGAAACATGGAAAACTAGATTTAACAATATCTTTACTTTAATGCAATGTTTAAGATATCATGGAAGGGAAGCTGATCCAAATGTTGCTACTCATACTAGGAATAAAAACCTTCCTCTGAGGTCTGGGTGTAAAGATCAAAACCCAGCACCTCTCTGACATGCACCAGAATCTGCTGCAAGTAAGGTCCCTGTACATATTTGCCTTTTGGGCCCACATCATCATCATCATCATTAGTACAGTCCATAAGCTGTTTTTTTTATTGGCAGGCTCATTTAGAGCGATAGAGGCTACTTCCTAAATAAAGTTTGCAACTCAGTTCTTGATAGATTCAAAAATCATCACCCTCCTCAGTATTGTGCCTCTTCATTGAGCACTTGGCCTGCTCCATACAGCTGTTTGAATAAGCTTCTGCCAATCCTACTGATTAGCAATAGTCTCCTGTTTTAGGAGGGTTTCTATCCGAAGATCTTTATCGGCATAGAAATCCTAGACATGCCAGACTTTACTCTTTTCTACTGTCCACAGGATGCCAACAGCGAGAGTCTCTGCTCCCCACTGCAAACGGGAGAGTAACAGCCCTTCCAACCAGCTCACCTGTAATGAGAAGGAGATTCACATGCAAGAATTAAGAGAACCACAGGCTAAGGTACCTTTACAAAGCAAACTTAAAGAAGACATAAGGAATTAATTTTCAGCTCATGTATGACTGGCACTCCGCTGGCAGTACAGGTGCATCCTGGTATTGGTGCTGTTCAACTTGTCACATAAAAAGGTATAGCCCATTATTGATGGCTGGCAAGGACATGCCAATGATGATGTGACAAGGGGTGTAACACAGACCTCTGCAACCCATGTGGCTAAAGTGGGCTCCCAACATTCTAGGGGCCTCCATTCAGCCTAAATCAATATCTATGAGATATGGGACCCTCAGGGGCCCCTCATTACATTCTCCAGGGAGCGCATCATTTTGTGTTACACCACTGAATATAACTGTTGTAGTTTAGCACTGTGAGAATGTGGATTAATATTTGGGGTGGATAGTATTCCAGCAAAAGTAATAATGGCACTATCCTTGTCAGGTCCAGTAAAAATGTCATTAAATTAAAACTGAGCTCAACCCATGGTAGCTATGGCACAGAGCAGGCAAGCTTAACTTAAGAAAACGCATAAAGTATTTAGAAGTACCAAAACAGTTAAAAGGTGAACAACACAACACATGAAAATATCACACCAATTTACAAAAACAGAGAATGTTTTAATGAACAAAAAGAGACCAAAATGAGAAGCATCCAATAAGGGAAACCAGAGATATGAATTTTTTACATTTTAGATAAAAATAGCACCAAAAAGCGCAAAGCACCAACTGAGTCCAACTGGTTGCGCTGACAATGATGGAGCGTGGGTTGAATATAGAGACCAGGTTTATCCTGGTTGGAAATTTTACCTGCTGAATTAGTCTATGAAATGGAAGTCAGAAGCCCTCAACTGGGCAAGACAGTAGGCTATGGCTGAAATGGATTCCGAGAGGCCAGTTAGCCATCGCATGAAGTACCGGTAAAGGCATTGACTCTTGATGAAAAAGCTCAGAGTGGTAGAAATTCAAAATATGCACCCAAGGAAGGTCCTCTGCTTGGCAGGTACTTTTGGCACCTTTGCCCGGTGTAAATTTCTACCTTCAGACCTAATCTCTTTCTTGGAGCTCGGATTCCTCCAGTGGGACAGGGTTGCAAGCTGTGGCCAAACAGGGCTTCACAAGGCTGGATACCTTTCCAAAGCATCCTACTCAAATGGATTTGCTGCCTAGGAAAAGCTTCAAGTGGAAGCATCCTAAATCTTTGGCCCAACATAGCGCACCTTTGTAAGATTGACTTGGCCGGTTGGTTCCGGTCTTCTGTGGGTTCTCCAGGCAAAAATCCTTGAAAAAGTTTGCAAGTCCTGGCTTTTAAGGTTAGGTAGGAGGAGTACACTCTAACAATTATCTAATGGCCCCAGGATCTTAGGGATACCATTTAGTGGTCATGACTCCAGGGAGGCCACCAGCATGGTCCAGGGCAGGTACAGTTGGAGCTCGTCCGCTGGTGCTCTACAGCAATGTGGGATTCTTGCAGTTTTTGTGTCCATGTAGCTTAACAGGAGGTCAGCCAACTGACCCTTGGAGTCCACTTCTCAGTCCTGGGTATAAGTGAGAGCAGGTCCAGCCCTCAGGGGTCTCCTCAGAGGTCTTAACAGCAGGTTCAGTCATTTTTCTATCTTCCACAGATGTTCTGAAGGGGATACTAGGGGTGCCACATGTATGCCTAGTTACTGTCTGTGGTTGGGAGAAACTCCTGGCCACTACCTGTTAGAAATTGAGTATCTGGTTGGCAGAGGTATGCACCCTGCCCAAGCAGGAACCACAATCCTAGTCAGGGTAAGCCAGATACACACCATAAATTAACCTGTGCTTGGTACAGAGCTGGCAGACAATGTGCAAAGTATTTCTGCAACACTTCAAACAGTAACACAGTGAAAACATCACAAAAAGACCTCACACCAATTAAAAAAATTGCTTATAATTTTATGAACAAAACAAGACAAAAATGACAAAAATCCAATAAATGTAACCGTAATTATGAATTTTTAAAGAATAAATGAAGATGTAGTGCTTAGAAGATTAAAGCGTCAACCAGGGATATCTGGCTGTGCTAGACCGGGGAAAATCCAAAAGTTCAGGTCAACCATGATATAGCACGGGTCGGATACTGGGACCAGCCTTGGCCCACTGAAAAGTACCTGGGATGCCTCATAGACTGAGTCGAGATTAGGCCTGGGTAGAGCTCGTAGAGTTGCACTCCGCGGAATTCAATTACCATAAAACTCAGCCGAATTCCAAGGACTTCCGCCCAGGAACGGTGTTTTGCTCGGCTATTTCTTCAGGCAGCCATTTCTTTTGGAAGTCCCAAGGAGTACGTAACCGGTGTTGAGTAAGGTGCTGATGATAGCTGGACAGATCAACCCCAATGGTTTCCAGAGCCCTCTTTGCTATATTCTGCCTTTCTGTGAAGCATGTGCATTAAGCGTTGTGCATGCCTTAAAGCTAGCGAACAGGTGGTCTGCTGCAAAGTCATCCAGAGCATGGTCAATGTGTGCGCTGCTGGACAGACTAGTTCACACTTTCTGTCAAGGTTAATATAATCAGCAAACCTGGCAGAACCAAAGAAAGACTAGTTCAATATCCTATTTAGGTTTAGGCCAATGTGCACTGAACCACCTCAAGGCACTTTGTTGGTTGCTGTACAAAATGTGATATTTGATTTCCGTTTTCAAAAGACAAGGGAGTAAAGTGCATCACTCACCTGGCAGTGCCCGAACCAGAGCAGCTCAGTGTGTAGCACCATGAGCAGGATGCCCACCAGTGCCAGCACCAGGCTGCAGGCCTCCTGCGACTTCTTCGCCACCACCAGCGCCTGGTGCCGGCACAGCTTGTGCAGGCTGCCATTGGGCGTATGTTAGAAATGGGGGTCTCTAGTTGGCAAGGGTTTGCACCTTTGTCCAAGTAGGGATCCTTACTTCTAGTCATGATAAGGGAGTTACACTCCTAAAATAGCCCCTGCTCACCCCCTTGGTAGCTTGGCACGAGCAGACAGGCTTATCTTAGAGGCAGTGTGTAAAGCATTTGCACATAGCCAACAGTAATACAGTGAAGGCACTACAAAAGGACACCACACCAGTTTAGAAAAATATCCATTATTTTTATATATCCAAAACAAGACCAAAAACGATAAAAATCCACCATACAGTTCTCAGAAATCTTCAATAATCAAAATAGACTTGAAATACAGTTCCTTGAAGTCTATAGCGCCGTCTGGGGCTATCACGGCGTTGTGAACAACAAATCCAAGCAGTTCTGGCTGACCACGGCATCGTGGGCCAGCTACGGTGTCGGGAAGACCCGCAAAACAGTACCTTTAGAAATGTAGGGCGTTGGCGACCTCTCGATGAGCCCCGAAGAGCCGCTGTCCGCAGGCGTCGGTTCAGGAGGTCGGTGCAGGAGTCATGGGGCCCTTGAAGTCACATGCGTTGCAGATCAAACTCCTCACGGTTGAAGTCGGGAGCACCGGCGTCAGCAGGCGTCGGGGCTGCAGTGCGAAGTGCAGCGGTGCGGCATGCAGTGCCCTCAGGTCACGGTGCAGGTAGGTGCTCGGTGACGGTCATCCAGCAGCATCGGTGAGACGAGGGCTGCGGTGCGAAGTGATGCGGTGCTCGTCGTGGTGCTGGCAAGTGATGCGGTTCAAGCAGAGGCTTCGTCGTTGCTGAAGCGCTGTCGTCGGCTGACAAACTGGAGTCGATGGCGCCGGCGTTGGTAGGCCAAGGCTGCGGTGCGGGATGAGGACGGTGCATTGTGTAACTTACGAGCGGTGCACTTGAACTACGGTGCAAGCAGCGGCGTCAATGTCGGTGTGGAGCAGCGTCGTCGGGGATACCAAGGCGGTGTCATGAAGTGAAGCTGTGCAAAGTGCGGTGCCCACAGGTCGCAGTGCAAGCAGCGGCTCGGTGGTGGCGTCGGGTGGTGGCGTCGGTGAGACCAGGGTTGCGGTGCGGCGGTGCCCTCTGTGGTGCCTTCAGGACATGGAGTCGGCAGTGGCGTCGTAGACGGCGTCGGGTTGCTTTTTCTTCTGTTGCAGCACAAAACACACAGTCCCCAGTGCTGATGGCAGAAGAACTTGAAGTCTTTGCTGTTCTTTAGACTTCTTGAACAAGGGGCAAGCTCTACATCAAGCCCTTGGAGAAACTCACAAAAAGAAATTGCGGAAAGTTCAGTCCAGTCCTTTCACTGCCCAAGACAGAAGCAGCCACTGCAGGCCAACACAGCAAAGCACACAGCAAAGTGGTAGTCCCCCCTCACAGCTTCTCCAGCTCTTCTTCTTGGCAGTCTTCTTGGTTCCAAAAGAGTTCTAAAGTTCTGGGGTCTGGGCCCCAATATTTATCCCCCAAATTCCTTATGCCTTCTCAGGCAGAGAGTGTCTGGGCTTAGTCTAAACCAGTTCTGTCCTCTCTGGCCCAGCTTCCCGGGAGGAGGTGGAGACAGCATTGTGGAAGGCAGACCAGGCACATTCAGGTGCAAGGAAATCTCCTCCCACTACTCTAAATGCAGCCCAGGTCGATACAGCCCAGCCCTGACTCATTTAGACTCTCTGGAGCCACTGCACATCCCCAGCCCCTGTCACTCCAAAGCCAGACAGTCAATACACATCCTAGCAGAGGCACACAGGATGGCTAAGCAAGAAAATACCTACTTTCTAAAAGGGGTATTTTCAAACACAGAATGTAAAAATCACCTTTACTAAAAGATGCATCTTTAGATTCTGAGTTCAGGCATTATAAACGTTATTTTCCTAACTGGTCACAATGGGAAGTTATATTTATAAGATGTTATAAATTAACTCCCATGCTTTCCTATGGGCCAGATAGCCTTTTAATAGTGAAAAACGAAATTGGCAGTATTTCACTATCAGGACATGACACACATCAGGGCATGTCCTACCTTTCACAAACACTGCACCCTGCCCACAGGGGTAGGGGTGACTCACATGTAATAAAAGGAAAGGTTATGGCCTGGCAAGTGGGTGCACTTGCCAAGTCGACATGGCAGTACTAGACTGCACACAGACACTGCAGTGGCAGGTCTGAGTTACCTTTGAAGGGCTGCTTGTGTGGGTGGCACAACCAGTGCTGCAAGCCCACTAGCAGCATTTGATTTACAGGCCCTGGGCACACACAGTGCACTGTACTATGGACTGACTAGTAAATCAAATTACCAATCATGGAATCACCAACCCATAACAACAATTTACGACAGGAGCACTTGCACTTTAACACTGAACAGCAGTGAGAAAGTGTGCAGAGACACTAAACCAGCAAAAACAGAGTCAAAACCGCGAGGTCAAAAAGCAAAAAGACAGGGGAAACACGCCAAAAGATGCCAAGTCTAACAGCGTACCACGGCACTGTGTGTTGCTGCAGGGGCTCAGAATGGTCACCTCAGTTGCCTGGCTGTTGCCCTGCATCTCTCTCTATGTGCGCTTCCTTGGCTGGGGCGGCAGGAAGGCATGTTGTAAATACGAGCCAGCGTCCTTGGCCCCTGTGCGTGCCTCCTCCCCCTCCAGATCCCCTGAAGGCCAATTCAGCCATTCTCCTTTAACAGACTACAAGCGGCTGTCATCCGCCTTGCTCACCGTGGCTGGATATTTCACCACAACCAATACAATAGGCGGAAACTGGCAGACCCATGACGTTAGGAGATTCTACTGGCTAAAGCTCGCTTGGCTCCCAGGGTTTGTAGTTTTCAGTACTGATATTAAGTGCGGCTTTGCCATCACTCACGCCTGCAACAAGATTAACGCCTTCATGGCCAGTCCCCTTCTGAGCATTCCGTGCAGCCTTTCCCATTCAGTGCACAAGAAGCATGCATTTTAGAGTGCTTCCTGAGCCACAATGGCAAAGAACGTACAGCTGAGAGAGAGGGCCCTGCCAGGTACAAACAGCAACGAACTGAAATTCGCACCCTGCTGCTTCTTGAGGGCCCTTGTCTTGTGTATGTGCTTATTTTCTCTCAGAAACAAATTAGGGGTGAGCCACGCTGCAGCATGCCGGTAAACTCTGCTCAGAGTTTTTTTGACGAACTCTGAGCTCCAAGCGGAGTGCAGAGTAGCAAAACTCTGCAATCTCTGCTGCCGGAGCAAAGTCCACCACCCACCCCTAGTCGAGATGCGAGAAGCAAAGAGGCAATGCGTCGGACCACTGGATCGAAGGCAATGGGTTGTCATCGAGCCGCGCAAATTAAAGATGTGTCATTGTCGACCCGCAGGATGTAGGCTATGCGTCGGGAACTGGAGGTGAAGCGCCTTGCTGTTGGCGATGCGAGGTCCGCTGCCTGGGCAGCAGCGGCGATGCGTCAGTATCATGGAAGATGCGCAGGGTCCGATCGGTGCAACGTGGCCGATGCGTAGATTTTTAGCAGTTATAGTACTTTATACCCACTTCCAAGGGCCCAGGACTGGATTGGCACCACTTGACAGGACAAGACTTGCAGCAAGCAAAGTCCAGGTGCAGGCTGATGGAAAGTCTTTGATGCCCCTGAGACTTAGAACAGGGGTCACACCAGCATGCCCTTAGAGTCACTCTAGGCTCAAGTGATATGGGTCCAGTCCTTCCTCAGCAGGGCAGATTGTAGCAGGCAGCAGTGCAGCACAGCAGAAATGCAGTTCTTCCAGAGCAGCAGTCCAGCAGAGTGCCAGTCCTTGCAGCAACGCTGTCATCCTCCTGGCAGAGCTCTTCACAGGCCCAGTAGAATCTGATTTGTTGGGGTCAGAAACCCAGTACTTGTACCCAGTTGTGCCTTTGAAGTGGAGGTGACTTCAAAGAGGGGCTTTGACGTGCACAGAGGTCCTCCCTCCCACCTCTGGCTCCAGACTTACCACAGGAGGGGGGTATGCAGCCCCTGGTGCGGGGACAGGACACAGCCTATTCAGGTGTAAGTGTCAACTCCACCCTCCCATCCTGCCCAGGATGGCCCATCAGGATGTGGATGGCCCCTCAGTCACACCTAAGCTCCGTTTATGTGTGTCTGTCTAGAGGGAATGCACTAAGTCCAGCTCTCACCCAACACAGACACATGTTGGAGACAGGCTGCAGGCACAGAGGGCTAAGAGTAGATAAATGCTGTCTTTCTAAAAGTGACATTTTAAAGAGGGTAGTGATAAATTGATCTTTACCAGTAAAGAGGATTTATCATTATCATTCCAGTGATATGAAACATGACAGATCTACTCCTTCTCAATCAGAAATTACAGCTTATAAGTGTAATAAAGAATTCCAAATGTTAATTTATGAGAGAGTTAGGCTTCACAGTAATGAAAAACGAATTTGGGTGTTTTTCACTACCAGGGTATGCAAAACGTAAAAGTACATGTCCTCCCTTTTAATACTACAGCACCCTGCTCTATGTGCTATCTAGGGCCTATCTTAGGTGTGACTTGTATGACATAAAAGGGAAGTTTAAAGTTTGGCAAAGGGTTTTAAATGCCAAGTCGACATGGCAGTGTAAACTGCACACCGAAGCTCTGCAGTGGCAGGCCTGAGACATGTTTAAAGTGCTACTTGTGAGGGTGGCATAATCATTGCTGCAAGCCCACTGGTAGCATTTACTTTACAGGCCCTGTGCACAGGTAGTGCACTCTGCTAGGGAATTATAGATAAATTAAATATGGCAATTGTGGATACGTCAATCAAACCACGTTTTAGGGGAGAAGCACCTGCACTTTAGCACTGGTTGGCAGTGGTGAAGTGTAGAGGGTCCTAAGGCTAAGGAAAACAATTCAGCAAATTGGAGGCAAGCAGGCAAAAGGTTTGGGAGCAGACCACACGAAGGCTCTCAGGTCTATCACTAATCAATTGGGGACAATTTTACAGGAAAGCCCTACCCACTTTGCAGCACTTCCTGTGTGTTTTACTGTAAACTATCCCACAGTGCCCCTCTCTACCTAAAACCAACATGGAAGAATCGTTCTCCTCTGTGCAGAGCTCCCTGTGCCCACTCTGGAGTGTGCTACGATAATGGGCAAACCCTCCCGTGTAGTCATTACGAACCAGTTCTGGGGCAGCCCCCCTGCATTGAGTTTGGATACAGGCTGGCAAAGAGAACTTACGGGGGAGGGCTAGGTGTGAGCTACATAAGCCAGTGACAGGATAAGCTTCCTTTGAAGCTCAGATAGGGTCTGGGTACAGCCCCCAAGCCATCCTGCTCATTGAGAAAACATCTCCCCACACCCAAACCCTTTGTCCACTGCCTGGGAGAAATACATATCTCACCATAGGAGAGACATTAACAGTCAGGTGACACTGAACCCTGGGAGAAAGGCACATTTGGCTCAGCAGTAAAATGTCAACTTTATAAAAGTACCCTTTTCAAAATAGTAATATAAAATCTGAGTTGACCATTAAGTTGGATTTTAAATTACTATTAAAATGAATCCCTGTAATATTTTTCAAGCAATTCCAAACCATAGTTATGCATTATGTTCTAATGTAAGCAAGTGCTTTTATATGGTAGAACAGGCCTTGCGACACTACTGTCAGGGCATGTAAAACATGAGTACACATGCCCTACTTTTTAAATACCATGCACCCTGCCTTATGGGCAGAATTATAAAATTAAAAAAGAAGGTTTAGGGATGGCAAACGTTTTTTTTTTTGCCAAGTCAAATTTGGCAGTTTTAAAACAGCCTAACCACGTTTCAAAGTAGGTCTGGAAACATGTTTTGTATTGTCACTGTAATGGTGGCACAATAGGTGCTGCAGCTCACTAATGACATTTAACTTACATGCCCTGGGTACACTTAGGTACCATATACTAGGGACTTATAGGTAAGTTAAATATACCAATCAGGAGTTTAGCCAATTTCTACATATTTTAGGGGCAGAGAACATGCATTGGACCTAGTTAGCAATGCCCCAGTGCACAGTGTCAAAAACAGCAGCATCAGCCCAGGAAAAAATAGGGTGAGCATACAATAAGAGGCATTTTCCTACAAGCCCTCTCTCCGTAAATTTACGACTCACCTCAAACGGATTTTCACATTTCAAGTGGTAGGAACAAACACAGCGCAATACACAATACTCTTAAGCTGTGACTTGCGTCTAGGCATGGTAAAACTTAAATCTGACGTACCCATGGCACCAGCGTTGACAGTACACCCTCAGGAAGCAGGGTAATTTAAAATGCCTTGCTGACTAGGGACCATAGTGTACAATGAGATCGAGGAAAGCCCTTCTGCAATTGCAGTTTAATGTGCATGATGTATCGAACCAACAGCACAGTGTTTTTGAGAGGTCCCTTAGAGGTGTTTCTAGACAATGTCTAAAAAACACTTGTCCTACTAGCAATGAAACACGTGATGTTTAGAAAGTTATTATAAAGTGACAAGAATACACCTTGTTAAATTATAAATGAATTTTCACATTCAGGCAGTGAGATAGCATAGACCCTCTTTTCAACCAGAACATTTTTTGTATTCTAGTGTTGACGCTTTTGGTGGTGGAAGAAGCAAACTACACATTTCCGGAGCATCATATATTAGGTTTACTATGCTTGCAGACTCTAAAACATCTGACACTTTAATGATGGAATATTCCGCTGTAATAAGTCATTTCATTGTACATGGCTTTTGTAATACATTACATGATTGAGTGAATGCATTTATATAGTACCTTAACTGTCTAAATCGTCGCTAGACGCTACATATAAAGTCAGCGAGAAATCCCAGTGAATTGATCAGATACTTGCCAAAATTACCGCTTCATAACCCACAGGTATAAATCAGTACATTCGAATTTGTAGGTATTAGCATAGTTTTTAAGCTCGTGGAAGTGTGAGCAAAAATGGCAACCTTTCATTGAACGCTTGCTTTCAGAATCTGACATACTCCTGCTACATGGGCGATGCTGAAAGTCAACGTACAGCACGCGAAAACAATTCCTTTTCTTTTTTTAACTTCGTCCATTCGAAGTACCGCGCCCTCATCGGTGCCTGATTAAAAACACAGCGGCTCAAGGGAGAAAGCGAACGAATCCCGAACAGTGACTTGGCAGCAACTCCTTCCCCTCACCCTCCTGTCGCTGGTTTTGGGAGGGGCACAATGCTCATTCCATGACACGTTACACGGGCACCAAAGGCTTCATTCACCCGGTGACCCTTGCCGCCGGGTTTTCAGTTGCCATGTGGAGAAGGACAGGACGGCGGCACGTTTGCTCTTTGAGGTGGTGTTTGTCGCCGTGTCTGTTCTGACAGCCTCTGGCACGGGGGCTGCTGGGTGGTAAAGGGAGCTGCCTGTCTCCTGCCGTCTTGCTCAGAGACTGGTGCTCAACGGCGCTCTCTTTTCTCCGCTCTGACAGCAGGGCTGTAATTGCAGCTGGGAGGTGGGCAGGGCGCCGTTTTGCCACTGCTGCCTTAGGTACAGGAGGAGCCCGTTATTTTTCTGCGGCTCCGAAGTGGAGTGGGAAAGCGCGTTTGTGCTGCTGAAGCCGCTGCTACAGAGGGAGGCTGGCTGGCGCTGATGGGGAGCGGAGCTCGGTGCGCGTCAGCCCAGCTCGGAGCTTTGTGCACCACAGGCTCTCCCTCCCCGGGACCCGCCCCCACAAAAGGGGCACAATGAGGGAAGCCCTGTGAGCGGAGGACAGGCGCCAGCTCGGGGGACACCGGGCGCACACCGCCCCCTCGGCGAGGTTGAAGCCGCCCTCTCCCCTCCTCACCCCGGTCGGCTGGCCTGCCCGGAGGATGCTGCGGCTGCGTCCCAAAGGTGCGAGGGGGGCAGCGACGGCTTCTCATCTCCTGCTCAGGGGCCTGCAGCAGCCGGCGAGTGAGCGATGACTTCGAAGCACCACTCGGACTGGATCCCTTACAGGTGAGAGATGCGCGTCGGCCCTCCCCCTACTGGCCCAGTCTCTGCCTCTCCACATCCCCCTTTAGGGTTCCGCTATATTCATCCATCGCCCCCCCCCTGTTTCCCTCACGTTCGCCACGAAGGCACAGAGGCAGGAGG
The DNA here is from genome assembly GCA_963921515.1 of Calotriton arnoldi. NCBI lineage: Eukaryota > Metazoa > Chordata > Amphibia > Caudata > Salamandridae > Calotriton > Calotriton arnoldi. The sequence continues at coordinate 248,427 of CAWUFW010013720.1, forward strand.
AGCACACAACTCCACCTGGGGACACGCCAGGCCCCATTTTGATCCCATGTAAAGAATCACGTTGAGGTTACACGCCAGGACTGGGGGTGGGGGGTGTGTGGGGATGAGCTGCACAGAACTCCTTCTGGGGCATGGCCCCGTGCAGTATTTCTGGGGAGTACACACGAGCATAGAGAAGGAGGGTAAACAACGCTCACTCAGCCCTCGTGGGCGTCAGGCCACGGATTGCTCCCTACAGAGAATCTAAGGGGAGCACCCTCCATAAGAGAGGCAAGCTAGAGCAACACTCGCCCAGCCCCTCTGGGCAGATGTTGAGATTCAGCTTCAGCCTATGTGGGAATACACACTGGGGTGGAAGGCTGAGACAAGCAGCGCCCACACAACCCTCCTGGGAGTCAGGCCCCAGATTCCTCCCCTATAAAACGTATTCGGTGGTACACACCAGGAAAGATGGCGAGGGGGATGGGCACACACTGAACTCCTTCCCAGGACTTGTCGGATCCCAGGTTCCTCTGCTGTAAACACCTGGCGGCAGGTGGTGGAGAGAGAACACTGGGGAGACGGTGAGGGTGGGCCGGAGGTATGCTGGAGGGGAGAGGAGAACTGCGATTGCCTTGACTCCGAACAGACATGACCTCTTTTCTAGTAAATAAAATATGAGTATTAATATTATTAATTGCCATTTTTGAAACCGTGCCTATTCAATGTGAAGGGAAAGACCGTGAACCAGATAGAAGCAACAACCACGTCAGGTGGACAGGCCCACCTTAAATTCCGTGACTCCACCTGCAGCAAAGTGCGGGCTGCCCTTAAAGTCTCGCACCAGATCACGTTCTCGAAGTGTTCACACAAGTGAACTTGGAAACGTCAAGGGGATTCAGAATCCACCTTACATAGCCCGAGCAATACAAACCAAATGCACAACTAAAACATCACCTCCTGGGCGTGCCTTCACCCCCTAAGAACCTTGTCTGCTTCATTTTCGATGTAACCCATGTCTGCATAGTGTGAAATAACCAATGGAGCTCTGCCCCGCCCTGGACTATTTTACCAACCCCAGTCTCACAAAGCAAGGGCTGGCACTTGGCTAATGCAGTGCTTGGGGTCACTAGTTTTTGTTTACAGACTAGTTTGGCAACTAGCCTGTACCCTAGTTAACTGAGTTTTTGTTCCGTCCTCTGTTGATCCCAAATAAACTATTTGATGCCACAACCTAGTGCCTCGACCAACTGACCCAGTTCATCACGCTATGTTATCACCAGGTGAAATGCATCATGTGTGCCTTTCTTAAGCACTTGAACTAACTCAAAACCTTGTGGCCTAACCAATTGAGCTTTCTCTTAGCATTTGCCAGAGTCATCGGTGCTATCTTAACAGCCAGAGAGCTGGCCGACTTAGGCATCACTTGGGCTGGTATAAAACATACCAAGCCCCTCACCATCCTGTGAGCTGAGCACCTGCCGTGTCACAGGAGCTTCCCACCTACCTCCACAGCCTCTGCCCTCATCATAGTAATATCAGTTCACAGGCTGGGATGCCGCACTAGTATTTTCCTTGACCAACCGAACTGTATGACCAGCACAAAATAACTCAACTGAGCTACCTCAATAGGCAGGGATTTACCCCAGCAATGGCCTAATATGTGCCTTATCAGCACGAGAAAGATCAGTGACTTGTGCTTTTCCTAACTGAGCTATGCCACTACTCCACACTTTTAGCACAAGCCATAGATGTCCACCGTAACCAAACCACCTGATCTATCTGAACAGCTAGTGTCTTCAGGACCTCACCTATGTAAGTGACCAGTGCTTCTTTCAAATATGCCATATAACTTTACCATGCCACCACATAATTGACTTGTACAATCTAGAGAGAGGCAGCCCCCCACCCCATTGCTATTTCTAGACTATGCAATGCAGCTGATGCCAGACAAATTACTCCTTGTGAAGGTCGTTTTGTACTTTGAAAACTTCAGCACACTGCATGAGTTGCTGTTACAGTCACCGGGGCAATATGTGTCACGTGTATTTGTACACCGTTGTCAGAGAAAGCTTGAAGGAATGCTTTTCATGTTTTACAAATTCAACTCTGCTTTGCAAAAATTCAAAATTTCCATTGTGTTCTACCACATCGTTTGAACATTTTTGTACTTGTGGGTTTGGTGTAGCATGCTTCCATTCTGCATTTGCATGGAAGGTCTTTTTTTCAAGGTTTCTTGTGGATTTAGATGACTTAATTACTCCCCATGAACTGCCCTGGAACGCGTGGCTCATTAATCACATCATTGGCTGTGAAATTGGAATCTGAATGCATGCTGCTATTTTTTCTTCCGATGCAATCCGCAATTTCAGAGTGCACAGCATCTCGAAGGAAGGCTCTCGGTGTTTGAACCGCTATTATAAAGAACATGCCTTGTGGTCCGTGCCTTAAAAGACTTGCTTCAGATCCTGCTGCTGCTGCCATGGTGAGCTCGGATCGCCATGGCAGCAAGGGGATGCTGCTGCTGCTATTGGCTCTCGGTTGCTATAAGTTACTGAGGCTCCTTGTCGGCTACTTTGAAGCGTGCGTACGTCAAATGTCAAGGCACTCATTCTGCTCTCTGGCTGCTCGCTCTCACGCCTTAATGTGCCTTAAGGTTAAAGGCATTTCCTATAAACAGAAACGTAGGCAGTGGTACACAAGAGATGCTCTTTGTGTGTGTGTTTGTTACGTTGCATTACATTATGTTATGTTAGTGGCATTTGTATAGAGCACATCCAACCACTGGGTTGGCATCTTTGCGCTTTCAGCGACCCTGTTATTATCCACAGGGTCCCAGGGTTGCCGCTGCAGACTGGAGCTCGAGTGAGCTTTTGATGGTGTTTTACTGGTGCTGTGTTCTGTTGATGTTTTCTGTTAGGTGCCTATACATTTTTCAGTGAACTGTGGGTGTATGGCTTCGATGCTTAATAACTAAGAGTCGAGGACATTGCTCATTGCTTACCCATCTTCTAGGTCCATACATACGTCCACTGCATGGCATATAGAGCTGTATGTGCTCTGTTTGTCGGTGGTGACTGCTTGCTGTTGGGTACTGTGATAGCTGACTCTAAGGTTTATCTGTTAAATATCTGTGCGCTCTATGTGTCTGAATTCCAGACGTGCTACCAAAGTTACCCAGCCTTGTAAGAAACATAAACAGTGGCCATTCGGGGTGTCTTGTTCACAAAGGTGTCCATGCTCTATGTGGAAATACATTGATACTGGGATATCAGTCACAGTGTATGACCAACAGGCAACTGGTTAAGTGGACTGAACACATATTTTCGTGGTGCAATTTTCGACTAAGAAGATTGAAGCTCAGAGATGTAAGGCCATCGGATTGTCCAGAGGATCTGTGGGTTCAAAACGTGGCTTTACCTCTAAGGGCCTTTGAACTTGGCCAAACCATATTTTTATCTTATGTCTCAGATCTTTGACGTTGAGGGGCAGCAGACCTTCTAAGATGTCATGCAAGGCAGTGTATGAAAACAAAACTAGTAGTAGTATATGGTACTTGTGGACAAGATGGAGTCTGTGGGCTCAGAAGTGTGCAGTAATTACACACCCACTAATTACCAAATGCCTCAGCAAAGCGATTACTACATCGAATTCGACCTTAAGGTAGAATGAGGACCAAGATAGTTATGATTTTTCTTGTAGTATTTTGGGTAAGTGCTGCTTAACTTTGCACATTTTGATAGCTGTTAAGCGAATTGCTGGGAACATACATATTTCCGGAGGTGCAAAAATATTTTTGCAATTCCTCTTTATTTAAAGCCATTTTGAAGACATGTATTTAAAACTTTATATCATGTTATGTTATTGCCCTTAGCATGGTGCTCATTCTGCTGCTCGTCTGTCCTGTTGGTGCCAGTCATCTTACTAAAGGTGTCATCTGTGTATTCTGGAAGTGGCATAAAGTTGCCATTAATTGTAACCTGAAACATTTGCTCAGTTTACTGGTCCCTACCTGTTGGAACCGGCAGTGTCTGGTTGGCTGAAGGGATGCCCCCAGGCAGAATTCCAGCTCTCATCAAATATTTTGTGCATGTGTGAGTTAAGTGGTTGATTTACAAGAACATGTGCCCATAACGCATCAGTAATGTTTTTAAAGTACACAAAGCTTTATTAGGTTTACAAAGCTGTAATTTAAATATGTAATTTAATCAAAGTATGTATAAATAACACACTCTTAAGATACACATCGATTTGTGGAAGTGCAAGTTCCCATGTGAGCGTCCAGTGGCATGCAATGTAAATTAGGCGAACACACACCAAGTATTGAATTCAAGGGTTGTTGAGAACTGGATTATAAGGAGTTTCGTAGATGAACTCTCGCAGATTCAAGCAACCCAGAACCAAAGAAGAAAAAAATGTTTCATTGAGAGATACTAGGCTTACTATTGGTAACTGGGTCTCATGGCAACAGACTGTCTTTAAAGAAAATGCGTGAAAGGTATTTTTTCAGTTCCAAACGCATACTAAAGTCAATTAATGACACAGATAAACAGATAACATTCCCAAACCAATTTAGCAACTAGGGATGAAAGATAGTAATAACCCAACAAGGCAATCATTCATAAAAAGGATCAAGAGTTATGAATTCTTAAAGAAAAGGTAAGCAGCGGCCATAGAAAACAATGGAGAACTCAAGAACCATTGTTGACATAGGACATAGGAGGCTGTGCATTTCAAAAGAGCCTCCAGTGGGCAGCAGTACATTCGGTTGTAGCAAGGAAACAAACTCATAGAATGGTCGTAAAAACAGACAGGTTTTTAGCTAAATGCCTTGTATCTGAAAACAGAGTTCAGTTCGCTTATTGCAGGAGGGATGACAAGATCACAGGTTCTAGGGGAGGGAGACTTCTCTACACATCTGCTTCAGAGCCAAACGTCCAGTTCCCGCTTCCTAGACACCTATATTTCTTCCTAATTGCTCTTAAAGTTTCCAAACTACCAGAAGAAGCTTCTATGGTAGCAGAACACAGAGACCAAGTGGGGAGACAGCTCAACCCTTCCCTCCAACAGTCCAGAATGGTGAACTGATTCTTCTTCTAGGATGCCCTTCTTCTGCTTGATATTTCTGAGGCCTTCAAGTGGACTTCCCAGACCTTTTGAGAATTACCCTCAGAGCTTAGGTACAAGGAAAAGCAGGATCCAATTGTCAGAGTGCTTTAACCTGGAAATCTGAATCGAGCAGGAAGGAGCGAGGGTAGTTTCCACAGTTCACCAAACCCCAACCAACTCCCATACCTGCCAACTTGCGGAACAATTTCACAGTGGAAAGAGGGGGTGGGGCCTTAAAAAGCGCGGGGCTCGTGCCAAGAGGTACATACAAGGCACTTTTGAACCCCACCCGGCCCCCAAGCCCCTCCCCCCCAAAAAAGCTTGTTGAGGCTGGCCCCGATGTCCTGGGGTGTTTTCACACCCCTTTATGGACATTGGCAGTTCAAAGCCACAGAAATCAAACTGGAAAACCACTATTTACAGTGGTTTTCAGCTCGTTTTCCCTGCCGTTCCGTGTGATATCGGCTGTCCCTGGGAGACCGAGTGATGGGAGCCGATATCATGTGTTACACGATGGGACCGTGTGAGTTGGCAGGTATGATAATAATATATATACAATAATATTGTGGCGTTATACATTAAGCCTGCAGAAGGGGAATGGGGTTTGTTAGAAATGGGGGTCTTTAGTTGGCAGAGGTAGGTACCTTTGTCCAAATAGGGACCCTTGCTTCTAGTCAGGGTAAAGGGGATACACACTTTAGATAACCCCTGCTCACCCCCTTGGTAGCTTGGCACGAGCAGACAGGCTTATCCCAAAGGCAATGTGTAAAGTATTTGTACCAACACTCACAGTAACACAGTGATAACACCACAAATGGACACCACTCCGGTTTAGAAAATAAAGTATCTTTATCTAAACTTAACAAGACCAAAACGAAAAAAATCCAACATACAAGTATTAAGAAAAATGACTTTCAAAAGGTTTTAGCAACTGAGTCCATAGAAAACTATGGATGCGTGATTTCTTGCAAAGTACCTGTCGTTGCGACAAAATTCACCAAGCCAAACAGCCACAGCAATGGGAAGCGTCGAAAAACAAAGAGATGCGTCGATTCCTGAGACCTTCGTGGATGCGATGCGACAGTTCCGCTAAACACAGGGGAGCGGTGCGTCAGGTCCGGTCTGTAGGGGTAAGCGATGCGTCGATTCTGAGACGACTCCGATCCGCGGGTGATGCGTCGGGGAAAACATGCCGCACATGGACGATGTGTGGAAATCCGGGATGCGTCGGCGAACGATACGGCGGCGTGAAGCGGGGCTGCGTCGATTTCATCAGCCGCAATCCCTTGATGTGCCGATTCTTGCAGCGGCAACAGGCGCTGCGTCGGTTACAGCAATGGTGCGGGGAGATTCTTCTCGCACCACGGCGTGGCATCGGAATAATTGTCGCAAGAAGAGCGATGCGTCAATTTTCTTGTTGTTGCGTTGCTTTCCAGCTCCCAGCAGCAGAAACAACCTCCAGAGGCCCCACACAGTCACAGGAACTCCTGGCAGGTCAGAACTCCCAGTAAGGAAGTTCAGGGGAGCTGGGGGTGAAGTCTTTGTGTTCCTGAGACTTCAAAACAGGAGGCAAGCTCTACTCAAGCCCTTGGAGATTTTCCTCAAGCAGGGGACACAGCACACAGCAAAGTCCTTCTCCTTTCCTTGGCAGAAACAGCAACTGCAGGCCAACCCCAGACACACAGCAAGGGCAGTACTTCTCCTCAGTTTCTCCAGCTCTTCTCCTTGGCAAAGGTTCCTCTTGATTCCAGAAGTAGTCTAAAGGCTTGGGTTTTGGGTCTGATACTTATACCCCAAAATGTCTTTGTTCTCTTTATGCAAGGGGCTCTGAGCCCAGTTCAAACCAGTTCTGGGGGGGCACTCTGCAAGTGCACAACAACATCCATTGTCAGTGTGAGCCTTGGCACCAGACACACCACAGGGGGGCGGAGCCAGCATTGTGGAAGGCAGGCACAGTCCTAATCAGGTTCAGGGGCTACTCCTCCCACCACTCCTAATGCAGATCAGGCCTATTCAGCTTAGTGTTGACTCATACAGACTCCTGGAGCCACTGCACCTCCCCAGCCCCTGTCACTCCAAAGCCAGACAGTCAATCCTCAAACAGGCAGAGGCACACAGGATGGTTGAACAAGAAAATAGCCACTTTCTAAAAGTGGTATTTTCAAACTCAGAATGTAAAAATCACCTTTCCTAAAAGATGCATCTTTAGATTCTGAATTCAGGCATACCAAACTTTATTTTCCTATCTGGTCCCAATGGTAAGTTATATTTATAAGATGTTATAAATTAACTCCCATGCTTTCCTATGGGGACAAATAGCCTTAAAATAGTGAAAAAACGAAATTGGCAGTATTTCACTATCAGGACATGCCACACACATCAGGGCATGTCCTACCTTTCACATACACCGCACTCTGCCCACAGGCGGACCTTGGGCCTACCTTAGGGGTGACTGACATGTAAGAAAAGGGAAGGTTAGGGCCTGGCAGGTGGATGCACTTGCCAAGTCGATATGGCAGTTAACAACTGTGGAAATACAAAAAGGTATGCCGTTCCTAGCTGCAAGAAAAAGAGGAATAGGGGAACCAGTTTTTTAGTGGTCATGAAGTGCAGGGACAACAGGGGGTTCCTCCTGTTGGAATTTAGGGCCCTCACACACCCGGCTGGGTGTCATGCTTCATCATAGGGCTGCTCCTCGTCAGGTCTCCCTGCACTTCATGACCACTAAAAAACTGGTTCCCCTATTCCTCATTTTCTTGCAGCTAGGAACGGCATACCTTTTTGTATTTCTATAACCTTGGGCACGTATGCTGGACCTGTTCCAAAAGCCCAGAGTCCCTCCTTTGTGATTAGTTAACAACTGTGCACAGACACTGCGGTGGCAGGTCTGAGTTACCGTTTCAGAACTACTCATGTGGGTGGCACAATCAGTGCTGCAGGCCCACTAGTAGTATTTGATTTACCAGCCCCGACACACTCAGTGCACTTTACTAGGGACTGACTACTAAATCAAATATGCCAATCGTGGAGAACCAATTATAATAACAATTTACACAGAGAGCATATGCACTTTAGCACTGATCAGCAGTGGTGAAGTTCCCAGAGTCCTAAAACCAACAACAACAGGTCAGGAAAAAATAGGAGGAAGAAGCTAAAAGTTTGGGGATAACCCTGCAAAAAGGGCCAAGTCCAACAGGGTTGCAGAGAGAGAAACAGAGACAATGGATCTCATCACCTCCCTGGCTGCACAGCTCGGTCTAATTTGCATTACTGAAGCACTAATATCTAAAAGGTAGAGAAGTGCTTTAATACAACAGCAGTTAAATCCTTGAGGTTTAACTTCAAGTATTGCATAGTTGTATGCCTGCTGACATTCTCTGAATATCTGCTCTCTGTTATAATTTAAAACTCAGAATCTTATCTGAGATGAAATCCAATTAAGGTGCAATGACAATCACACAAATAACTGGATAACAATCTCACAATTAGCTTGTTTACCAATGAGAGCTACCTTCAATATTAGGAAATAACTTTTCATGTTGTTTTGCATTTAAGGAGACAAGCGGAAACCTAACATGAAAGCATGTGATAGCAATGCATGTGTGTATTATACCCCATATCAGATATGTATTCAATATCCTTGATATCAACGTTCCATCCGTCAATATTTCCATGGTAATATACTTGCATTGAACCTCGCAATACTTCATAGTTCACACAGTTGATTCCTTGTGGATTAAACAGTGCAATAGAGTATATATTCCTATGTGTTGCAAATAGGTTCCACCCAGATTCCTTTGCTTTTTGCTCACCCAGTTTTGGGCCTTTACGGTGGTGTGTCTCACTTCCTTATTCTCACTCCCATTACGCTCATGGTAAATTGGACTGGACATGTTTACCTCTGTGTCCAATTTTTAAGATAAGGCTGCCATGTTGCAGCTAGGGTAAGAATCATTGTGCTGGTTACATGAGTGCACCCAGGTACAGGGTGCACGTACGAGACTAGAGTTGTGCACAGTCTGGTAGCTGCATACAGGTAACTTGCCTGTGGCATTTGTAAAGTGCAAACCTCATCTATCAAAATAAACTTTTAATAGGCCTAAATCTTCCTTTTAAATATTATTGCATCACCCATATGAAGGCCATTCCCTAAAGTCAGGGTACAGATATTTAAAAGTAGGCCGTATAGAAATTAATGTTGAACATGTTCTTACAGTGAAATATGCCCCAAAACGATTTTCATTGTAGTAAGTTTGACTGCCACCATAGAGAATCATTGGGAGACATGGTTACATTTATTAAATGCAAAATTTGGATTGGTAGCAGCTAGAAGAATCCTTCTTACACTCTTTTGAATTGTAATTCAAAGTCCTCTTTAATGGTGAGGTCGTATTTTAAATTATTATTTTAGAAATGCCACTTTTAGAAAAGTGGGCATTTCCCTGCCTAAAGTTTCTGGAAGTTTCCAGCTGCTTAGCTGATGATGGCTCTATCACTGAGAAATGCGTATTTAAGCCAGACAGTGCACAAAGGGGCTTAGGTGTGGACAGGTAGGCCATCCTGACAGGATGACCAGGGAGGTGTTGGGCCCTGCCCTGATTACACGTCGAAGGGTCTTTCCTCAGCACACATAAAGAGACCTGACACCAGTCTTTTATGTCACTAGCTAGGCCGGAGCCAAACCCAGGGAAGGGGGAAGGTTAGACCAAGGGGTAATACCCCACCCACAAGCTGGACTGGACATAAAAGTGGCATCCCAGGACATGCAAGAGAGCAAGACCCTGGAACTGGACTGCAACAGCGGTAATACCCTGGAAGGATAAGCTCCTGATGCCCTAATGGACTGAGGATTCTGTCTACAGCTGACCCCTGGACTAGTGTGTCTCTCCAAGGACCAGTGATGCTAGCCCCTTTTCACCCTTGAGGACCAGTTGGGGGAAGTCTTGGACTCCACTGCCTCCCCAGTTGCCCCACAAAACAGCCTGGAGGCCACGAGATCTGTGGAGGGCTTAGCAGAGGAGGAAGCTGGCCCAAGGAACTAGTGAAGGCAGCTCCCTGCAAAGCTTGCCCTTTTTGAAGGCCTGCTGAAAATGCACCTCGTGGCTAGATCTCACCAACAGGAGTAAAATAAGCCCATGATTTTTTAAATCAATCCATCGGACACTCAGTTATGCACATTTAAAGATCTGTCCTTTGACCTCCTTTTCGAGTGACGGAATGAATGAGGCTCCGCCACCTTCCTGATTCTATCGCAAGGGTGGGCCAGTGCCCGGGGTCGGCCCAAGATTAATTTAATCATTTTCCAGGAAGGAAGCATGTGTGGGGTCTCTTCCTCAAACTCTCTCTCTTGGCCCAGGGGGCCCATTCCCTGAGCCAGCATAAATGTAAAAGGGGACTCAGGATCCCATACCCGGGCCTCAAACATATGTACCAGGTCCTGAGACCCCATCCCCGAGACCCAGAAGAAACGCGACTGCTCCCGCCATAGGAGCACAAGGAAAATGCTCGCACTCAGCGGCAGCAGGAGGAAAGATGTGCTGGCTCCAGCCGAGCACAGAGATATGTGCGGGGAGCCGATCAGGGTCGTGGGGGCCTTGGTGCTCCCCCTCAGCCCCCACAGCAAATATCTGCCTTGGGGGTGTCCCAGGTGGGACCAGGCACACCCGTAAAAAAAGCAAAATAAAAGATGCATAGCTCTCCCGGATGCAGCAGGAGAGCTGCTCATCAAATATTGACTGCTCTGGCTATGGAGCTTCTCTTAATGCCCTGCAGGGCTTAATTTCTATATGCTTTTCTCAGCTTGTGGTGTCCCCAGGAATACAGGGGCCTGCCAACATAAATTTCAAGTACTGTCGGAGCTTCAGGGTCATGCAGTTGCCTTCCCCCTAGGATGCATTAAAAGAATAACCCTAAGTCTTGCAGGTGTAAGGAAGCATGACATGGGGAGACTTCATTATTTCTAAAGCATTGCCAAGGCTTGTACTTATGTTCTACAGCCTGGGGTGTGCAAGGACCTTTAGTGGTTGGCCCTATGGCCACATTAATGTGGCCTAGATGTGTAAGAGAAAGAGTCAGATGAATCTTATGTTCATTTTAAATTGACAGTATATTGCTAATAGGTGTTTGGACAAACAGTACAATACTTTACTGCCAATAATGATCACATTAAAACATGGTTATTAATTACAATGATAAGATGGTGCTTTTAACATGTGGATTATTGGTATTTTAATGTGGTGTATGTCACAACAGGATGTAAAACAACGGCCAGTCCATTGTGGATCCATGTGCTACAGCACAATGCTGTGCCACCAAATGTGCCCTAACTGACACCACCAGGGAACCTCCTCACAAAGGGGCATCCATTGGGCATAGCAGGCACCTCGAAGATTGTATTTGGGAAGGGGGGGCTGCGGTTTAAGGAGTGGTGGGTTTCATTTTCGGAGAGGTTTTCTTGGGTTTTGTGCCGGTTTCAGTGAGGTGGGGATCTGGTTTCTCGGGGTGGAGTGGGATGTGGAACGGATGGGTTGGTCTTTGGGAGTTTGTTTTTGTCTTTTTGGTTTTTGGGCTGGGTGTAGTTGGGTGGGTATTCGGTTTCTAAGGGGCGAAGTGTGATGTAGAAGGGAAGGGTTGGGCTTTGGGAGGGTTTACTTTATCTTTTTGGTTTTTGGGCTGAGTGTACTTGGGTGGGGGTCTGGTTTCTCAGGGGTGGAGTGGGATGTGGAAGGGATGGGTTGGGCTTTGGGAGAAATTTTGGTTTTTGGAACTTTGGGAGGGGAGGGCTCAGGTTTCCCAGGGCTAAGGGCTCGGAAAAACAACAAATCTTCATGGGGAAAATGGGTAGGATGTTCGGGATGGAGCTGGGTTTGGGAGGCAGAGGCAGTGGAAGTGTGAGCTATGTGTGCTGTCTGAACTGTGTGTTGTGTTGGTGTCTGTTGTATGGGTGACTGTGAGCGTTTGCATTTTTTGCCTGTGTGTGCTGTGGACATGCTGGTTGTTGTGGAGGGGTCTGTGCCTGTTCGTGTGGTGTCTGGGGGTATGCATGTGGTTGTGGAGGGGTCTGTGCATGTTGGCGTGGCATCTGAGGGTATTCACGTGGGTGTGGAGGGATATGTGCCTGTTGGCAAGGTGTCTGGCAGTATGCATGTGGGTATGGAGGGGTCTGTGCCTTTTGGTGTGGTATCTGGAGGTCGGCATGTGGGTGTGGAGGGCTCTGTGCCTGTTGATGTGGTGTCTGGGGGTATGCATGTGGTTGTGGAGGGGTCTGTGCATGTTGGCGTGGCATCTGAGGGTATTCACGTGGGTGTGGAGGGATTTGTGCCTGTTGGCAAGGTGTCTAGCAGTATGCATGTGGGTATGGAGGGGTCTGTGCCTTTTGGTGTGGTATCTGGGGGTCGGCATGTGGGTGTGGAGGGCTCTGTGCCTGTTGATGTGGTGTCTGGGGTATCATGTGTGTGTGGAGGGGTAGGTGCCTGTTGCTGTGGTGCCTGGGTGTATGCTGGGGGTGGTGGGGGTGGTGAGGGGGGTGAGTAACTGCTGCATGCTTGCATGTTTGTGTTTTTTGCATGTTTTGTGTTTTTGTGTGGTGCTTGTGTCTGATGAAGTGTGTGCTTGCTTAGGTGTGCGTGTGCTTGGGACAGGAATGGGAATTTGGATGAAGAAGGTGCAGGAGGCGGGGTGGAAGGTTGGGATGGGTGGAAGGCTGCCATGAGGGAGGAGGCCAGAGCCTGAAAAGATTTCTGTAGGCCAGACATTGCAGAGTGAATACCTTCCAGGTAGGCCACCATGTGTATCAGCTGGTTTCAGGACTGCATTCTGACCATAGGGTTTGGTCCTCAGGAGGTCAATAGCCTCTTTACTCAGGGTGGTGGTGGTGGTGACATGGGGCAGGGGCCAGTGAGCCTGGAGTGAAAGAGACTGCTCCCCTCTTAGGGGAGTGGGCCTGGACAACTTGGGGGACAACAGAGAGGGTGGCGATTGAACTGGGGGTGGCGGACAAGGATAAAGGTGGTACTGATCCTGCGGGGTCCACCAACACTCAGGTGTGTCCACCGGAGGATGACTCTGATGCTGATGAACGTGAGCTGCTGTCCCCTGTGGCACTCACCACACCCTCCTGGTCACTGGGTCCCTCCATGTCAGAGGTCTCCCGTCCGGAAACACTGTGTCCAGCTGTGTCCCCAACAATGTGGGCCCCTTCTCCTTTCCTTGCCTTTGATGTATCTGAAATGACGTAACATGGGTTTATTGCAACTGAGTTTCCACACCTGGCCATCACAAAGCAACAGAAAACATTGATGAAGTACACATATGGTTTATGGTTCACTCTATAGGCTTCAAAATTTGCATGAGCACATGCATGCATGCCACATACCCTGCAAACAGTTGGTTCCAGTCATGTCATAACCCCAGACAAGCCTAAATGCAGTGATGGAATTGTCTACACTCCATCCTTATGTCCATACTAGGATAGTTGATCACCTTGCCTACTTTGGCACTTATAGTATACCATTGTAAAATGTTGTAACCAAATAGGATGGATACAATGTGGAGAGTTACACAATGCTCACACAAGGCCCAAAGTTCAACAGATCTACCTATTCCTCATAACACGTCATGATGCCATGAAGGACTAGATAAACACCAGTGTACCATCAATTAGTGTTGTGGCAAACATCATGTCACATGCAAATGCTCATTGCACATGGACTTTGGACTCCAAATTACATCATATGTCCACTACCTGAAAAGTCTCATGAAACCAGGTGTCTGCTCAAAAAAGAAAATTGGATGTGGACAGGACTCTGCTGTGTTCCTGGTCAGAAAGACAACTGGCCCAGCACAGCAGCAGGCTCCTACTACCAGACCCACACAAACAATGACTCATCTTGTTTGTGGCACATGGGCCACCACCAATATTGTTTGGGAAATGCCTGAAACACACAAAGCTGTCAAGGTAACATGCATGACTCTGGCCAGGACTCACCCCCTTGTAGCTGCTGTTGGGCCCTCAACTGCCCATCAAGCTCCGGGTAGGCCACCGCCAGTACTTGGGGTCATAAGGGGGGGGGTAAAGGCCCGGCATGCCCACCTTCCATGTTGGGAGAACTTCCCCAGCTGGACCTCCACGATCTTTCGGGTCCAGCACCTCAACTCCTCCCACCTCTTCCTGCAGTGGACGCTATGCCGGTTGAAGACCCCCAGGGTCCGCACCTTCCAGGCAATGGCTCTCCAAATGGCTTTCTTCTGATGGGTGGTGACCTGTATGTATGCACTAGAATGAGAAACAGATTGTAACTGGAAGTTTTATGATAGCTGTATGGTTGTTATACATTTTGTTGACACCTAGCACAAACATTCTGCAAGAGTCAACACTATTCATGTGTAAATGTTGCATGCTAAGCACTGCTAAAGAATGAATACACACGTTTGTGGTCATCGGCTGACTCACCTCAACCCTGGTCATGACCTACACTGGCTGAGCCAGCCCACTAACATCAGGGACATCCTACATGGAATGTGATGTGAGGTTCCGTGACACACAACACACACTTTTAACCTTCTGAAGGGTCAACTATTTGTGCATGACTGTACAGACACCTTTTACTGCCAGGCTCATTGACATGATGTAGATGGTCCATAGAGCTGAGTACCATAGTATACCCAACATCCTAAGACTAAGGTCACAATGAAAGGGCTGGCATTTATGTCACTTGGAGCTTCCTCTCTGGGGGATATGTGGACATGTGGTCTACTTATTGGGATTTCATACTATGTAATAATAAGTTTGTGTGGTATGTACTGCCATCACAGGGCACACCATTCGCCATATGTTGATCTGTAACAGGGATGACATTCAACATACTATTGCATGTGTTGTGTGATTGGATTTAATGTCACAAAGCTGATGAATCACATTTCAAAATCTATTCAGAAGTAACCAACTATCTACACTGTTCATTTGTCAGATGTGCAATAGGTCTGTGCAGTGGAAGCATGTCTTATGGATGAGTGACAACAGACCTGTGTGAGTAAGGGGACTGTCATAAGTGAAATACATACATTGACAATGTGGGTCAATGGAAAGAAGTATCAGGTCAGGGGGTTATCTCAGTCACAATTCCAAATGTAGTCCATGTAACAGCTATCAGGGCTACTACTGGCAAAGCCAACTCTTATTGGGAACATCCATGGATCTGCAGGTCTACAGGGAGATTTCTCTGTGCCTTGGTTGTCTTGCAACAGTAACTCTGCCCCAGATTGTACGATGGCCCAGACTGCCCACAACACATTGTCAGGCCATGCTCTCTGCAAGCTGAGAATACTGATCCCAAATGAACCTCACATTTCCAGCAATTTAATAAATACAATTTAATCTTCTGCCCATTTACTATGTGACCATAAGGTTGCGTGGCACTCTGGGGGGTCTGTGAGGTATAGCTACCACCCAGACAACAGTTTTGCTATGCCTGATGTGGGCTGAGTGATCTGTGGGACTGTACACATGGCTAACATCATCCTCAAATGCTCCTAACAGTATAAATACACAGCTCATGGTGTATAGCCTATACATATCTTTGCACATATACCATGATGTGATGTGGGAAATCATTATAGGTACAATGAAATATCGACATGCATATATCTATGCATGTAACACAAGTAGAATACAGGGATTATCACACATTAAAATGCTGATGTTCACTCCACAAAGTACAGTGCCTCATAATCCATTAAAGGATTTCCTATGTAGGTACCACTCCATTTCACCAAAGAACACAATATGGTTACACTCTGCGACTCAGAGGCACATTGTAGCCAATGGGAATTGAAAGGAAGAAGTTGAACGGAGTAAAAAACTGTATTTGAGATAGTTACCTGTTCTTCATGTGAGCCATAGAGCTGGCCATACAGGGAAAGGACCTCTTCAACCAGGGTCTCCAGTTCTTCTGGAGAGAAGGGACGGGCTCTCTCACTTGCTTGGTCTGGCATGATTGCTCCCGGAGGTGGCAAACAGCAGCTAAAACGGAGGAGGTGTTGATGGCACCAGTGTCAGGAGGCAAGTGAGCTATTTCTCAAACCGTGGCGTACATGTATGCCACGTACCCTGTCATCAGCGTAGATGCACAAAGCAATTAGACCGAGGCCATCACTGTCACCGTTAGCTTATGTCTGTGTCCGCCTTGGTGGCAACCGCCCACCGTGCGCTCAACTTCTGCCGGTGGAGGTCATCCCAAATGTACTATATTCGAGATCAGGCATCTGCCATAATAGCGGTAGGAAATACAGTAATTGTGACTGTTATATGCATCACCACCATTACAAATGAGGCCTAACATGTTTAAATTTGAAAAACTCCCATCACATGTCATGTCCAGTACAAAACATCTTCTGTGTAGTGCATAACTGTGCATATAGGCAAAATGTGCACGGTGCACTGTACACAGCGGTTGGCGGTATTTGACATGAAATGTCATGAAAACCTTTATATAGTGCCAATTTAACTTTTCTGAATTGATGATGTGCACAGTTCTGTTACAGACATGTTAAGGCCAGATTGGGGATTATTGGTGGATGTTTAACAGTAGACAATGATGATGTGCAATATGTGTAATGCTTCATGAAGCAGTCTTGTCACATGACTTTTGGCTTACTTTTAATATATGTTACTCTGGGCACTGTGATCCATTTTGCAAAATAATTTTCACTACTCACATAGATACCCTGGGAGAGGGAGGAGATATCAGCCTCCAGTGTACCGCCCATTTCCAGACCTTCAGACCATGGAAGAAATAAATGTTATCCAGAAACATCATTTGAATCACCAGATAATACTGGATTTACGTCATCAGTTGGAGCCTGACCTCCTCCTCACATAAGTTATCCTACATCTATCACACCAATTGTGAAACTCATGTCAGTATTGCATTTTCTGGCCACAGGTTCCTTTCCATTCACTGTGGCTATTTCTGGTGGTATGTCACAACCAATGTTCAGTCGTGTACTCCAATGAGGTGGTTTTAGCAATGATGAGATACATGGGCAGCTACATACAGTTCCCCAGAAGTGAGAATTTAGCCACTGTGAAGGGTGATTTCTATATATTTGCTCGCATACCACATGTTGTTGGATCCATTGATGGCACCCATATTACCTTAGTACCACCGCAAGCCAGGGAACAAGTGTACTGTAACAGGAAGCACTTCCATTCTATCAACGTGCAAGTTGTCTGCTTACCTGATTTGAACATCTCAAATTTCTGTGCCCAGTTCCCAGCATCTGCAGATGATTCCTTCTTACTGCGGAACAGTACCATATCCCATCCAATGTCACAACTGCTACTAAAGAGGGCCTGGCTAGTAGGTAAGTTTCATCTGTCCTAACTTTGTGTGGGTAATGTCAGATAGTATGATCTGAGAGTGTGTAACTCATTGTTGCACTTCTGTCTGTCTTCCATCTAGGAGGCTCAGTGTATCCCAACCGGCTATGGTTATTGGCACCGCTGAGGAATTCTACTACACCAGGAGAAGTCCACTTCAATGAGGCCCATGGTAGAACACAGTGACCAGTGGAGCGGGCTTTTGGGCTCCTGAATACCAGATTCAGATGTCTGGATATGTCTGGGGGAGCCCTCCTCTACTCACCCGGGAAGGTGTGTAAGATCATCGTGGCCTGCTGCATGCTCCTCAACATTGCCCTGCAATGGAACATCTATTATATTGCAGAGGATGAAGACCATCAAGAGCCACTGGGTGAGGAATCTGAAATGCCAAATGATGATGATAATGGTGAAGAGCAAGGAGCTGACTTGTGTCAAGATCTCATTGCAAACTTCTTCTCATGAGTATAAGTATGGTGTTAAATGTCATGACTTTGAATATCATAGCAACTCTTGTTGGGATGATGTGAGGAAGATGTTAATAAAATATACAAGGAACATGAAGCTCTGGCAAAATCTGGTGAACGGTGTTTCCTTTGTCAGTGTAGCTTTCTTTAGCTTTGAATTTTGTCTTGGACTGTGTTCTCTAGAAGTTGTCTATGCTAATTGTGCTATCTGTATGGTTTCATAGCAAATCTCTTTGTTTTGGTCTGTTTTAGATACCTTCACCATTGCATCTTCATTTGGACATGTCAGAGTTGTGACATTAACATCTACATGAGTCTGTTCAGATGTATGAAGTGGACATGGATTGTTCATGGGAATGTCTGTCACATGCTTTGGGTGTTCAAAACCTGTACCAACATTGCTTGCACAGCGATAGGATGGACGTTAAGAGGTTTCCATTGGACTTGTTCCATGTGGTGTGATGGTCCTAATACAATATGTGTGCCATCATGTGCTCCAACACAATGTTGTGTTGGGCCCAAATCATGCTATTCTGCCTTCACATTAGCTAAATCCTCATTGTGTATGAACTTTATGTAGCTGTTGATGTTTCTCCTCATTGTAGGCCAAAGTGCTTGTGTCACATCACTGACATTTGTTTGTGACATTCAGCCAGATACAGCAACACTGGATTGGAATAAGCCTGTGATCAGAAACTGTTGTAATGCCATGTGTCTGTTTATTGTTTCAAATGATGTGTGATTCCTTTTGTGAGGTAGGCAAAATGGCTCCAACTGATGACATAAACCTATTGTGATGTTGCCTATTTTATATGAAATTGTCTGATGTGTCCCCTCCTTCCATGGTGTGAAGGTCTGCACCTGTAAATCTGATCCCTGACACTGCAATGAGTCATGTATGATTTGCTGTGTTTCTGACATAATGTCAGTTTATGATTGGATAAATGGAATAAAGATGTTCTAAGACCAGACATTTGTACATATGGGTTGGTGTGACATGGTTGAGATCCTGAGCTACACATTGTGTACATGCTTACACAAGTAGCATGTTTTGGCATTGTCAAGTTCACATGTGAGTATATATACATAGCTAGATGTGAGAGATACTACAGGAGGCAATGAGTTTGTGACTACTGCATTTATTGTAGTGACGAAGGAGAAAATAAAAAATGTGCAAAACCAAACAGGGAAAACCAAAAGTGAAGAACTCAGTCATGGTGAATGAAACCATAGATGGCAAATTGTCTGAAGTCCGCAGTCCAACATACTACTCCCATCTGAAATGGAATAGTGCCCAGAAATAGTGCACAAAGTGAATGTGTTGCACACACTGGAGGAAATTAGGTGCAAGGTTTCTTATTTATTTATTTCTATTATTTATTTTAACAACTTGTGGAGCGCACAAATACCCATAGGTGTCTCGGCGCTATATGCTGGGAAGGTGAGCAGAGAGCTGGTGGGAAGCCTATTGCTCAAAAAGCCAAGTTTTTATTTGTTTTCTAAATGATAGCAGCGTGGGACTAGCCTTAATCTGCAAGGGAAGAGAATTCCACAATTTGGATGTGGCAACTATGAAGCTTCTGTCACCCCAGTTGGCTTTCTTGGTTCTAGGGACGATCAGAAGATTGGCATCTGCTGATCGAAGGGATCTGCTGGGCGTGTAAGCCAGGAAAGCTTTCTTCAAGCATTCCGGTCCAGCATTGTGAATTGCCTTATAGGCAATACAGAGAGCCTTAAATTTCGTTCTGCTTCTTATGGGCAGCCAATGGAGCTGTCGCACCACATTGGAGATGGGCTTGAACTTGGGGGTACCTGACAGTATCCTAGTGGCTGCGTTCTGTACCAACTTCAGCCTACCCAAAACCCTTTCTTGGGCATTAATTAAAAGGCTATTGCAGTAGTCAACCTTAGATATGACCAGAGCACAGATTAACTTTCTCCCGGTGCTGGCTGGGACGAAAGGTAACAGTTTCTTTATCATTCTTAAAACATAAAAGGATGAGGAGACCACTGCGTTAGCATGATGTATGAAAGATAATCTGTCGTCAAAAATGACACCCAAGTTTCTGGCCTTCTTGACAGGGGTTGGGGGTAATCCCAAATCTACTGGCCACCAGGTCGGAGACCATCCTGGGGCAAGGTTTCCAAAGACCATTACCTCTGTCTTGGCTGAGTTTAATTTTAGACAGTGATTTGACATCCAGGAGCTAATGGCCAACATGCCATCATGAAAGCTTATCGAGACTGCGTCTCCATCTTTATGCACGGCGAGCACCAGTTGCTTATCATCCGCATATAACGTGAGACCCATCCTGAATGATTTAATTACTCGTGCTAAGTCAGTCACGTAAATGTTTAACAAAGTCGGACTTAGCAAAGATCCTTGCGGAACTCCACAAGGGAGTGAGAAAACTGGTGAGTTGAAGTCACCCAGACTAACTGACTGGGTGCGATTGGATAGAAAAGAGGACAGAAGGGCTTTGGCCTTGTGCCCGATGCCTATGGCTGAGACACTATTGATCAGCGTAGCATGATCAACCGTGTCAAATGCTGCCGATAGATCCAGTAGCACCAGTACTGCGGCACCTCCTTTATCAAGCACAAACAGACGCTTTAATGAGTACGGTTTCAGTGTTATGGCCTTTCCTAAAGCCAAACTGTGTATCATCCAGCAGCTTGTTCTCCTCAATAAATTGAGCCAGCTGAGTATTCATAATCTTTTCAATGAGTTTAGCTGGAAAAGGGAGACGCGCAATTGGCCGATAGTTTTTGGTCTCTCCTGGATCAAGATTGGGTTTTTTCAACAACGGCAGAATAATGGCCTTTTTCCATAGGGAAGGATAGGTGCCTGAACAGAACATAGAGTTGCAGATGCTCGCCAGGTTAGTACCTATTAGGTCTGGGATCAGTTTCAGGACTGAAGGGGGGCATGGGTCAGACGGAGAGCTTGATTTGACCGTGTTAGCCAGATCAGAGATCTGTTCCACTGAAACTGGCCTAAATTCCATGAAGTTGGAGCTGTCTCTACTCTTGCTATTTTCGACCAGCTGATTCCAGCCCACCGCGGGGGCAGTGAAGTTAGAGTAAATTTGCCCCACCTTGTCTTGAAAGTAGCTGGCTAATGAAGTGATTGGGACGCCAACTTAGTGGAGTTATCTGCTGGCCCTGCCAGCTTAGAAACTACCTGAAACAACTGTTTAGAGGAGTCTTGTGTGGTTTCTATTTTTCTGGTATAGTAATTACTTTTTTCTGTAATTATAAGACGTTTATAATTTGTCAGTGCCATCTTGTAGCGAGATTTCTCCTCGTTGTCATATTCTAGGCGCCAGCGCTTTTCTTGTTTCCTACAGCGTTGCTTCTCCAATCTCAGTGCCTCAGAGAACCAAGGGGCAGAGGGAGCCTTCCTATTTTTGGAGACCGTTTTGTACGGTACTAGTCTACTAAAAGCATTTTGGAGCCATTCCGTGTAATTTGTGGAGGCCAATTCTGGGTCTAGAACATCTTCAGGCTGGGTGACAATTAGATGCTGTTTAAGAAGGGCCTGATCTATGCCACTCCAAGCCTTAAACTGTTTAGAGGGAATTGAGCTGGGGTGTACGGAGGTAGGATGCAGTATCCTGATATCAAATAATACTGCAAAGTGATCAGACCATGTCAAAGGGAGGATCTCTTTTATTGACATCTGCTCATTGTTCGTGAACAGACCATCCAGTGTGTGCCCAGCCGAGTGAGTAGGACTCGTAACTCTTTGAAAGATCCTAATACCTCTAACTCCGAGATAAGGGCTATAGAATCCTTATCTTTGGGGGCTTCCAGATGAAAATTAAAGTCCCCAAGAATGGTAAAATTAAATTCACCAGCCACGGGTTCCCGAAGTTTTCCTACTGCTGATAGAAAATCTCCCCTGGGGCCCGGTGGGCGGTATAGGAGGGTCCCCTTAAATGACTGATGATTGGTGAGCATTATATTAAAATTAAATGCCTCACATACCATGGAGGGAATCATCTCTATCTTGACTGAAAAGTCGTCTCGGTGTATGAGAGCCAGACCTCCCCCTCTCTTCTTTACTCTATCGCATCTGTATGCAGAAAAGCCGTCCGGGGTAGCGATACAGAAATCTGGGCCTGCTGAGGGGTCAGCCCAAGTTTCTGTGATAAATAGGAGATCAAGATGATGATTTTCTAAGAATTCCGCTATTTCGTATTTGTGCTTTGGGAGGGAGCGTGCATTGATCAGGGCAGAATAAACCTTGTCCTTTTTTTTATACTTTTTTGGTTGTGTGTTACTAAGTACAGTTTCCGCCCGGTTGGTCTGTACCCTGTCATTGGCCTCCAGTCTAAACCCACAGGTGGGACACAAAACTGTGACCCTGTTAGGGAGGTTCGCTGGATTTAGGTGGGCACAAATCTGTTTTCACCGATTGCCACCATTATTGATAGCCCTTAGTTGCTTACTGGAGTGGGACATTACACATCTCTGCGCTCCTAACCGACCAGGACCAGGGGTCCTGGCACTAGGCGCGGTCCAGGTGCGGACGGGCACAGACGGACTTGCCTTTGGCGCACCGGTGGCGCACCCGCTGCGCGCATCCGCTGCGCGACTGCCACTGCTTAATTTGTAAAATATTAAGTGCCAGGGCTCTTACCAGGAGGCCACTGCAGCTTGCACTACCCATCGCCCTTGTCATCGCTGCCAAAACAAATACTAACCATCTCTTTCACATGTAAATGCGACAGTTCAGATTATTCCAGGTCCCCAAAGCTAAAGGAATGGCTGGGGAGGTAGGTGTTGTTCTGCTCATCTCTAAATTAGATGAGCAGCGCCACCATGTGGCAGACTGTTGGAAGTATGGTGTTGACAATTAGGTGCCAGTGCCTAGCACCGGAAACCAATTAAGTGCCGGTGCTGAGCACCGGAAAGCACCGGCTCAAATTAAGCACTGGCAATGGCGCCATGCTGTGTCTTTATCGCGGAGGAGGCGGAAGAGCCAGGCCGATCCCGGCAGAGCCCAACCACTAGAATGCCAACCTCCCTAGGTTCAGGAAGTGGAGAGCGCGAGAAGGAATGTTACATCCGCCTTCCCTCCCTCCACACAATCAGCCCCTTAGAGCTGTGGTGGACCAGGGGGAGAAATGCAGTTGCAGTGCAAGGTAAGGGACAAGTTTTAAAAGCTGGTAGTGATGGGTGTCTTGCCATCCCGACCTCCTGGATCTTTAGGAGGACTTCCCCAGCTTTTCGGGAATGGGGGGATATGCTGCTGCTGAGACAGGGGTGTCTGCAGACGTGTCTTCCTCTGACAGGGCATCTATTAATGTGGCTGCTACAGATGTTGATGGCCTGGATGTACTTGGACCACAGGAAAGGGTAGATGCAGGTGGAAAAGTCCTGCAGAGAGTGGTGTTGATGTCATGCAGCACCCCAACCAGGGAGGCCATGTTGGTGTTGATGGCAGCCACTTCAGTTTGAATGCCGGCCACCTCCGGGTAGGTGTCCCTCTGCAGCTGCTTCATCTCCCATATTTACATAAGTATCTGGACCATCACACCTTGGGAGTGTGTCAGTGGCCTAAGTGGGCTCAAACAGTGGGCCCACAGTTACCCTCCCACGAACCCTACCCCAAGAGGCCTGTGCCCATGGCACAGACTGTACCTTCCCACTGGGTCCTGGTTCCTCAGTGACTGGGTTGGTGTTTGCCACCTCAGAAACCAGGACTGGGGGGCACAAGATGTTGGTGACTGTGCTGGGTACACAGGTTTGTGGGGGTAGGGGTTGGCTGTGTTGTTGCAGCTGTCGTGGGAGGTGTTTTTGTGGGCACAGTGAGCCCCACTGTTGTCATCTACCCAAGCTGACCAGATTGGCCAGGAAGGTCATCCACTTCCACATCTCCAGGAGTGCTGTCATCACTGAGGGCTTGATCCTCGGGTGGAGAGGGAGTTTGTTCGGTGGGCAAGCTCTGCACATCTGCTCTGCCAGATGCACCTGTTGATAAATAGAGAACATTATTATTGGTGGAAGTGTGGCATCTACATCCAGATCGTTTGTGTTATTGTAAGTAGACACTTAGGATGAAACAAGATAGGTAGAGATTACTATTGTGATCTATTTGCGTGGTATTGAAGTTGGTTACAAGACATTTGGAGACATGCAATACATGTAGTAGAATTGAGCTGTTCATTAGATGTGCTGATATGTATCATTTTGGATTCAGGGAATATACATTTCAGCCAACACAGTGTAGAAGTGACATGTGTATTTGACCATTCCAAGGCCTAGTTGTGTAGATTACAGGGGAACACACAGCTTGGTTTTATATTTAGCATTATGCATCATGTGAGCAATGCAGAGTCAATGGGTCACCTGCCACTTCTAATCAGCTGTTTTACCTTCATGGCTTACATATATTTGAGAAACACAATTGGTAGGGTGTATTTCATGCAATCAATAGTTTCAGTTGAGGAGACCAGGACACCATCAATAAAAGTAGTCAGACATGTCTCTGAGTAGAGCATTGTATGTACATCGCACAGTCCATGATAAGTGAACATCAGTTGTAACATGGCAGACAAGGGAGCAGGGGCAAAAGGATTATTTTATCTTTGTTAGAGTTCCAGTCACAGGGCCCCATGGTAGTTGTAGTCACTTCTATCTAGACTTACCAACACTTGACAAATGGTGACCTGTATGATAAGTGATCATCAGTTGTAACATGGCAGACAAGTGAGCAGGGGGAAAGGGACTATTGCATCTTGGCTAGCGTTACAGTCACAGGCCCTCATGGTAGATGTAGATATTTCTATCTCAACTTACCAACACTTGACAAATTGTGACCTGCATGATAAGTGATCATCAGTTGTAACATGGCATACAAGTGAACAGATGCAAAATGACTATTTCATCTTGGTTAGAGTTCCAGTCACAGGGCCACATAGTAGTTGTAGTCATTTCTATCTCAACTTACCAACACTTGACATATGGTTAGTGTAACATACCTGTTGGCAACATGCATTTCGGATAGACCATACCTTAACATTTTTGCACATATCATAGGTCTTGGGATGATATTTTTCTCATTATACACTTACAGACCTCATTTCACCATGTGGCATGTAATGGAGATTGATACATGTGATCTTATATGCAACATTACACATTAACATTGACAAACCAACATCTCTTATACTTTGAGGATTGCATGTTAGAAAAGTCGATAGACAACACAATAGCAAAAGCAGAGTTGAGAGCCAACAGGACATTGAGGTATTGTGAGGTATTGAAGTGTAACTTACCAGACTCCACTCCCCCAGGTATCCCTGACATGCCCTAAGTATGCAGGATGGCCAAGACCTTCTCCTCCCAGGGAAAGAGTTGTAATGGGCCACTAGGAGAGCCACCACCAGTCCTCTGGGCCTCCAGGAGGTGCTTGGAGGCCAGGGAACGCACCTTCAATTTCAGGTCATGCCACTTCCTCCTAATTTCCTGCTGTGTGAGCAGGGTGGTACCAACAGCATTCACTCTGTCGACTATCCTGTTTGTCTAGTGAGAGGAGTATGTAGGACTTGGGCTCTAAAAAGTTGTAGCTCTACTCTAATGATTTCATCCACCATGACTGTCGACTCAGCCTCAGTGAAACATGGAATTTGGGGAGACTCATGACTATAAAATTAAGTGAATGGCAAATGGAAAAAAACCAAGGGATATTGGTGAATAGGCTAAAACAAAAAAAGGGTGTGGAGAGTGTTGAATGGGATAAGGAAAAAAGGGCAGCCATATCTCAACAAAAAAGTGTGCTCTCTGTCTTGCTGTGCTGCAGTGGGGAGGCAAAATATCATGGTCTGGGATGGGGTGTGTTTTATAGTGTGATTTGCAGGCGTGTCCACTTGGCCAAAGGACATGAGCTGTGTAGTTTTTTAATCCATCCAATGGGCACTGTTGTGGTGCTTTGCTGCGAGCGTACCACGGCAGTCTACCGCTGTTGGGGAACTACCACTAGGGGACCGCCAGTACGACTGTGTTGTTGTAATAAGCTTGGCTGGAAGCTGCGGCCCTGACAGCATCGGAGTATGAATCCCCAACATTGCAGACCACCATGGCCAAGGTGACAACCACGCCATCGACGTGGTCGGCGTTTCAGGCTGCGTGACTCGTAATACAGCAGGTGGAAGACCACCAGTGCAGTGGTCTTCTAGGGACCGCGGCGGTCGGGCAGTTGGGCTGCCAAACTCGTAATCAGGCCCTAAGTGTGAAATACGCCACCAACAGCCAATTCACCTTTGAAGTAAAAAAAATGATACCACTAGCCTAAGTCCCTGTGACAGAAGTAGCCAAACATTACAACATTCTAATAGAAAGTCCCTATTACCAAAATAATGAAGACAAACTTACTCCCATAATGGACTACTTCAAGGACACATGTGTAGACAGATTACATAGATCAGGACACAGACAGCAGCCAAAATTCCACATACCATTGTGGAATGTCTACGACAGCACCTTGGCACAGGAAGCCAAAACAAACAATGCAGTGGAAGGATGGCATTATGCCTTCCAATCAACACTAGGCAGAACTCAACCTACGCTATGCAAATTACTGGAAGCCTTACAAAAAAAGCAAAACTACCAAGAACTTAGAATAGAACAATCTGTTCCAGAAATCTGTCCTAAACTAACCAAACAAACAAGCAAAATGTATGAAATGCTACAATTCAATATTTATATAAACAAAGGACTAGTCTACTTAGAAATAATAGTCAAATATGTCCTCTAACCCACAAGTGACCTCTACCAGGCAGCTAACAAACTACAACATAGTACACCAAAATAATGTAAACATATATTTTTTTAAACAAATAAAATATTATTATATCAGTGAAAAAATAATCCTAAATTTTGCAGTACTCACTGTGATAATAATATTAATACTAGCATTTAGAAAATATTTAAAGTTATTTAATACATAAAATTAACAAAGCAACTACACATCATTTTAAAAATACATCACATATTTTCAACAAAACAACATAACAAATATATCAACAGAACATTTTAAATTTAAATATACAGCATTTCCCACCCACAGTAGATTAATAAAATTAATTTATGATTTTGTTGCTGCAGATCTCTCTTGAGAACCACAAAGTTTGAAAAAGTTATCCACCATAAAGTAGTTACAATGATAGTAAAAAGCCCCCAAAAAATAAAAAACTTACACCGACATCCAAGGTTTAAACTCCGACCGCCCGTTACAAAGACCGCGGTTGGAGTTTAAACTGGCTGGTTTATCCGACTTGCTTCCGACGGGCTCAAGGAGCCTGTCAGCCTTTTGGAAGCCACAAATAATCCCTAATGGACGCCGTTTCTGCCATCGGGATTATGATGTCAGTGTCCGACAGGCTTTCCATGACGAATTTCTGATATGGAAAGCTTTTCGGAAAGTGACTTTGGGGACCCCTAGCAGGGCCCCCTTTTCCCTTGGGCCTAAGGTTGTGGCGGTGCCAGCCATACGGTGCAAGGATTTACAGAAACTCCCATTTCTCTATCGGAGCTTGTGCTGCAGCCGGTTTGTGACCGCCACACAAGCTCCCATCGAGAAATGGGAGTTTTCGACCGCACCATGTGCGGTCCATCGTAATTGTGGTTTCGGGACTGCCGACCGGAGGTCGGTTGGTTCAGTAACCACAGAGATGTCGGTCAGAGGCAACTCCGGCCAACATCATGAGGCCCATAATGTTAATATACACAAAACTAATCAGCAATACATACACTACACATAACTTACTTTAAAAAACACTTTACTTCCTAAAACGCATAGTAAAACTACGCAAAAGCTAATACCATCCTAAAAAACAATAAAACACACAATACATTTACCAATCAAACCACACATATCAATACACAACCTTCCGACCTCACCCCCCACCTTACAAACCCCTTAAAAATCAGTAAAAATGTACTTACCTTTACCGACGAACAGCAGCACCCAACCGTGACTTCTTTCTTCTAAAAACGACTCAAAAATAACACCAATAGACTACTAAATTTATTTAGTGGTTGAAAAAAATGGCCACCTAATAAAAGTGAAAAAAATACTATTTCCCCAAGGGAATCAATGGAAAAAATAACAAAAATGTTATAAAAATGTTTATTAAATGTTTACAAATGCCTAAGGCAAGCCCGTCTGCGCCCGTCCGCGCCAGCACGTCGCCAGGAGCAGGAACCTTGGTTGGCTCTGCCCCAATGCTGCTCAACTCCACACTCAGGCCAGAAGCGCGCCGCACCTATACCAGTCAGGAGCTGTTACAGATAAAGAATGAGCATGTTAGTTGTCTTACAGGGCACACCACATGCCCTACGATCATGGATATAGAGGGACCCTTTGCATGTCGTTCTTGTAGATTCCATAGCATTAATTACATAGATTCCCCTCGTACCCCCCTTGACATCGGTGGATGGAACGGCTTTCTGGCTAATGTTAGATCACTACCTAAACATGCCACCAACATTTGGGATCTTCTCTCTTCCACTCGCCCACACTTAGGGTTTCTGACAGAAACCTGGACTAAATCCAATTCTAATCCTGCAATAGCGGTGGCCCTTCCGGAGGGATACCATATACAAAAACAGGACAGACCACTCAGAATGGGAGGTGGCATAGCCATTGTTTACAAAGATCCCATCAAAATCTCCATTCTAGACCAAATCTGTAATGATACACAGGAAACACTTATTTTTAGAATTGACCTACACTCACAACTAATTTGGAAGGGAGCCCTTGTCCATCGCCCACCGGGACCTCTTTCCAATTTCACCCCACAACTAATGGAACTCATATCTCCTCACGTTATTTCAGCCAGGAATTTTGTATTACTTGGTGATTTTAACGTACACAGTGAAAATCCCACTAATCAAGAGGCGGCCTCACTTCTGGCAGATTTGTCCTCACTCAATCTTAATAAAATAAATAACGACCCTACACATCGAGCAGGACATACGCTAGATTTAATTCTAACAAACTCCCCTAACATTACTTGTGGGGCAACCTGCCCCCTGATCTGGACAGATCACTCAATGATTGAGTTCAGCATTAGCGGCCCCAAGGAACTCTCTGCTCCTAAATTACTCACTAAAAGAGTTATAGACAGTGGCATAAAATAACGCCTACACAGTTTCAAGACACTTTTATACCCCCACGGATCTCGAAATCTGACAGTATAGTGCAGCAGTTAGCCTCCTTCAACACTAGTTTGATGCTCACCATAGACCACCTAGCCCCTCTGAAACTATGCCCTACTATTAATAAGCGCCAGCAGGCAGCATGGTATTCGGTCTCCTTACGGACTGAAAAAAGTCAATGTAAGAAACTTGAACGCAGATGGCGCCACTCACAAAACCCACAGGATAAAGACCGATTCAAACAAACTATAACCCAGTACCATAAAAACTTAAAAAACGCCCGCAAGACTCACATTGCATCCCAACTTGAACAAGAAAGTAACACTCCGAGAAAGCTCTATCAGATCTTACAAACTTTTATTAACCCTAAGGCTTGTGACGTTGAGGCTGCCCCTTCCCAAGTTTTGTGTGACAATATAGCTATCCATCTTACTCAGAAAATTGATATAATCTATGATAAAATCATGATAGCTAAGGGCTTACAAATAGGCCCCAAGACTGACCCCCTTCCAATTATTCCTAATGATGCTACTCTGGAGAATTATCCGATACTAACTCCGGAGGAGACAGAGGCCCTCCTTAAATCTGTAAAATCGGGATCCCCACTAGATCTTATCCCGGCCAGAGTTGCCACGACTCTATTTAAGGAATTAGCCAAACCTATCTGCTCGATCTTAAATAGTTCCATGAAGGAAGGCATTCTCCCCCCAGAATGGAAAGCTGCACAAATTCTTCCTATCAAGAAAAACTCTAACATCTCCACGGAGGATGTTTCTAACTATCGCCCCATCTCTCTGCTCCCTTTACTGAGTAAGCTCCTAGAAAAATACATCAACAAGCATCTGTCTAATTTTTTAGAATCTTCCAACTGTCTGGATCCCTCTCAGTCTGGATTCAGACCCAGGCACAGTACGGAGACTGCGTTGGTGGAAGTTACAGATAACATAAGAGCGCAGCTTGACAGTGGTCGGGCAGTACTTTTGGTGCTGCTTGACCTGTCCGCTGCGTTCGATACCATCTCCCACCAAATCTTAATGAGAAGATTAGAGGGCACAGGCCTTAAAGGGAATGCCCTGAAATGGATTGGGAACTTCCTGTCCGAAAGAACCCAGACCGTTCATCTTGGCCCTTTCCGCTCACAGACCACCAAGGTGACTAAGGGAGTACCACAGGGCTCCTGTCTGAGTCCTACTCTCTTCAATATTTACGTCTCCCCTTTGGCAGGACTATTGAAAAAGTTAGGATTCTGTCCCATATCCTATGCTGACGATACCCAACTCCTCCTCTCCTTCGACAAAACAAGTTCAGATATTCAGGCTACCTTTGCGGAGGGCATGAAATCTATCGCGGAATGGATGAAGGATAACTTCCTCCAATTAAATACAGGAAAGTCAGAGATAATGTTGTTTGGAGAAGCAACAGTCAGATGGTCCCCAAGTTGGTGGCCGGAGGTTCTGGGTTCTGCCCCCAATCCAAAACTGATAGTAAAAAACCTGGGGGTTAAAATAGACCAGAAACTGACATTGGGGGAACATATTTCCACAACAGTGGGAGTCTGTTTTCATAATCTCAGTCTTCTTAGGAGAGTTTTCCCCTTTCTACCACTGTCAACCCGGAAGACCTTGGTACAGGC
The DNA here is from genome assembly GCA_963921515.1 of Calotriton arnoldi. Classification (NCBI taxonomy): domain Eukaryota; kingdom Metazoa; phylum Chordata; class Amphibia; order Caudata; family Salamandridae; genus Calotriton; species Calotriton arnoldi. The sequence continues at coordinate 279,163 of CAWUFW010013720.1, forward strand.
ACTGGTGTTGAGCCGTCTGGATTACTGCAACGCTCTGCTGATTGCAGCTAATGAAAACTCCCTGAACAAATTGCAGATAGTCCAGAACGCGGCGGCCCATTTGGTGGCTAATGCTCCCCCAGAACTGAATCTCTCCCCTCCTCAAAAAATTGCACTGGCTCCCAGTGCGAAGAGGATTAAATTTAAGATCTGTTGTATGGCCTTTAAATCTTTAAACAACTTAGGCCCCAGTTATCTAAAGGACAAATTTGTCAGGAACCTGCCCTCCAGATCTCTCCGCTCCGAATCTAAAGCTCTGCTCCAAGTCCCCGCTTCCATAGAGCGCGACTGGGCGGTAAAGCCTTCTACCACCTGGCCCCACGCTACTGGAATCAACTCCCTATCCATTTACGACTATGTACGGACTACCTAAAGTTCAGAAAGATGTTAAAGTCGGCTTTATTCTAATCTAGCATCCCCTTGGAGTCCTATAGCAGTTCAAGCGCGGAGATACCCTGATGGGGTGATTCGGGCGCTTTATAAATAAATAAAATAAATAAATAAATAAATAAAATAAAACATGTACAACAATGTTGCAAAAATTAATACAAAAATTGTAAATTATATTGCAAATAATATTATATCATATATAAAAATCTTTAATATATATTACAAATATTTATATTACATAACACTGAAAATGTATGTGTAAAATATAGTTGTAAAAATATTTTTACAATGTTTAAAAAATATATAAAATCATATTGAAACTATGTTCAGAAACATTTGTTCTGTATTTGTTTAACAAGTATTAAAAACGTGTTTTATGTTAAATAAAAAACGCACATTTTTTATTTCTAATAAATATATATCAAAAATTTGAAAAAGTTGCAATGTGTTTTTTTCTTAAAAATAAAAATATACAAAAATTATATGTGTATTTTGTTTTCATAATACTTATTGATATTAAAATAATAACGAATTGCAAATGTTACGCTTTTTTACCATTGCAATGCAAAAACTACTTTTATAAATTATTTAATGCTGCAAACATAACAAATACTAATCCCACTTAATTACAAAGAGAGTAAAGACATATCTATTACACTAAGGCCTTGATTACGAGTCTGGCATTCCAAGGACCCCCAGACTCGCGGGGGCGTGGTCGTGGCAGTCTCCCAACCTCCCTATTACAATAAGGGCAGTCGGTCCCTGGCGGTGTTGCGGCGGTCAGGAGGCAGTAATATTCTTGGCGGGCCCGCTGCCAAGCATATTGCAAGTTTCCTCTCTGCCACAGTTTTAATGACAGTTCCACTGCCATAAAAACTGTGGCGGAGGGGAATCAAAGGGGGTCCTACGGGGCCCCGTGGTGCCTCACGCCCTGTAGATGCACACACGGGGGCACAACATGTGCCCCCCTGTGTGCATGCACACCAATTCCTGCACGGCATGGACTTTTCAGTCCATGCCGTACAGGAACTGTTTTTGCTATTTCCATTGCAGTGCCCATTTTTAGGGCACCTTCATGGGAACGACAAAAACAAAGCCCGCCAGACATGAGGAAACTGCTAATCTGGCGGGGGGGCTGACCATAGCTTTAGCAGTGTGGCGGCAGGGTGGATCTGGCGCCGCACAGCCAAAGTCATAATCAGTCCCTAACTAGTTAAAATTCTCTGTATCCACTACATTAAAACTTACCTCAAACAACGTTTAGGACACTAAAAAGTATAATATACTATTCCCACCCCAATATAAAATAAGTCAGGGAAGGTGTTGGACAGCAGAAGGGACAACATTAACTATTCCCACTCCAATCTAACTTAACTCAGGTAAGGTGTTGGACACTAAAGAGGCACTATTTGCTGTTCCCACTCAAATCTAACTTGATTCAGAGAGAGTGATTAATACTAAAGAGCCAACATTCACAATTTCCACTCCAATATAGCTTACCACCATGAAGGTGTTAGACACTAAGGGCCAGATTACGACCTTACAGCCGAGCGGTGACACTGCGGTGCAAACCTCACACCACCGCTCCGCCGAAGGTCGGCGCCGCCTGCCCTCCAGATTACTACTTTACAGTGGTCTGGCAGGCGTGCGGCGTGGCGGTTCCCCCTGCAGTGCCCTATAAAAGGTGGCGGTGTCTTTTAAAAGGGTACCGCAATGGGAACGCCTCACAAGGTTCCTGCACAGAATGGTCTCTAAAGTCCATGCCGTGCAGGAACCTATGTGCATGCTCACAGGGGGGCACATGTTATGACCCCACATGTGCATCCACATATGTCTGAGGCACAGGGGGGCCCTGTAGGGTCCCCTTTGTTTCCTCTTCGCCAGGCTTTCATGCCTGGCTGAAAGGAAACTCGTAATGTGCATGGCGGGACGGTGCGGTGTACTATGTGAAGAAAATTTTCAGGGTGATTTCACATCCTTCTCAGAACCAGAGTAAACCTTGAATTGTTTATCCTGAAGGCTTTAGATACTTTTTTGTAGTAACTTGTTACTTGCTCACTGATCCAAGAAACAACCATAACAGTCATCATATTAAATATCTTTTACATATTGTAGTTGTGATTCATCGGTTCCTTAACCATTATAGTGGCAACAAATTATCTAATATGGCAACCATTGTAGCATAGCAGTGCATAATGACCTCAAAGTCTTTCACCTACAACCGTCAGAGCTGTCTATCATAAGCACTATTTGTACATGTTACTAAATGTGGGTTAAATTACATTCCATATATTGTTTATCTTGACAGTGCATATGCAGTTCTCTAAAGTTGAGAATGACATTTTGAATAACAGAAAAAATTTGATCACCCAACAGTGAGGTATAAAATGTCCTACATCACACACAACTGGTAGTCTTGTGAGATGTAAAAAAAGCAAGCACAAAAATATTGTGATAAATAATATCATATCAAAAATTCACTGCCAAAATATTGTGAAGATAAGTATAGATTTAGTATTATTAACTCCATATCTACATACCTGGAAGATATTATATATGGGGAATTAAGTAGAGTAAATCTATACTTCCTTTCTCAGTATTTTTGTAGTCGATATTTAGTACTCAATATTCTAAGAGATGCCACTTCCAAGGACATGATGCAGTTATCTGAAATGAGTGTCAGAAAGATATTAGTGTGGCAAAAGGAAAGTGTTTTTAAAAGATGAGAAAATCTATTTTAGTCTGTATCCTATGGGCTTCGGAAAAGCTGACTACCTGTTATTCATGTGTCAAATCTCCAACGGCCCTCCAGGCCAAAAATAAACATTAAGTTGTGTCTAATTTACTTTATTTTCCTGTAGGCTTGGACTTCCTCTGTCCATGTAAGTGTTCAATTTTACATTAAAAATACCTATTTAAATCTTAAACTATTGAGCTCAAGAGATACACTATACTTATTGAAAGACTGTATAAAACACATACCACACAATCTACTTCTACTATCAACACTAGACTTTAAACCATCTGCATCCTGAATCAGCATTTGACCTTACCTTCTCATGAGGGTTAATAATCAAGACAGCAATCATCCCCTAAGAGGAGGTTTGTGAGGTACCCCAACAACTATTTGTGAAACCTAGCTGAAGTATCCTCCAGTCCTTATAATATAGATGAGTATCCAACATGAACACAATGTCAAACTCAACTGAATGCAAGTAATGCACCAACACACTCATCTTTTTGGTGTAGTTTAGAATATTAATATTCCAGATAGCATTTTTATACCTATCTATATTTTACAAAATCCATCCAATTCCAAATATATTCTGCTTAGAATATAGCTTCTTATATGAGTTATGCTTAACACATTTGGAACATCCATGCTAGTAATGTGAGAGGTCGAGGTCTGCAAATGCATTTGCTCATAGGGCACAAATGTAGCTGATTACTTGCTGCTCAAACGTCGGAAGAGCACGCTATATTTATATTACTTGTGTGGCCACTAGCTAAGACACACTAAGGTGGTCATTAAGAGTTTGGAGGATAGACATTCCCACTGCAAATCAGCAGTACCCCCACTCCATCAACCTTGTTGTTCCCTTACTCTATTTCGATCCTGATGAAGTGCTGAATTTCCACTTGTTGAACCTCTGCTGGCTCTGCTGGCATGAACATCTGACGTGGTAGCCCATCCATGTCTGGCCCTCAAGCGATAGTGGCTCACCCTATTTTGGGCAGGGTAGCCGTTGTTCGTCTTCCCTACCCTCATCTGCCATACGAGGCATTGTGGACCCAGATAGCGAAACATACACAAAGGACCCCACACACAGAGAATAATGTTCTCTGGGCATCGGGCCATTCTTTATTTGTTTTCTGAAATGAAGTTTCTGGCTTGGGAGTTGTTTCTCAGAAAACAAGAAACTTTGTCAAGCAAGCGCATCAAACAAGATACTTGCTCTGCAAAGGATCATTGTCTTCAAAGGAGGCATCACAGCAGGGGCTTAATTGAAAATACAAAGATGCCTACATGGCTTCCTGCTATCTCTAAATGTGGCAAGTGGTTTTCTGCCAGGAGAACAGAGATCATAGCCTCCATTGGCCTGACAGATCAACAGGTCGACAGGTCAGACTCTAAATGAGGCCCTGGAACACCAGCGTGAGTAGCCAAAATTGTGTGAAACTTGATTTATAGTAGTGAGGCTTTGGGTTTCACCTCTCTTAGCATTGAGAGATCAAGTGCTGTTTGAAAATGGCCTTCTCTGAAGGGTCACCCCAAACCTTTTACCTTCCTCCTCTTTTTCTGACCTTCTTTTTGTTGGTTTAGGACTCTGGGCACTTTACCACTGCTGTCCGGTGCTAAAGTGCACGGGCTCTCTCCCCTAAACATGATGACATTGGTGTATACCTGATTGACATTTTTTTGTACTGGTATGTCCCTTGTAAAATCGTATACCATATACCCAGGGCAAGTACTTCAAATGCTACTAGTGGGCTGCAGCACTGATTGTGCCACCCACAGAAGTAGCCTTTCAACCTGTCTCAGGCCTGCCACTGCAGTGCCTGTGTGTGCAGTTTATTGCCACTTTGACTTGGCATTAAACACTACTTGCCAAGCCTTTAACCATCCTTTTATTACATATCAGTCACCTCTAAGGTAGGCCCTAAGTAACCCTAAGGGCAGGGTGCAATGTAAGTAAAAGGTAGGACATGTACCTTTATGTTTTGCATGTCCTGGTAGTGACAAACAGCCTATTTTGTTTTTCACTGCTGTGAGGCCTACTCCTCTCATAGGTTAGCATTGGGAATTCCCTTGTACACTTTTAAGTGGCAATTCCTGATCAGAAAGGAATAGCTTTTTCATGCTTGATATGTTTAGAATAATAATGATAAATCCTCCTCACTGGTGAAGTTGGATTTCACATTACTATTTTAGAAATGCCACTTTTAGAAAGTAGACCGTTCTCTGTGCTTATATCTCTTTGTGCTTTGCAGCCTGCCTCCAATACATGTCTGGGCTGGGTGACAGCTACACTTTGTGTATTCCCTCTAGACAGCTGCCAACACAGGAAGGTGAGGCTCATCTGCATTCTGAGCACTCATCTGCATTCATCTGCATTTTGGTGGGTCTTCCTGGCCAGGGAGAAATGGGAGGGGCTGGAACTTACACCTCAATAGGTGTAGGCACTGATGTACCCTCCAGGGTTAGCCTGGCAGACAGGACTGGGTTGAAAGGGATCCTTGTGCACTTCAGATAGTTCCTTTGAACTCACACCCTATATCAAAAGCACTTTTGTACTGAGTCTCTGACCCCCTAAAATCAGACACTGTGGATCTTGAACTCAACCTCTGTCAGAGGGACTGCTATGCTGCTTAAAGAACTCAACTGGACTGCTTTTCTGGATGGATTGATTTTCTACTTGTTGCCCTGCTGCCTGCTGCTCCCTTACTCTGCTGAAAGGAGAGATGGACTCTGCCTTCCCTCCAAGTGATATCCATGGGCTTGCTGGATTGCCTCCTGTTTTCTAAAGTCTCAGAGACACAAAAGACTTCCTACAATTCTGCTGGTGCTGCTGGACTCTGCCTTCTGTAAGTCTTACCCTTGCCTGAGGGGCCCCCTCCAAGTTCTAGGCCTCAGAAGTGGGTTCTGCAGCTGCTTTCATCACCTACAGCTCCGGGGCCCTTGAAATCAAGCTTTTGGGCTCTTCAAGACTGTGAATGGGCTAGTTCACACAGGACTGTGCCACTTGCTCGCAGGATAAATGCAAGCCTGCTGCACCATCATGTCTTCGCACAGCAAGCATTGCTACCCACAACTGCGAGGCCCTGTCTGCTGTCTGCTGTCCGCTATGCCCGGCCAGCTCTTCGCGCCCGCAGGATCATTGCTAGCGACACTGTACTTGCTCCCCGCGACTGTTTCCCCCGTGAACGGGACACTCCGCTCAGCTTAAGAAGGTAAAACTTCAGCAGTACCTGTTTGGAACTGTTTCCGACTCGTCCTCCGTCGCAGTCTGCCCGAACGTTCAGTGTACCCCAGTCTAGCGCGATCTAAAGTAACCTTTTAGTGCTATTGACTTCTAAGCATTTTTTTGTTTCTTCTTTGAAAATTCATGACTCTGGTTCTACTTATTGGATTTTTGTTGTTTTGGCCTTGTATTATGGATAAAAATATAGTCTATATTTTTAAACTTGTGTGGAGTCGTTTTGTGGTGTATTCATTGTGTTACTGTGTGTGTGTGTGTGTGTGTGTTGCACAAATACTCTACACATTGTCTTTGTAGATAAGCCTGACTGCTCTGTGCCAAGCTACCAGATGGTGAACACAGGTTACCTTATTGTGGGCCATATGTAGGTGGGCTAATACCGGTCGGTAACGGCCGAAAATCGGTAAATTTCCCATTACCGACCAGTATTTAGCCCTTTGCGATGTAGGAGGCCGGATTTAAGGAGTCGGTAATTTACCGATTCGTTATTTTAAGGAATCGGTAAATTACCGATTCCTTAAATCCTATGTAGGGAGCACTCAAGTGAGTGCATTTTTGGTTTAAGGATTCGTTATTTACCACCAACTACATGTTGGTGGTAAATACCGAATACCTTTTAAAAAGCAATTTTGTGCTTTTTAAAAGTGCCATGTGGCAGACATACATGCCCTTAGGGCATGTATGTGCGCCATATGTGCACACATGCACGATTCAGGGGTGCAACAGGGTGTCAATTTGACACCCTGCCACCCTTGAATATGCTCCCCCTATTACCGATTCGTTATTTACCGAATCGGTAATAGTGAATGGCTTCCCATTCAGTCCTATGGGCCTCCAGGCCCATAGGAATGAATGGGAAGGTATTCCTTATTACCGATTCGGTAAATACCGAATAGGTAATAACGAATATTACCGAATCGGTAAAATTTACCGAATGTTTACCTACATTCTATTTACCGATTCTTAAATACCGAATCGGTAAAATTCGGTATTTAGGAATCGGTAAATAGAAATTACCTACATATGGCCCTAGGTATCTAGTTTACCCTGGCTAGAGTGGTGGTTCCTGCCTGGCCTGGGTACATAACTCAGCCAACCAGGAATCAATTTTCTATCAATTACACCATGTGTTTTTTCAGTGGTTGAGCAGCGGAGCATTGGGTCATGCAAGGAGTGTTGAAATCAGGATTAGTGGCTTTGCCAGCTTCCTCCTGACTATAACTCCTAAGAGGGGATTTACTATGTTTTCACGTAGCGCACTGCAGCAGCTGCAAATGCTGCGCTGCGCGAAAAGGAGAGAATAGGAGAGCGCCCAATTTACTAAAATAAGGCACTCTCCTCCTCTCTCCCTTGCGCCTGCAATGAAATCAGCTGCCGCGCGCCACGGAGACACCTTTTCACCAGGGTGCAACGGTGTCTCCCTGAGTCTAGCATTGGTTTTTTACTGGAAGAGAATGCTTTCAGTACAAAATACTATACTTAGACTAACTTGAAGCCTTTTCCCACTTTGTATGTGTGCTGTACAGTGCAGCACACATGCAAAGTCGGAAAAGGAAGGAGAACGAAAGCATTTCTCCTTCCTTTCACCTACTTTGAAAGGGCACAGTTTTCTCATGCTAAACCCTGTTTACTTTGCTTAGTAAATTGGGTTTAGTGTGAGAAACCTTGGTTGGTTGCATGGAAACGCCCATGCACCACCCTTGGTATGCCCCCATGGCGCAAAGTAATGCGAAGCCGCGATATGCACTGCTTTGCATTACTTTTCCTTTATTTCCAGCACTAAACAAGTTTAGTGCTGGAAAGTAAATTGAGAAAAAAAGATTTCGCGCCAATTTGCGTCACTTTTGTGACGCAAACACGGCGCAAAATCTTAGTAAATCCCCCCCCTAGACTGTCTTGGATCAGAACTCTTGCTTAACAAGTTGATTAAAAATGGGCCTTAAAGGTACCTGCCAGAATTGTTGCATGACACAGAATTGTCTGTTCTATTGTGTACAAAAGGGTGTCATCTGGCCCACAGTGTGCAGAAGAGGGGGATTGTTTCAGTCTTTTATGGACTGCATCCCCAATATTGTCTGATGGCTCTGGGTTAAAGCAGGGCACATCACCATGGTAGTTCATTCCATTAGCTGCAATCAAAAATATGAGTACAGGTATGCTGGCAGCTGTTGGTCTGGGTTAACCCAGCAGTTTGGACACTGTTTCAGTGCTTTCAAGTTATTATTTTCAGAGTTACATAGCCACATGACTGTGCCAGTCAATGTATCAGACCTGGTACATTAAATTACTGGATATCAGTTAGTGTTAGAAATTGGGTAAATATTTGCGCAGGATGTGAGCCTCTGGCAAGTAATAGGCCCACAAATGTCTCCTTACTGGGAATCAAGTGCCCTCATGTAGCACTTGACTCCCTCAGGGTAGTGAAGCATAGCAGTCCAAGGCCTACTCAGGGGAGGTGGTGTGGGCTAGTAATCTCCATCCGCTGTCACAACACTCAATATACCATTGTCCAGTCAGTGCTTTTTCTTTGAAAGTACATTTATTACACACACACACTACTAAATAATAAACTTTAATGTATAAATATATACATCAGGTAGATGAAAATACCTTTGGTGTCCTGCTTGAATCACATTTGACTTCTAGTGCATCATGAGCCCATAAACACAGTACCCTCTCACCTATACCAGATGCAACATCACAATATATGAGGGTGTCTTTATAAATATAACAGGCCTACAGGCTATGTGAAAGTGTCACTACATCAATATGTCAAACAAGCCTCTCGGCTTTAACAAGGCATCACTACATTAAAATATAAAGCAATCTTGTTGTGTTTGTCAAGAAGTCACCTCATCATTAAACCAATAAGCACAGGCTAAGATACTCTGTTTTGACCAATGAAATTAATAGCCATGTTAAAATTCATTAATCATGAATGGAACCATTGAAGGTTTCAACAATACTCGTCGTCAATAAAGTATTTATGCTCAAACCAACATTAAACATGTTAGAGTCTTTCTTTTACCAATTCAGGCCACACAATGCAGCCATAGGACCAACCACTAGGGGTCCATGCACTTCTGAGCTCAAGAGCACCTCGCTCCAACTCTGGGAATGCTTAGAATGCTGAAAGGTTTCTTGGGGGTCATCTCTACTTAACCCCAAGAGACTTAAGGTCAGTTTGGTAAACTTCACTGGGGGGCTGCTGCTGCCCCTTTGTTTTATTTTTGTATTTGGGGTTTCCTGTCCCACCCGGGACACCCACATGCTCGGGGCTCATTGAAGGCCTTGAGGAGCCCCAAGGCCCAAGTCAAAGCCCTATCCCCACCAAATAAATGTTTAAAGCAGTGCCAATCCCGAGCCTTAGCCCACACCAGGGGCCATATTAGGAAGCAGCAGCGAAGCCACATGTACTCCATTTTCCAATCCAGAGGTCACAATCTTTAAAGGTGCATAACTTGGGCCCCATCGGGCTGATTTCCTTGGGCTCGTTTCACTCCTGGAGACAATCTCTGGCCACCAGGATCATTTTCAGCATGCCTCCTGACCTTCAAATGGCACACTTTGCAGGGAGCTGGTTTTACTGGCTCCGTGCCCCCGCCTTCTCCTCTGCTTTGCCCTCCACAAACTCTATTCCCTACTGGGCATCTTGCAGGGTATCTATGGGGTCAGTGGATTCCAGGTTTTCCCCTGATAGGTCCCCAGGGGGCATAAGGGGGCCTATGCCCTTGGCCCTGGAGAGACCATCTAGTTCTGGGGTCAGCTGCAGATAGAGTCCTTAGTTCACCAGGGGCAGTAAGTGGCTTGTCCTTCCGGCTGTTCATGATTCTGGTGATGTCGCCATCTATGTCCTGGGACTTGTTTTCTGTCTCTTCCTTGTGCCGGGGTTTATAAGTGTGACTGGATAGTTCTAGATGCCAGTTACCCCTGACCAGACTAAAGATGCCACATCTTCCCTCCACCCCTGTCCCAAACCTCCTGCACAGCACTCCGAGAAAATCCAAAATGGCAGAACCCTTCTTCCCCTATGCAGAGCTGCTATGTCCACACAGAGTTGTGACCATGGAAATGAGCAGCCCCTACTCGTTGGACAATCTAACCGACTACTTGAGCAACTCCCACCGGGTTTGGAGCCAAGCTGTCTAACAGAGCAATAGAGTAGGCAAGCCCAGATATCAGATACATCTGCCTGTGACACGGTAGCCCCCTCTGAAGTTAATCAATTTACTGGGAACAGTCCCAAGCCCCTCCTGTCAAGAAGGGAAACTCCCTCCACACCCAAGGCCCTTTGTCCACTGTTTGGGAGCAATACTTAGCCGATGGCGCTGACGCGCTCAGAATAAGCCCAGAGAAGGTAGTGCACACAGTGCTGCTGGTGTCATTCGCTCCGATTTTAAACCCGCTCAAAATTTGTTTTTATCTTGTTTTTACCCTGTTCTTTTTAACAATTACTGTGGGTGACTTTTAGATCTCTTTAAATTTTATCTGTTTGTTTCCCTGCCACATGCACTTTAACCTACTCACCTCTTTCACCGGTTCCCTGTCGCTCCGCTCCCGGTCCACCGCAGCAGCTAGGCTGCTGTTTGAGTAGAGGGAGTTGTTCTTTCTTTCCTTTCAGGAAGTGGGTTTTTCCCACGTCCCTTGGGCCACTATACGGCGGCCATTTTGGAGGTGAGACGCTCTAGTCTTCCTCCAACTCCCATTAGGGCTGCCGGGTATAAACTTGGCCGATGGCGCTGATGCGCAGCGGACGCGCGCAGCGGGCGCACCACGCGCCAAAGGCGCACCGAAGGCCACCTCCCCTGCCGGTTTCAGTCCTCACCGCCACATATACTCCCCAGAGTTACTCATGAGATTGAGGATGTCTCCCAGTAAGAATTGCCTTCACTCCATTTGTCCATTTATGGACATTTTGACTTGTCCTCAATGTTCTTATACTTTACCTCCTCCACCTAAACCCGCCAAGTCCCTGCCTCCTCCTCAGTCTACAAAATGCTGTCTATTAACTGCAGATCCTTATCCAAACACGCCACACAAATTTCTATCTTGCTCCAAGAGGAATGCCCTGACGTGCTATTTCTCACGGAAACCTGGCTCAATGCTGAGTCAGAACCTGACCTAGTCCAATGTCTCCTACCAGGTTACTATATCCAGAGGAAAGATCAGGAACAAGGGAGGGGAGGAGGCATTGCCATTATTCTAAAACAAGGTTTCAAATGCCGCATTACCCCCAATATCCTTCCCGATTGTGAGAACTTCTCCTTCTCCATCTCACTTTCTTCAACTCATACCTTCTCAGGTATCCTTATATACCGGCCCCCCCGGTCCCCATGGACAACTGTTTAAAACTCTGCCAGAAGTTGTTGCCAACTTGGCAAGCTCCCCTTCTAACTTTTCTATACTGGGGGATCTCAATTTGCATTTTGATGACCCCTCAGACCAAGTAGCGACTGAACTAACCCAAAATCTTTTGGCTCTTCGGATAAAGCAAAATGTTACGAGCCCCACTCATGAAAAAGGGCATCTTCTAGATCCCATCTTCTCCAACTGCAATGAACTTTCAGTCGGAGACCCAGTCCCAGTACCGTGGTCCGACCACTTCCTGGTCCCCTTCTCTTGGGATCTAGTAAAACCCCCCTTAATACTGGCATGACCAGTAGCTGGAAACGCTCCTGGTCCAACCTCTCGTTGGACTCCTGGAATGCAGCTCTGATAAATTACATACCTACCCTAGATCCCTGCCCCACGGTCGCGAATGACCAATTTAACCAATGGATCAACTCTTCCCTTGACCTAGTTATACCTAAGAAACTTATCCATAAAAAAAACAGGAACAACCCCTCTCCATGGTACTCCTCCTCATTGCATGAGTATAAACAAATCTGTAAAAGACTCGAGAGGAAATGGAGAAGAAATTACGATACAAGCAAACAGATCTACAGGGACTCTATCAAAACTTACCAATCAAAAGTGAAGTAGGCACAAGCGCTATACTATGAGGAAAGAATCAACTCCGCCTCAAATGCCACACGTGAAATTTTTAAGATCGCCAAGCACCTCCTAAAACTAACAGTCAGGGATGTTCCACCGGACTGCTCAAACGCACGCTGTGACGAACTTGCAGAGTTCTTCTCCAATAAGATCAAGGATATCTGCAATTCCTTACCCCCCCCCCGGCCGATCCATCAACCACCGGCTCACGGAGCACTCCATGTCCGGTGAGCACTTTCTCAGGGAAATTCCCTTGATAGACATGGACACCCTAGTGAACATATGTGCCTCAGTAAAATCTGGCTCTCCCAATGACCCAGCACCTCCCCAATTTTTTAGCAAGGCCAGGGATACTATCTTCCCAATTTTGCTGAAGCTGATAAACTCCTCCATTTCAACCGGACTAGTGCCCCCACCCTGGAAACACACCATGGTGAGGGCACTATTGAAGAAACCCAGTCTTGACCCTGATACACTTGGAAACTATCGCCCCATTTCCCTTCTCCCGGGATCAGCAAAATGCTAGAAAAGCACGTTAACTCAGTTATCTCTGCTTTTCTTGAATCTAATAATATACTCCACCGTCTCAAACTGGATTTTGCCCCCAACACGGGACTGAAACCGCATTTCTCGCAGTGGTCGAAAAGGCCAAGATGATCCTAGACAAAGGAGGATCGACGGCCATCATCCTCTTGGACCGCAGTGCCGCCTTCGACACTGTTAACTACGACATCCTGATCCACAGATTGAGGAATGTTGGTCTATCAGGTAGTGTCATAGCCTGGTTACAGCCCTTCCTGAAGGACAGGAGCTTTCAAGTATTTGAAGGGGATAACTCGTCAGATCAAATCCCACTTGGCTGCGGCATCCCTCAGGTCTCATCCCTGAGCCCGACGTTGTTCAATGTCTACATGAGCCCACTGGCACAGATTGTCCTCCCCTTCGGGATAGACATTGTTACGTACGCCGATGACACCCAGTTAGCCGTGGCCCTAAACCACCCAGGATCCACCTCATCCAGTCTAGGCCCCTGCCTGGAGAGAGTCGCCAAACGGATGGAACTCTCCTTCCTCATACTAAACGGAGACAAAACAGAGCTCATGATGCTGGGCAACTCACCCATTTCTGGCATCGGCCTAGCTTGGCCAAGCACTCTCGGCTCCCTACCCACACCCAAAAATCAGATCAAAAGTCTAGGCATGTGGCTAGACCAGTCACTCACTTTTGATCATCAGGCACCTAAACTGGCAGCATCCTGCTATGGCATCCTGCGGATGCTCCGTAAAGTTCTTCCGCTCCTCCCTTTTTCAGCAAGAAGACTCATGGTCCAGGCTTTAATCCTCTCTCGCCTTGACTATGGAAATGCTTTGTATTTAGGCGCTCCTAGGGCTACCACAAACAAACTGCAAGTCATCCAGAATTGTGCAGCACGGATGCTCTTTATGATTCCCAACAGCCACTCCGCAAGGCCTGCTCTGAAAACCCTGCACTGGCTCCCGGTTGCGGACAGAATAAAATTCAAGTCTCTATGTATTGCCCACAAATCTTTCTGGAAAAAAGGCGCCCCCATCCTTCAAGCCATACTCCCCCCTTACCACCCTAATAGACTCCTTCGTTCATCCAGTCTCTACCTAGCTGCGGCGCCTAAAATCAACAGGATGAGAAGTGGTGGTTGTTCCTTCCACTTTACCTCCGCTAAGCTCTGGAACACGCTCCCCCTCCACCTCCGATCGGAACCAAATCTCCTTTCCTTCCGTAAACTTCTGAAAACTTGGTTTTTCCAAAACCCCTCCTATTAAGCTGTCGTGACCTGCCTCTCTCTCGGCTAGCGCTGGGACGCCTTCGGGTAGCCATGCGCTCTACAAATATCCATAACATAACACATCTTATAACAGGGAAGCCACCAGCAGTCATCTGACACTGAACACTGACAGAAATTCCTTTTGCATTTAGGTAGGAAAATGGCAACATTCTAAAAGTGTCATTTTGGCACTACACCCCGGAGCAGGCATATCAATGGAATAAGCTTGTTGGAGGAGCTGTGGGAACACGGGATCTCTTCTCCATTAACTACGGAACTGCCCAAAGTTAGGAAGATATTCCACTGAGGTATTGGTTGAGATAGACCTCATGCTCAACACAACACTGATCAGAATGCTAGCCAATATTAATTTTTGGGGTCTGAGATTGACATACTCAGCGAGATCACAGAGGGGGTGCTTAGTCACCATGTAATTGTGTGCAGTTAAGCAGGTGGTCCTGAGTAGATGGGGGAGTGTTGAAATACACAATTATAGGCATGGCTGTACAAGGTATGGGATCTTCTGGGAATATAGAAGACTACCCTTTCTGTGGTGGGGAAACAAGAACAGTTTGAGAAAAAGTGGAAACCATGTTTAAATATGTTGTCCACAGAAATCAAAGAAATTACTTGTCCCAAGTATTTGAAGGTACTGAGACTTTCTGACCCCGCACAGTCTGAGATATAGGTCTGGCAGATTGTTCTAATCCATGAGAAACTGGACCAGCAGTATTAGAAGCAACACACTTGTATCTCCTGCAGCATAGTTAGCTATGATCACAGAGGATATTTATGATGAGAGGAGGGACTGGGAGTTGAAGGGGGAGGGGGAGGTGTTTTGCAAATGTAGGTTATGTTTATAACCCCAGACTGGGTATGATATTGCTGTGCATGTGCATTCACCTTTAATTGACCCTTATATGGGTAGTTTGTTATTTTTATTCACTGAAATGTCAATAAAAAGATTTGAACCATAAAAGTGTTCTTTCCAAAATAGTAAATTAAATCCGACTTGACCATTAAGATTTTAAATTGCTATTAAAATGTAGCCCAATGTTTTCCTATGAAAGGAGCCAGTCTTGCCAAAGTTAAAATAGGTTTTGGGGCTATTGCACTATAAGGACATGTCCAACATTAATTTCTACATGTCCTACTTTCAAATATCATGCACCCTGCCTTCATGGGCATTCAGGTCTACTTAGAGGGTGCCTTATTAATATTCAAAAGGAAGGTTTAGGCTTATCAAAAGGGGTTATTTTGACAGGTTGAATTTCCAGTGTAAAACTATCACAGGCATGTAACCTGTGTGCAGCTACCAGGCTGCGCACAACAGTACTTTTGCATGCTGATGTGTAACCAGCTGTAGGAAAGTAGGATCTGCTTCTTATGGTTACCCCCACTTTTTGCTTTTTGCACCCACTGTTTTGACTAGTCTGGCTGGGATCCTGTTATTCAGGACCCCAGCCTACCTGCTTTCTCCCTTAAATGGCAATATATGTACTTTGGTACACTCCAGATTGGATACAGGGGTACCCTTATAAGTCCCTAGTATAGGGTACCCATGTACCCAGGGCGTAGGTACCCCAGAGGCCTCCCATGGGCTGATACATGTATTATGCCACTCATGAGAGGCCATGCAAAATGGAACCTCAGGTCTGCTACTGCAGCCTGTGTAAGTTGGTGATTGCACCACTTACTTAAGATATAGGTTCACTATATCTATATATATCACTACACTTAAAACTTTGTAAGTCACCCCTATAGCAGGCCTTAACAATCCTGAAGGCAGGGTGCTGGGTTTTGCGTGAGAGGGTGCTCCTGCATGAGCAGGGCCCCTCTGCAGTCTTCGGAGACCATTCTCCCTGGCTGTATGTGATACTACCAGACATATAGGTAGAGGTGCATTATAACCTCGCGGTAAATGCTATCTCGAAAATGAATGCAACGAAGTATGTCGTGTTTGGTGTCAAACACCTTGGAATCATACCCCCACACCAGTAACTGGTGTGGGAGGTATGATTCCTCACCTCAGAACTGAGGTTCTGGGGGTACCTAAGTCTACCGGTGCCAACTTTCTCGAGCCTTCCAGCACAAAATGGATGCTGCCAGCCACAGACACGAGTCTGCCCTCCTGCTGCTGAGCCAAGCTTGAGCAGGGGAAGGCATCACCATAGGCATCCTGTCACAGGGAGGTGTTACCACCTCCCAGACAGGATTTAGTGTATTGGGGCTGGGTGGGTACACTGTCTCAGTGCCAAAAAGTCTGCACGAGGGGCACACTTGGTGTCCCTGTGCATAGTCCAGTTCAAACCAGTTCTAGGAGCCATCCTCTCCTGCTCTGGCGTGAAAGTGGACAAAGGACATGGGTGTAGCCACCCCCCTGTCCTGTCCCTCCACTAGGAGGGTCCCAAGAATCTGTCCAACCCTTTCCCGTGGGTATAAAATGGGTTACCTGGCTACAGGACATTAGATTTTACGTGGACAAGATTCTGCAAGAAGATACCACCACACTTCGACCACTGTCTATGATCCATACAGGCTCCGTGCAGGACCCTGTGGATCTCCAAGACAACAGAAGAATCTCCCTTGGTGTGAAGGAGTCACTCCCCTGCAAATGCAGGCACCATAACGCATCTGACAGGTTTGCTGACCCTGAGCTCCTGCGGACTCCGGAGGCTCCAGCAACACAGGAGGTGGGTTTCTGAAGGTTTCCGAGGTCGAGCTGCCCTCTTACCGAGTTTGAGGCAGATGTCCCTCATGGGGACCGTATAGCCGTACTCCTGTGCACCGCATCCATTTGCAGCTGCACATGCTTGTTGTCGTGCAACAATTCCGTGCATTGGGCCATTTGTAGCCCTGACCCCAGCACATCTTTTCTGAGAAGGACTCTAACATGCTCGCACTCTGTGCCCTGCTAGCTAGTATCCTGTGAAACCGCCTGAGGTCCCCTCGCGACTCCTGTGCCTTCGGCCTGTGGGTCCACTTGAGGGTCAACTTTACTTTATTTGGGCTCCCCTGGTTGCCCCAGGCCTGCCCTGAATCCCCTTGCTGGGGTGAGTCTCCTGACCATGCTGGGCCAGATCGACACTGAATTTGAGTATTTACGTTGTTTGCCGCTGCCAAGGCTTGATTGGTGCTCCCGCTGGACACCGACCCGTCAGCACTCGACATCCTCTGTGGGACAGCTCGCCTCCAGCTCCTGGTCATCCTAGACATCTCTGGGATCTCGCAGCTGAAGAGTCAAGCTCACTGTCAACGCACCTGAAGCACCCGACATCGGTGGGCATTCGCCTACCGAGCCCCTGGTCACTCCAAAGTGACCCAGACTCTGTCCCCTCTGCTTTCAGGTTCT
Organism: Calotriton arnoldi; assembly: GCA_963921515.1. Lineage (NCBI taxonomy): Eukaryota > Metazoa > Chordata > Amphibia > Caudata > Salamandridae > Calotriton > Calotriton arnoldi. Next base: position 296,720 of record CAWUFW010013720.1, read on the forward strand.
TCTCATCTAGAATCCACGTTTGGATTCCACCGGACACTTTTCTTTCTTCCAGCAGCAGCATTTCTTTGTCGACATCCATAGAAAACGACGAGGGTTTCCGACGCCAGTTCGGACCTATGCACCCGGCTCCTCTGGGATAGGTAACTCTGGTACAAAGGTATCCACGGGTGGAGTGGCTCTCCAAACCCTTTAGTTCCAAGGGCTGTCTTCGTAATCTGCTGGGAAGGGTCCTTAATCTCTGATTTTCCAACCGCATCTTTCCCATTGAATTGTACGGAGTACGCGGTCGTGTTCCCACACTGCTCCCCTTCCTCCTTGGGGTCCCTACTCACTCACCTTGGGTGGTTCCTTGGGGTCCCAGCGATTCTACACCTTCTAGACTAGGTCTAGTCCCGAGTCGTGGTTCGTATACCACTTATTTAGTATATGGTTTGGTCTCCCCCGGGAGCCCACTGTGTATTGTGCTACTTACATTTGATTCTTTGCAACTGTATTATTTGATTTGTGTTCTATCCTCGTGTAGAGGATACTAGAGAGTGTTATATATAATAAATACATATTTTTATAACTACTGTGTGGTTTCCCTTTCATTTAACCAATACTATAAGGTTGCATTCTGGTAAAACAACGTGCTTAACATTCCTTCAAGACTTAGCCTGAAGGCTGCTCTCCATAGCTACCACTAGGATAGCTTTCAATAAAGGTTATCTTTGACCTAATCACCATAAGGGTTGTTGGACTGGTGCAAGGTGCCCACTTTAATTAGTGGACAGCATATACCAGGCCAACTTCTCACATTGGTGTGCAGCGGTTGGGATTCAAGCCTGCATTGTTTTACCAGAAAAATCTTTGTATTGATTAACTGAAAAACCACTAGTATCTAGGAACATATAATACTAGCTTAAGATAGTAAGTTCTACTGAACTTGGGGTTGGGTAAGTCAAGGGTCTAGCACACCCTTTCTCCAACCTAAGAGAGTTTAGTTCCCACTAGGTTAGGTAGGTGCCAACACTACACCTCACTTAGTATGTCTTCTACTGGGAATGCCACTGGTGGCATCCTGCCTACTAAATATGATAGCTTTGATAGCTTTGCATTCACTAAATTAAAAGCTATGTGTGTATCTAGGAAGCTGAAGACAGGGAGAAATGCCAACACTCAACGTCTAATAGATGCATTACTGCTAGATGACATTAGGAAGACTCCTGGGTCAGATGAGCAGGATAGAGTGGGTGGTACAGGGGAAGAAGATAGGTCAGGAGGGGACACCTTCTATGACCTAGACTCCAACCCTGCACCGGAGGATCAAAATGATCCACCCCTGAACAACTCAAATCCCCAGGAGAAAGAGGAAGAAGAGGGTCGAGGGGACCATCACTTTAGTCCTCCAGGGACTGCAGAGTTTACCCAGGAGATCTAGGTCTCCCTCTGCTGAGTCAGATCATTCTAGACATTCTATAGGGACCTCTGTTTCTAACAAGAGGGACAACTCTTATGACAGGGAGTGCCAATTGCTAGAGCTTGAGAAAGCTAAGTTTAGGCTCAGGCAACAGCAATTGGCCCTGGATAAAGAGTCCCTAGAAGTTCAGAAGACTAGAAAGAAATTGGGACTAGAGTCCCATGGTGGCAGCTATAGTGTCCCTAGGGTTAAGGAACACACCTTTTATCATAGGAACCTGAGCAAGATTGTCCCTCCCTTCCATGTAGGGGAAGACATCCAGAAATGGATAACTGCTTTGGAGAGGGCCTGTAAACTACAGAAGGTCCCTCAAGAGCAGCGGGCAGTTATCTTGTGGCTCTCCTTTGCTGACAAATGTAGAGATAAGCTCCTCACTGTAAGAGAAGAGGATGCTGATAACTATTCAGTCCTGAAGAGTGCTCTCATTGAAGGGTTTGGCTTAACCACTGAACAATACAGGATTAAGTTCAGAGACACCCAGAAGACACAGACTCAGGACTGGGTAGACTTTGTTGATTGTGCCATTAAGGCTCTGGAAGGCTGGTTACTTGGTAGCAAGGTGAATGATTTTAAAGGATTGTACAACTTGATTATGAGGGAGCAGATCCTTAATAATTGCCAAAAACATTTGTTGCATCAATACCTGTTTGACTCTGATCTGACTTCTCCCCAAGAATTGGGAAAGAAGGCAGATAAGTGGGTCAGAACCAGGGTGAAGCTGAAAGCCCAGACCAATGGAGGTGACCAGAAGAAACCAGACTCTAAGAACTCAGATAAGGGTGGGGATAAAAATAAAGATCAAAAGTCTTCATCAGGGCCCCAAAAACCTGCATCTGGGGGGGAGTCACAATCCAACAAGGGAAAAGGCAAAAGGAAACCTTGGTGTCACATCTGTAAAGAGAAGACCCATTGAACAAAAGATGCCAATTGTCCAAGGGCCAAGGATTCTACTCCTACCACCACTGCCCCTAAGGCAACTGCTCCCCCTAGCACAGTTTCAAGTGGCGGTACACAGAACAATGGAATAGTGGGGTTAACCTTGGGCTCTGAGATGGGTTCTGGCCTAGTCAGAACTCCAGCTCAGGCTGTTCTAGTCTGTGATGGAGGCATGGACATTGCCTCCTTATTTGTTAGTCCCAGTAGCCTGGGCAAATACAGACAACAGCCTTTAATAAATGGTAAGGAGGCCATGGCATACAGGGACACAGGTGCAAGTGTCACAATGGTGACAAAAGATCTTGTGGACCCTGACCAGATCATACTTGGTGAGATGTACCAAGTGACCAATGCTAGCAATGTCAGGACAGACCATTCCTTGGCAGTTGTTAATTTCACCTGGGGAGGGGTAACTGGCCCTAAGAAGGTTGTGGTAAGTTCAGACCTCCCTGTGGAATGCTTGTTGGGCAATGATTTGGAGACTTCAGCCTGGGCTGAAGTGGAACTCAGGACTCATGTAGCAATGTTGGGCATCACTGCAGATGTGTTTGCTGTGACTAGGTCACAGGCCAAACTGAAAGCCACTGAGCAGGCCCTGAATCCTGAAAGGATGGACCAGGTGCCTTCCAAGAAGAGGAGCAGGAAGGGTAAGGCTGAGTCTTCTCCCCTGGCTCAGGAAGAGGATCAGTCTTTTGAGGAAGTTGATCCCAGGCCTTGTGAAGAAACTGTCCCAGAGGAACTTGAACCTGACCAGGTTGAGTTCTTGGGGACAGGGGGCCCTTCCAGGGCAGAACTGAGTCAGGAGCATCAAACCTGCCCCTCTCTTGAACCCATCAGACAGCAAGCTGCTGCTGAGGCTGCAGGGAATGTCAGTGGATCTCACAAGATCTATTGGGATGAGGGACTTCTATATTCAGAGGCTAAAGACCCCAAGCCTGGTGCCACCAGGAGGTTGGTTATACCTCTGAAGTTTAGGGGCTTCCTAGCACATGACATTTAGGGGCACCCTAGCACATGACATTCCCTAGCAGGACACTTAGGCCAAAGCAAGACTTGGGACAGGCTTGTCCCTAACTTTCACTGGCCTCATATGTCAGAGGACACAAAGGAGTTTTGTCGCTCCTGTATCACTTGCCAAGCCAGTGGTAAGGCAGGTGGTACTACAAAGGCCCCCCTGATACCACTACCTGTGGTGGGGGTTCCCTTTGAGAGAGTTGGGATTGACATAATTGGTCCCATGAACCCTCCAACAGCATCTGGACATTCTTACATCCTAATGGTGGTGGACCATGTTACCAGGTATCCAGAAGCTATTCCCCTTAGGACCACCACAGCACCTGTGGTGGCAAGGGCCCTCTTGGGGATTTTCTCCAGGGTGGGTTTTCCTAAGGAGGTCTTAACAGACAGAGGTACTAACTTTATGTCTAGTTACATAACTGCAATGTGGAAAGAGTGTGGTGTCAGCTACAAGTTTACCACACCCTATCATCCTCAATGCAATGGGTTGGTTGAAAGGTTCAACAAAACCCTAAAGGGCATGATAATGGGGCTCCCAGAAAAGCTCAGGTGAAAATGGGATGTTCTGTTGCCCTGCCTTCTCTTTGCCTACAGAGAGGTGCCACAGAAGGGGGTTGGCTACAGCCCTTTTGAACTTTTGTTTGGTCACCGAGTTAGGGGTCCCCTGTGTCTGGTGAAGGAGGGATGGGAGTTACCTCTCAAACCCCCTAAACAGGATATTGTGGACTATATACTTGGTCTCCGCTCCAGGATGGCTGAGTATATGAAGAAGGCATCCAAAAACCTTGAGTCTAGCCAGGAATTGCAAAAGGCCTGGCATGGCCAAAAGGCTGTCTTGACTGTTTACCAGCCAGGACAGAAAGTGTGGGTGCTGGAGCCTGTGGCCCCAGCAGCTCTCCATGACAGATGGAGTGTACCCCACTCCATACTTGAGCAAAAGGGAGAGGTCACTTACTTGGTGGACCTTGGAACTCCCAGGAGCCCCCACAGGGTGCTCCATGTGAACAGGCTCAAGCCTTATGTTGACAGGGCAGACATGGGCTTGCTCATGGCTACTGATGAGGGACAGGAGGAAGAGAGTGACCCACTCCCTGACCTCCTCTCACAGAACCCTGATGATGGCTCAGTAGATGGTGTAGCTTTGGCAAGCAGCCTCACTGAGCAGCAACAGTCTGATTGCAGGAAGGTCCTCAATCAGTTTAGGCAAATGTTCTCACTGACTCCAAGTCAGACCACCTGGTGTACCCATGAAGTGGACACAGGTGAAAACCTACCTGTAAAGAACAACATTTACAGACAACCTGACCATTTCAGGGACTGCATCAGGACTGAGGTCCGAAAGATGCTGGAATTGGGAGTCATTGAGAACTCAAATAGTCCTTGGGCTCGTCCAGTGGTCTTGGTACCTAAACCTCACACCAAGGATGGTAAGAGAGAGATGAGGTTTTGTGTTGACTTCAGAGAACTCAATGCAGTCACTAGGACTGATGCTCATCTTATTCCAAGGGCAGATGAACTCATAGATACTTTGGCCTCAGCCAAGTTTCTGAATACTTTTGACCTTACAGCTGGCTACTGGCAAATCAGACTAGCTGAGGATGCCAATCCAAAAACAGCATTCTCAACCCCTAGTGGGCACTACCAATTTGTGGTGATGCCTTTTGGCTTGAAGAATGCACCTGCCACATTTCAAAGGTTGGTGAACAAAGTTCTCCCAGGCCTGGAAGACTATAGTGCAGCTTATCTAGATGATATTGCTGTCTTTAGTTCCACCTGGGAGGATCACCTGGTCCACCTGAGACATGTTTTGGAGGCCTTGCAAAAGGCAGGCCTCACTATCAAGGCAACTAAGTGCCAGATAGGGCAGAGTTAGGTTGTGTACCTGGGCCGCCTTGTGGGTGGAGGCCAGGTTCAACCATTGCAGAGCAAAATCCAGACCATAATGGAATGGGTTGCTCCAACTACCCAGACTCAGGTCAGAGCTTTCTTGGGCCTGACTGGGTATTACAGGAGATTTGTCAAGGACTATGGGCCCATAGTGACTCCCTTGAATGACCTGACATCAAAGAGAATGCCCAAGAAAGTTCAGTGGACAGTTAGCTGTCAGAAGGCATTTGATGACCTCAAGCAGGCCATGTGCACTGCTCCCATCCTGCAAAGTCCTGATTATTCCAAACAATTCATTGTTCAAACTGATGCATCTGAGTTGGGGGTAGGGGCTGTGTTATCACAATTGAATGCAGAGGGTCAGGATCAGCCAGTAGCTTTTATTAGCAGAAGGCTGACCCCCAGAGAGAAACGTTGGTCAGCCATTGAGAGGGAAGCCTTTGCTGTGGTTTGGGCTCTGAAGAAGTTGAGGCCATACTTGTTTGGAACTCACTTCATTGTTCAGACTGACCACAAGCCCCTCTTGTGGCTAAAACAGATGAAGGGTGAAAACCCCAAACTTTTGAGGTGGTCCATTTCCCTACAGGGGATGGACTATACAGTGGAACATTGACCTGGGAGTAACCATGCCAAAGCAGATGGACTCTCCAGATATTTCCACTTAGAACATGAAGACTCAACTGGGCAAGGTTAGTCTCATCTCCTTTTGTTTGGGGGGGTTGTGTAGGAAAGTAGCATCTGCTTCTTATGGTTACCCCCACTTTTTGCTTTTTGCACCCACTGTTTTGACTAGTATGTCTGGGATCCTGCTATTCAGGACCCCAACCTATCTGCTTTCTCCCTTAAATGGCAACATATGTACTTTGGTACACTCCAAATTGGATACTGGGGTACCCTTATAAGTCCCTAGTATATGGTACCCATGTACCCAGGGCATAGGTACCCCAGAGGCCTCCCATGGGCTGAAGCATGTATTATGCCACCCATGAGAGGCCATGCAAAATGGAACATCAGGTCTGCTACTGCAGCCTGTGTAAGTTGGTGATTGCACCACTTACTTAAGATATAAGTTCACTATATCTATATATATCACTACACTTAAAACTTTGTAAGTCACCCCTATAGCAGGCCTTAACAATCCTGAAGGCAGGGTGCTGGGTTTTGCGTGAGAGGGTGCTCCTGCATGAGCAAGGCCCCTCTGCAGTCTTCGGAGACCATTCTCCCGGGCTGTACGTGACACTACCAGACATATAGGTAGAGGTGCATTATAACCTCGCGGTAAATGCTATCTCGAAAATGACTGCAACAAAGTATGTCGTGTTTGGTGTCAAACACCTTGGAATCATACCTTCCACATCAGTAACTGGTGTGGAAGGTATGATTCCTCCCCTCAGAACCGAGGTTCTGGGGGGTTCTGGGGGTACCTAAGTCTACCGGTACCAACTTTCTCGAGCCTTACAGCACAAAATAGATGCTGCCAGCCACAGACACGAGTCTGCCCTCCTGCTGCTGAGCCAAGCTCGAGCAGGGGAAGGCAGCACAATAGGCATCCTGTCACAGGGAGGTGTTATCACCTCCCAGACAGGATATAGTGTATTGGGGCTGGGTGGGTGCACTGTCTCAGTGCCAGAAAGTCTGCACGAGGGGCACACTTGGTGTCCCTGTGCATAGTCCAGTTCAAACCAGTTCTAGGAGCCATCCGCTCCTGCTCTGGCGCGAAACTGGACAAAGGACATGGGTGTAGCCACCCCCCTGTTCTGTCCCTCCCCTAGGAGGGTCCCAAGAATCTGTCCAACCCTTTCCCGTGGGTATAAAATTGGTTACCTGGCTACAGGGCATTAGATTTTACGTGGACAAGATTCTGCAAGAAGATCCCACCACACTTCGACCGTCTGGACACGCTGGACTTCGCTGGACCTCCCTTGGGCTCGACTTTGTCTTCCCTTGCCGTCCCCAGTCTCGCCACTGTCCGTGCTCCATGCAGGCTCCATGCAGGACCCTGTGGACCTCCAAGACAACAGAAGAATCTCCCTTGGGGTGAAGGAGTCACTCCCCTGCAAACACAGGCACTGTAATGCATCTGACCGGTTTGCTGACCCTGAGCTCCTGCAGACTCCAAAGGCTCCAGCAACACAGGAGGTGGGTTTCTGAAGGTCTCTGAGGTCGAGCTGCTGTCTTACCGAGTTTGAGGCAGATATCCCTCGTGGGGACCGTATAACCATACTCCTGTGCACCGTGTCCATTTGCAGCTGCACATGCTTGTTGTCGTGCAACAATTCTGTGCATTGGTCCATTTGTAGCCCTGACCCCAGCACATCTTTTCTGAGAAGGACTCTGGCATCCTCACACTCTGTGCCCTGCTAGCTGGTATCCTGTGAAACCGCCTGAGGTCCCCTCGCGACTCCTGTGCCTTCAGCCTGTGGGTCCACTTGAGGGTCAACTTTGCTTTATTTGAGCTCCCCTGGTTGCTCCAGGCCTGCCCTGACTCCCCTTGCTGTGGTGAGTCTCCTGGTCCTTGCTGGGCCAGATCGACACTGAATTTGAGTATCTACGTTGTTTGCCGCTGCCAAGACTTGATTGGTGCTCCCGCCGGACACCAACTCCTCAGCACTCGACATCCTTTGTGGGACAGCTCGCCTCCAGCTCCTGGTCATCCTAGACGTCTCTGGGTCCTCGCAGCTGAAGAGTCAAGCTCACCGTCAACGCACCTGAAGCACCCGACATCGGTGGGCATTCGTCTACCGAGCCCCTGGTCACTCCAAAGTGACCCAGACTCTGTCCCCTCTGCTTTCAGGTTCTTCTCATCTGGAATCCACGTTTGGATTCCACCGGACACTTTTCTTTCTTCCAGCAGCAGCATTTCTTTGTTGACATCCATAGAAAACGACGAGGGTTTCCGACGCCACTTCGCACCTATGCACCTGGGTCCTCTGCGATAGGTAACTCTGGTACAAAGGTATCCACGGTGGGGTGGCTCTCCAAACCCTTAAGTTCCAAGGGCTGTCTTCGTAATCTGCTGGGATGGGTCCTTAATCTCTGATTTTCCAACCGCGTCTTTCCCATTGAATTGTACGGAGTACGCTGTCGTGTTCCCACACTGCTTCCCTTCCTCCGTGGGGTCCCTACTCACTCATCTTGGGTGGTTCCTTCGGGTCCCAGCGATTCTACACCTTCTAGACATGTCTAGTCCCGAGTCGTGGTTCGTATACCACTTATTTAGTATATGGTTTGGTCTCCCCCGGGAGCCCACTGTGTACTGTGCCACTTACGTTTGATTCTTTGCAACTGTATTATTTGATTTGTGTTCTATCCTCGTGTAGAGGATACTAGAGAGTGTTATATATAATAAATACATATTTTTATAACTACTGTGTGGTTTCCCTTTCATTTAACCAATACTATAAGGTTGCATTCTGGTAAAACAACGTGTTTAACATTCCTTCAAGACTTAGCCTGAAGGCTGCTCTCCATAGCTACCACTAGGATAGCTTTCAATAAAGGTTATCTTTGACCTAATCACCATGAGGGTTGTTTGCACTGGTGCAAGGTGCCCACTTTAATTAGTGGACAGCATGTACCAGGCCAACTTCTCACACCAGCCCAGTGCCCCTTGCACTGGCTGTGCTGCAGTGGCCTTATCTTAAAAGGTGGACACTCGCAGAAAGCACGCTCAGTCCAATTTACCATGAAATTACTGTGAGATTCAGATAGTAAAGGTCCAAAAACTGGGTGATTAATAGCTAAAAAATCCTGGCAAACAAAATGGGCGGAACCCATTTGCAAGAATTAGGCATAAACTCATCTGTGGATTCAACTGAGTTTCCTTCAAAGTCTTTCTTTGATGAGACTAAATATGTCCTTCCTCAAGCCTTTGCAGTTGTTTTAGCCTAAGCATGTACTGACTCTTCTGTTTTTTACCCAGGACTTTTCCCCAGTTTTACTTCTAAAGAAAGACAGGGTGGATGATAGCCTACTAACTTTCGTCCTGAAGTAGCTGTACCAACAACATCCTGAAGTCCTGAATCCTTTGCTTTTAACAGTTTGTCTCTGGCAGAAAGAAAACATCAGGGGTCCAGCTTGAATGCTGGGCATGATCGAATCAGATGATGTTGGTGATGCTGACAGGGATTGGGCCAGAAATGAGAGGAAGTGGAGGCATATGTAGTTAGGATGGAAGAAGAGAAGGGAGGCTGCTTAGGGCTAGAATTGGCATTGAGCACCTCCTTTGAATATTACAGTCCCCACAATATCATATTCCTTACGGGATATTCGTGAAATGGTGATTTAACCAAAGTAGTGGAGTGAAAAGTGTCTAGCAGAAAATTCCAGATTTGCATTAGTGTCCACAAAACTAAAATCCAGTTTGGGCACAAACATACATTTGCACCTGAATCCGAAATCTTGTGGGACGCAAAATGAGTAGCATTCTGTGTAGCATTGTCAGAATTACCCTTACATTTCTGCTTTCTCGTTAAACTAATTGTCCTAAGTGCATCAGAAGGAACCTCCAGTGTATTCTCAGTTTATGCCCAGGGCACCATCTGCTAAAATGCGCCGCTCTCCCAACCACCGTTAAAATTCACTTCAACCATGAGAACATTGCCTTTGTGACTTTCAAGACCACCATGTTGATTGTCACTGACCACAGTCGTAAACCCATCCATATCATCTGCTCTAACATAATTGATATGCTATGTTACAATCCTTTTTCATAGTGGAGCATTCACTATTTACATGCCCTTGGAGTGGTCGAGTGACTCTTTTTATGTGTTTTCCAATGGCAATATCTGTGTGAAGGGGCTGGTATCACAATCTTCTACCAAACAATTTGCTGATCCTTTCAACATTTTTTTAACAAAGAAAATTTTAAAAATAATATTTTTGCTAAAACAGATAGGCTTCTCAGAATAGAAAACTAGAACATTGATTTTGAATAATAGCCCTGAACATTGTGTTCCATGAATTTTTCCGTCTTGTGTTAGCCAAGACCTTTTGACTTTACTAAAATGCTATGTTTAATATACCTGCTTAAAGGGCGTTTCATCCAGTTATCTGTGTCATTTACAGTTTGCTTCTGCCACTACAGCCTACAGTGTGGGGGAGTGGGTCAGCCTACTTCACCCACTGGCTAACTTCACTTTGAGTGACTGCATTTTGCTCTTTCATGTGGAGCACATTCACACACAATTCAGTGTCAGTGTTTTTGTTTTTAATTAATTAATACTTTAGTGTTGCCTTTGTGTTCTAAGAGTCTGATGTGATAGTAGGACCCTTTTTTATGTGGGCACAGGGCACATTCCAGTTTTATCAGTTCCTGTCTCCTGCTAATGCTGATGAAAAATTCAATTTGGAGTGGCATTTGTTTATCTGACTGCTGCTAGTTTACAGCATACTAGATTGTGTCCATTTGAAACTGTTCTTTAAAAAGTCATCCACATATTACTATGCACGCAATGAAGAGCGTTTAAAACTGCATTACTGTATGTCATGCTGGTATGTATTCTAAATGAGGATTATAGTTATACTTGTAAACAAATTTAGCCTGTGTGTCCTGCTTGTATTACTTTCTAGTTTGCTTTCATTGCTCTTGTATGACTTTCTTATATAGACATTTAACTATTATGTTACCAATTGAAGATGTGCAGTGTATTCCAATGTTATGTTCTATGTGTCACTCTGTAGGCCTGTCTATCTATCTATCTATCTATCTATCTATCTATCTATCTATCTATCTATCTATCTATCTATCTATCTATCTCTGTCTCTAGATTTGCAAATCTATCGATGTCTATCCCTGCAACCCTGTCTATCTATAGCTATATTTACAACCCTGTGTGTGTATCTAGATTTATCTATCTAACCTGCTGTCTATCTATCTATCTATCTATCTATCTATCTATCTATCTATCTATCTATCTATCTATCTATCTATCCATGCAACTCTCTCTATCAACTATGCAACCATCTGTCTGTCTGGTTTGCTATGCAGCACTATCTATCTTTACAACCCTCTCTACCTGTCTTTGCAAGCTTCCCTATTTATCTATCTTTTCAAATCTCTTCATCTATTTGTAATAAAGATTTAGCTTTTTTAGATCTGGTGTTAGCCAAGACCTTTTGATTTTACTGAAATTATGTGTATAACATAGTTAGTTATAGGGCTTTTCAGCCAAACGTCATTTATTAGTCTATTGAATCACTCACATTTTTCTTCCACTCATTTCAGCATACTTCATGGAGCAATGGGTAAGCCCCTTTTAGTCACTGGTTTACTTCACTATGAGTTACAACATGCTGCCATATCACAAGGAGTACATCCACACACAAAGTAGTTCTCTTCGGTGCCAGGGACTACTATGCTAATGCGTGCTTTTTGAAGACCAAAAAATTTTTTTGCTTTTAGCCAATGTTTACTTTTTTAGATTGATGAGGGCTCGGCAGCTTCCCTAATATTAATGGTTTGCAAAAACCATGATGGAACAAAACAGGAATTGCCAAAGTCAAAAGGATCTAGAATCAAAAAAGGTGCAATCCTGTGTCTCTAGGAACCTGGGTAATCAATAGTCTAAATATACAATTGTTCTCTTGGGGTAAGTCATGAGCTTCAACTCCCTTGGCATAAACAATCAACATGCAGACATAGTATGATTGCACCAGAGTTTACTAATATTTAAAAGAGTGAGACAAATCAAAGATTATATTGCTCAATAATTGCAAATAGGTGCTCAAGCAGTGGCGGCTCGCATAGGGTGTGCTGCGGGGCGGTGGGCCGGGGGAGGGGCAGGGTGGGGTGGTAGTAAACTCGGACATACGACGGAATGGAGGAACGTAATAATTACTTTCCTCCGTTCCGTCGTATGCCCGAGTTTACTACCCACCCACCCTGCCCCTCCCGCGCCTCACCGCCCAGCAGCACGCCCTATGCGAGCCGCCACTGTGCTCAAGTGACTGGCACAGTGCAGGTGACATATGTGAATAAATTGTGTGCTAAGTGTGATGGCAAATAGAACCAGATCAAAAACACTGTAGACATATGCACAAAATGACTTCCAATATTGATTTATATTTTAAAAAAAACGTTCAGTTTGGGTGAATAGCAATTAATATTATATTTCATTTGCGTCGATGTTTCAACCCATATCGGTTATTTAGAGGGGTCTTCATCAAGACTAGTTGGTAGTGCCAGATCAAATATTAAAAAGATTTGCAGATATAACAACCACCTGGACCACAAGTCATGATTGTGTATCTTCCTATGTGGAACGATGCACTGAAAGTGTAAGCAAATGGATGTGTCCCACGTAAAAGAAAATCCACCGCCAGCTTGCCAGTGTAGGGGCCACTGAATCTCTGAAATGTATTTATTTAATTTATTCAAATACGTCATGCTTACTATATTCTTTGATTTTTATTATTCTTTTAATATTAGTAAACACTGCCACAATCACACTATGTGTGCCTGTTGATTGTTTATGCCAAGGGAGTTCAGGCTTGTGACGAGTTCAGGCTCATGACTTCCTCCGAGGGAGCCATTGTTTATTTAGACTGAAGTCAAATGTCAGTGCTTGTTAGTTCTTGGATTTCAGAGACTTGGCAAACAAACATTAGGCACTTTATGCCCTAAGTAATTAGCGATTCCCTTCACGATCAGCGCAGCATGGGATGTGAGCAGACATGTCTAAGGTTATTGTAATAAAACATATATAAGGCTGTAAAATATTATTTAGCTGTATGACCTACAGTTCCAGCCGACAGCCTTAAAACTGTAGATTGTTTTTATTAAATTATTAATTTGGCCTTTTATTACTAAAAAACTAGCCTCTACCCCACTCCTGGTAATTAACTTATGGTTTCTTCCCTTCTGGGGCCATCTAATACTGCCAACGGTCAAATGGATCCTGGGCAATAGGAGGAGATGGGGTGGGGCTATGAATTTATAGCTGCCTGGTCAGCTAACACTATTAATGGATAATGCACTAAATCTTCACCATTCACTGTGGGGACGTACTGCATTCTGCTTTTAGACAACAGTGTCAAATGGCATTTCTGCTTAAGTTGGAGGACCTGGTTACTTAGGGAGTGACCAGCCTGGGAATAAGCCCTCTGCATTTTGAAATTTCTCACAAGTCCTAAGTGTGAATTCAATTGCCAGAAGAACTGTATTACAGCCTTTCACTTCTGCCATACTGCTGAGAAAGTAGGTTTGGGGACTTTTTATAGAATTGGAAGTTCCAAACAACAGTAAGAAAATGCTCTAATCTTTCAAAATCACAGCTTTGATCCTTTTGCTGGGGAGCAAGGCTTGAAAAAGTAAATAAATTAATCTCTTATTGTTTTCAATAATAAGACGAGTTCCTGCCTGTTTACTAGGGGAAACAGTTCCACACTTTGACACAATTCCCTCCTTCATAGAGTTATTCACAGGCCTATCAAATCCAGTTTCTTCATTGAACCACTCTACAAGAGGGTCTAGACTTTTTTGAGCTATCGTTTTATAGCTGGTTGCTTACTGAAAAACTTGCCTCCTGGAAGTCAGAGTGTTTGGTGTGCAGAAAGCCCTATGGCATATAGAGCTGCTGAACAAATGGAATAATATCCTGTTAACTGGTAAGTTACTGGAATACTGTGAGCTCTTTGCAGACCGGTGGAACACTTCTGCATTAGGTATGCTTGGTTGGAAAGGTGGCCTGTATAAGAGGTATTTTGGTGTTCAGCTTGTGTTGGGCTTGATGACAAACATTGTGCTTGTAGACAATTGGGTACTGGTTGAGAGAGTGAAACCCTACTCAAACAGAAACCACAATGCCTGTCAGGGTGAAACACAAGCAACTCCATATTAACCTCTGCTTTACTCTCCTGAGCTCACTGTGCCACTGGATTCAATCTAGCCTGGCTGATGAGGGTTGATACCCAGAAACCAGTCCAAAGATGCTTGACCTAGCTTAGCAGTTCAGGCTTGCCTGTTCCCATGAGGAGCAGGGTCAAAACTGATTTGCATATGGCAGGGTCTAAACTGGGGTGGCATGGTGAGCAAAAGAACAATGGATTTAACCCACATCTTTTGACTGGGGTGACTGTTTGATTTGTTCCGCATTCCGTCCATCATTTATGTGTCTTTACATTTCTAAAAGTGGCATTTTCAGGACTGTGACTTGAAATCTGACTTTAAAATTAAAGAGGGGTTTAAGTTACAATTGTTTAGACACTAAACTCAACATTCCTACCTGCTCCCCAAAAAAAGCTGATATCATTACAGAAATATACGATGGCACAATTTTTGAAGATCAATGTTTCTAAAAGTAAAGTTTTGATTATGAAATGTAATAGAAGCAGTAAATTATGTAATTTTAATTGGAAAATTGGTCCTGAAAAGCTGGAGCTGGTAGATTCTTTCCTCTATTTAGGGAAAGTAATAACGGGCAATACAAAGAATAAGCCTCATTTTGAACATAGCTCTTGTAAAGCGGTATCACATGCATACGCCCTGTGCATTTTTTATAGTACAATGGGCCGAAGTACATTTTTACACCTGCTTACTGTTTTTAAAGCAAAAATCCCTCCTACTATGCTATATGCAATTGAATCTATCCCAGTAAAAGACTGGAGTTTCCTAGATAAGATTGAAGGCCATATTTTACGCAAATTTTAATTAATTTTAACACACTGGTCCCAACTCCTTTTATTCAAGGTTTAGCCAGGATTTTGCGCTGGGGATATCAATTAAAGAATAGTGAGTCATGCACATTAAGAGGTTTCATGTGTCAAGAAAGTTTTGGAGGAACTATAGGTAAATATTCCTTTTCACATGATTTCTCCCTGGCACTGAATGTTTTCTGTGCACAGGAAGAGTCAGTGATTTCCCTCCCGCTTCTCGAATTTAAATCCTTTTTAAAAACTACAAGTCGTATGATTAGCTACAATAGAGAGATCAAATTTTGTAGTTCAAAAGAGTGGCTAAAGATAATAGCCTTGTTGAATTCTCCGAGAATTCCCCAGAAATACGTATCTTGGAACTTAGAACATGGTATTCGACGTTGGCTTACTCTATGCCTCATGAATCTCTTACCTTTAAATGACTTAACAGCAAATTGGTCCTACCCCAGGAAAAATGGAAAAAATTGCAACCTATGTAATTTGGGCACTCAGAATCTGGATCATGTCTTGTTTGTTTGCCCAGCATTGGTTTAGTTTCGTCATCGTTGGCTACGACCAATGTTCATACAAAACTGTATCAAAAATGTAATATCAGCCCGTGAATTTCTTTTTTATCTGAAGAATGAAGCAGTGTGTGTAAAATTATTTAATTTCTTCAAGGAGTTCATGAACATATTTTAACATTTACTATATCTTACTTAAGCAGGCTTTCTTTTCAGATACATGTCTCTCTCCCCAATCATGCTTTTAATTTTTGTGCCTCGGTATCTTTAAGGTTAAAGGATTTTTAGCACTATTTATAGATTATATTTTTGCACAGGCTATGCCTGCTATTTAACTGCTCTTTGCACAAAACTGGGATATATTGTGCTTCTAACTCTTGCTGCTATCTAAAATTTGATTTTCTTAAGAAGCTGCTTTGTACGAGGCTGAATAATATTTTAGAAATTTGCACATGTAACTGCTGCTATTTAAATGCATTTTGCACAAAAAGTAGAATATATTTAGCTTTCAGGTCTTTGCTGTTAAAGGAAAATGTATTGTTTATACAAATTTGTTGGTTGTTTTAGAATATTCTCCTGTTTTAACCTGTAGCAGCTACGTGATGCACTTTATTTATAATTGGATCTTTTAAGAAGCTGCTATCGTTTAGTATGGAGTCAAACTTGAGCTATTTGTTCTGGTGAAGGATTTATTAATGGTTTAGTAATTTGCTTGTCTGTCTTAATAATGATAACCCCTATTTTTCATCTCGCTCATTGGGGCAATCAATTAAATCCATTTGCTTGTGGACATTTTCATCTATACCATGTGAGGAAGAACTTAGGATTGGCTATGAAGGTTTTCGATATTTTACAATGGACTAAGAAATGAACTGAGCTTATATTTTACTATATCTATTGTGTAATAATGGTAAGTATATTTTCTGTGGACCTCATTGGAGATCCAAATCTTTAATAAATATTGAATTGAATTGAATACCTGCTCCCAATTGAAAGTTATCCCTTATTAAATGAATGTAATCAGATAACCCAATGTTATCCTATGGGAGAGGCAGGCCTTGCAGTAGTGAAAAACAAATGTAAAGGTTTTTCTCTACCAGGACATGTAGAAGTTAAAAGTAAATGTCCAACTTTCTAAATACACTGAACCCTGCCCTATGGGCTGCTTAGGGCCTGCCCTAGGGGTGACAGGCTACTTGAGTGAGTGGCACAATCAGTGCTGCATGCCCACTGGTACTATTTAATTTAGAGGTCCTGGGTGCAAGTAGTGCCACTTTACTAGGGACCTATAGTTAAATTAAATGTGCCAATTAGGTGTAAACCAATGTTACTATGTTTTAGGGAGTAAGCACACACTCGTTAGCACTGGTTAGCAGTGGGAAGGGTGCACAGAGTCCTAAGTCCAACAAAAACGAGACCGGCAACAATAGAGTAGTGCAAAGTGTTTGGGGGAGGACCACCCTAAGGCTGACAGGTGTAACATGGGAAGGCGACCCTAAGGCTGACAGGTCTAGCACTTGGTGTAGGTACATAGACAATAATTTTGATTGTGCTTCTGTTTCAACATGATGTACCTGTTTCTACTTAATATGAATAATACATAATGGCAAATAGTGTATTATTGAGTGATAATGACATCACCACGTTCTGAGGACATAAATATCAATAGACCACAGTGATGGAGTCTGAGTAGCTTTTAAGTGTCACCCAAATACCAGGATGACTTTACTGGATCATGACTAAAGAGTCTAAAACAGTTTTCTGCAGTGAGGATTTTTCAAATGTTTTTTAGAAAGTTCAGCTGTCAATGAAAATATATTGATGGACTTTACTTCATTCTGTGAATTGTACATTTTGAAACTATTTGCAATACCAATGTAGACAATGTCAAATTTTTAAATATAAAAGTTAAGATCGCACATAGTGTGGAGCAAACTTATTAATTACCAAGAGGAACAAATAATAAATAAATTGCTTGATTACACTAACAAAACCAGTTCACTAGACTGGACTATTTCACTTTAGACAAGGCACCTAAAGAGCAAGCCAGCTCGGGTCAGCCTGAGCCAACGCAGCATCAAATTATAAGCTCATTCAGACCCATAGAGAAGAAAACCACCCACCTCAAAACTCAGGTTGTACTTTGTAAATGATCTACAAATATGGACATCTTACAAACTAGAATGTCTACAGTGGAAACTAGACATAGCAGTCTGGTGTAGGTTGTTTATAGAAATCAATCCCAAATGGAAGTTAAAGAATTTATCTTCAAAAGTTGAGGACATGGAAAATCACCTTGGTATGAATAACTTAAGGGTCATGGGGATACCCGAGGGGAAGGACTCATTTTTAGGGGTTGGCATAACTGGTATATTTCTCTCTAGTGTAATTACTCGTAATTTTTGAATAATTACTCAAAATTATGCATAATTGTGCGAAAAGCATAATCCAGCATTTAGCGCTATTTTCTTAGTGAAAAATGCATTCTCACATCCATAATGGGCCAGAGGATGCTTTTGTGCTAAGCAGTTAGCACTAAATCCTACAGGACACAATTTTTGCCCCAAATAACTCTTAATTACTCAAGCTGATGTAATTGTGTAATTTCAGTAATTTTGCATCACAAGAGTAATGCATTCAATCAATCAATCAAGTGACTTGTAAAGCGTGACTACTCACCTGTAAGGGTCTCAAGATGCTGGGGAGGGACTGCTGATCTGTCGCAGGAACTGTGGTCCAGTCAAAGAGCCAAGTCTTGAGTTCCTTCCTGAATTGGGGCAGTGACGGTGATTGCATTAGGTGGAGAGGCAGGGTGTTCCAGGTCTTTGCAGCGAGGTAGGAGAAGGATCATCTCCATTCCATGGTCTTACGGATAAGTGGGATGGTGGCCAGGGCCAGGTGGGCGGAGCAGAGGTCTCTAATGGATGCGTGGAATGCAACACAGTGGTTGTGGTATGCAGGTCACGCATCGTGTAGGGCTTTTGTAGGAGTGTGTGAGGAGCTTGAAGGGGATTCTTTTGTTGACTGGGAGCCAGTGGAGGTCTCTCAGGTGGCTGGTGATGTGGCTGCGGCGGGGGATATTGAGGATGAGTCTGGCGGAGGCTTTCTGGATTCTTTGCAGTTTCTTGAGGAGTTTCAGGGTGATACCGGCGTAGAGTGCATTGCAGTAGTCGAGTCTGCTGCTTATGAGTGCATGGGTGACCATCTCTCTGGACTCGGTGGGGATCCACTTGAAGATCTTTTGGAGCAGGCGTAGTGTTTGGAAGCAGGATGATGAGACAGCATTGATCTGGTGGTTCATGGTGACAGAGGAGTTTTAGATGATGCTGAGATTTTGTGCGTGGTCTGTGGCTGTGGGGGGAGATCAAAGATCTGCGGGCCACCAGGAGTCATCCCAGGCAGAGGGGTTGGAGCCCAGGATGAGGACTTTGTTCTTCTATGAGTTTAGCTTGAGGCAGATGTCCTTCATCCAGGTGGCGACAGCCTTTAGACTGTCATGGAAGTTGTTCTTGGCGACTGTGGGTACGTTTGTGAGGGAGAGGATCAGCTGGCTGTCATCGGCGTAGGAGACAATGTGAGTCCGTGGTTCCTGATGATGGCTGAGAGCAGGGCTATGTAGATGTTGAAGAGAGTGGGGCTCAGGGAGGAGCCTTGAGGCACTAATCAGCTGATCTCTGTGGATTCAGAGTGGAACGGTGGTAGCCTGACTCTCTGTGTTCGGCCGGTGATGAAGGAGCGCATCCATTCCAGGGCTTTTTCGCTGATGCCCGCGTCGTGGAGTCTTGTTCATAGGGTGCAGTGAGAGATGGTGTTGAAGGCGGCCAAGAGATCCAGGAGGAGAGGGCTGCAGTTTTGTCTCGAATGAGGAGGGTGCGGGTGTTGTCTGTGGCGGTGAGGAGGACAGTCTCGGTACTGTGATTGCTTCGGAAGCCAAATTGTAGAGGTCCAGAATGTGGTTTGTTTCGATGAACTCAGAAAGTTGGGAGTTGATGGCCTTCTCTATGTATGACCTTGGCTGGAAAGGGGAGCAGAGAGATGGGTCTGAAGTTCTTGAGGTCCTTCGGGTCTGCAGAGGGTTTCTTCAGCAAACCTGAAACCACTTCAGCATATTACTGAAACCACTCCAATTACACTGGCGTAATTAAAATTTCTCCCCAACCTACTCTTTTGCCATCTATCTTTATTTTTTAGTTAAAAAAGAACTCCTCTTGCTTAAACCACATATCATATGCCTTCAGAAGACGCACTTGTCAACAAATAAAATACACAAACTTCGCAAACTCGGGTACGAAGTTCTGGTGGTGGCTGGGATTGATAGCCTACAGCAAGGCGTCACTCTTTTGGTCTCTGGCTGGGAATGGCAATTTAATAATGCCAGGGTAGATCATGGGGGCCGTTGGTTAATAGCTTGGATTGGAAAAAGTGGAGTGCAGCTCACTCTATGCACAGTTTATGGCCCTAATATAGACAATTCCATGATATTTAATCTATTGTTAGGGGAGCTTCATCAGTGGCCTGTGCCTCTTAAACTCGTGGGGATTTTAATGGGATTTTACAGGCTGGAATTGATGCTGTGCCAGTAGAGTGACATGGAGAAAGTTGCCATAATAAAACAAGGGGTGCGGTTAATCACATTATGAAGACATATGGCTTCGTAAATGTATGATGATACTACTGCCCGCTAGAGTATGGTTTTACATATTATTCCGCCCCACACAAATCAATCTCACGGATCAATATGTTTTTGGCAGATCATACACTGGCTTCAAGTTTATGCATTCATCTTAATCCACAGGTGCTAACAGACAATAATGTGTTGTCTTTATATATAAAGGGGGAGTTCTTCTGCTCCTATTTAGGCTTTTAATAGAAAACTGCGCTTAGACACACACTATATTGAAGCCATGGACCCAAGCTTGGAGACGTTATTGAGACTAATTTGGGAACTACATTGATTCTGGCACAGTGGAATGTAGTGAAAGCCTTTGTCCAGGGACAGATATTGAATTTTACCATTGGGAAAATATAGGAAGAGAAACTGATGGAGGCTGAGATGCATTGATGGCTGTCTGAATTGGAAATAGAGCATGCAAATTGCATTGTTCAATGCCTGGCCGTAGGTTCAGTAACGATCTTATTGAAAAAATATTTAATGTGCAGACATCAGTTAAAAATTGTATTTGAGATATGGCCAATAAAAAGATCCCGGCCTTTCAGTTTTCTCGGTTTGAAAATAATTAAGAAAGTGGACGTACGTTACCGCTTCTGATTAAGGAAAATAAGAATAAAAATCTGATTGTTTAAATTGAAAATAGTGTGGGGTCCTGGTTACAGCTCAACGGAGGTCTAGCGGGCATTTTATTCTAATCTTTTCTCAGAGACCTGTAATACTTCACCGGGAAGATCAAGGCCTTCTTTCAGGAATTTCCCCTTAAGGTAGACATGCAAAGTCAGTGGGATACTCTTGAGGCTTTAATCACGGAAATAGACATAGAAAAAGCATTGTCTCAGTTGACCCTGGGGATAGCTTCTGGTCTAGATGAGCTACCACTCAAGTTTTACAAAACATTTTGTATGATTCTCCCTGTTGTGACTACAGTATTTAATTCATTTATTGATTTGGAATGGGTGCCTGCATTTCAGGATGAAACTCATATTACAGTATTTCTAATGAAAGAGAAAGATCCAAGTTAATTTGGCTTCTAGTGGATGATTTCTCTTATTACCTCTGATTCGAAGATCTATTAACGTATACTTTCCAACCGGCCGTCGGTAATCATTTCCTCACTTGTCAGCTCCATGCAGAATGGTATTATTCCAGGCAGACACCACTTTGTATGTTAATACAGTCATAATTGCATTGTATGTGGCTTGTGTGCAGAACAGATTGGTTGGGCTGATCCTGCTCGACAAAGATAAAAGGGGTTTGACAGGGTCCCCTGACAGTTTCTGTGATTGGTGAAAGAGTATATGGGGTTCGGCCTTGCTTTTATAAGTTGAGTGAGGGCCTTATATAGATCACTGAGTGCGCCGATTGTTTGTGCTTGGGATCTGACGGGTAGAATTCAGAGTTATAGGAGCACCAGGTAGGGTTGCCATCTTTCACTCCTGCTTTTTGCTCTATATTTAGACCCTTTTATATAAGCTCTGAATTGTACAGTGCTGCTATAGACTCTTTCTTTTCACAATTTTGAGATAAATGTTTTGGCATATACCGATGATATAACCATAATAACACCTTAATTTTCAAGCCTGTTGGTGGTGAATGAAGAAATTGTTGAGAATTTTGGAGTTATAACAGGGTATAAGCTTAATTAATATCAAAAAAACTTTATTGGTGGTTAATGACCTGGAGATGAGAACGGATTCCCGCTGGGAGAAGTCTGTGGTTTATCTTGGGGTATATATAACGTTAAATATGGTGGACATTATTGATTTAAATTACAACTCAATTAAGCCACTTAAAATTTCCAAAAGAGGGATAGATTTCATCTTAGTCTTATTGGGCATTATAATGTCATAAAAATTATCAACCTTCCCATCTACTTGTATTATTTTAGAACTATACCACTATATCTCACCAATATTTTTTTTTTTTAAAGTAGAAGCTAGCTCGCAAAAAAAAATTATTTGATGATATAGGAAGCCTGATGTGCTATCAAAAAAATACAGTTACCACGCTAGCATGGTGGTATTGCTCTGCCCTCTTTATGTCTATATTTTTGGCCGCCTTCACTTTTCGATTATATATCATGGATGGGCTAGAATGACCTCTGCCGATCTTTTATGATTATAAAGGATCAGGGAAGGTTATTAAGTATTTAAATGACCTCTGTGATACTGTATATTCTAAGTGTACCAAATTAAAAAAAAACAGGGTCTATCATTTGGTCTGGACACATATCAGAAAATTATCTGGAATTTCAAGATACTAGTGGTATACTCTAATTGGTTATAATCCCAATTTTCCAGAATCACATTTTAGTTTTTTATCTTGTGGCAGTTCTGTACTTTTGTGACTTTGGGGCATATATGGGATGAGGGTCACCTTTAAACAATTGCAGAATAAAATCGCAATACCTCAGCAAAGATTTTCTAGATATTTGCAATTTCGTAGTTTTCTAGTGACTATTCCATCAGGACACATAGATTTGTAGTGTAATGAGTTTCTGGAGATTATTACGAAGATACCAAGACAGGTTTGGCATATAGAATTCTTAGTAAGGGCGGTAAGTCTAGATTTAATTTCTTAGTCCTTAAATGTAGTCGACATTTAGACCAGCAAACCACATATTATGATGTGTATAAGAGTAATATTTTGACACATATGGTACTTAATGTCTCAGTTTAAAATTTTTAACGATTTATATTATACACCTCTCCAGCTATATAAGTGGGGCATAAGACAGAACTCTTGTTCCCGATGTGCTACGGAGGTGGCTGATATTACTCTTATTTTTACAACATGTCTGCCAATTAATAAATATTGGGATTTTGTTTCTGGAAGATTAATGGGCTGGTGAGCGTGCATTTTGCTTGGAATCCTAAACTGATTCTGTTGGGCACTCCCCGGTTCGCTGGCAGGGCCGGACTGGCTATAGTGGGCATCTGGCATTTTTCCCGGGAAGCTGGAAGGGTGGAGCCGGTTTTGCAGCTGTGGGGGCTGCAATATCAGCCCCCAGTAACAATAGCAGCAGTGCTTCACATTTGCACCCCTTGCCGGGGGGCTCGTCCGACAAAATTGCCAGGGCTGCTTTGGGTTCCCAGTCCAGCCCTGTTCGCTGGTATATACTTTATGGCATTTGTATTGGCTAGATTCCGTCTGGCATGAACATGCAGTGGCAGCTGCCACCGAGTAGTATGGGTGAGGCGGGGGAAAGGGGATAGAAAAATAAGTAAAAATTATTTACCTTGCTGCCGGCCGCTGCCTCGCCTCGCCTCCGTCCTCTTCTGTTCCTGTTGGAAGCAGGAAGCACACACAGGCTCCTCCCTAAGTCAATCACGACGCTGCTGTCACCAGCGCAATGGTTTGGTGCTCAGACCGGGACTCTGAGCCTGTGCATGTTCTCCAGCTAGGCGGTAATACAACTTGGTGGAGAACATGCAAAGTGCTCATGAAGGCCGGCCAAACTGTCATGCGCACTTGAGTGCCCCAACCACTCCTCCCCTGCTGGCTGTGATGACAGCACAGCCCTGCCCCATAAACCTGGCTGACAACGGAAAAGTAAAATGATAATAACATAGTGTTATTATCATTTTTTTTTTTTTTTAGAGGTTTATATAGCGCGAACTAGATCCGAGACATCGGGTATCAGAGCGCTTTACATGAGCACCAGTTTCGCTACAGAAGGACACATTCATTTTTGTTAGGCATTAAGTGATTTGCCCAGAATCACAGGATGTTGAGCCTCGTTGCCGAGACTCGAACCCGGTTCCCCAGCTTCGAAGTCGACCGCTCTAGTGTAGCAGCGGGCGGCGCTCCTCTGCCTTAGCGGAAGAGCCGCCGCTGTGGACATGGCTCCAGAAAGAACAAAACCAAGCCCTCGCTATAGTGGTCTGAGTTTCTCACCCTTTGTGCCTTGGAAATCGAGATTCTCCAAAGTGATATGCGAACAACAATGTTTTTGCATATCTGGGATCCTATACAGGCCAGGCTGCACAAGCTTTTCTCCGGAAACAATCCAGGTTGGGAGGGTTATGGGACTCCTCGTGAGTCATAGAGCGTGCATTTCTGGCCGGAAATCTTTATGTAGTTTTTCGATCACTATTATGTAGAGTTATTGGTTAGCTGGGAACCTAAATGATTATCATTATGTGATTTCTATCAATTGCCGAGATTTTATTTTTTCTGACGCACAATGCGCTGTCTAACTTATCTTTTCCTGGCCTTTATGTATATATTTGTCACGTATTGGTTGTTAAAAAAAGACATTTCACTGGAAATTTTTTGTGTCTGAATGAATCATTTTTTAAGTTTCTTGATGCAGCATTAGAAAACTATGATCCGACTGCATAAAGCTCTGTTGCACAGTAATTTGTACAGGGCATTCAACCCATTAAACAATGCTATAAGGAAGAGTATAATTTACACAGATTCAGACAGGTGGTATACTGACCTAAAAGCAGTGTCCAAGTGGGATATTGCCATTAATAAGCACTTGCCCTGGAACTGTAGCATGAAATATGGTAAATTTGAATATTTTTCCTTGAACAAATGCCCCGTAGTAGGCCGAGAAATAAATTAAGTATGGTCCTCAAAAGACGGTAAAATGGAAATGCCTACAAGAACCCTGGGCGAATGCTTGCCTTGGAACACTGTAGACGTTCGATTGCCCCTCTGTGCCGGTGAATGATGCTTGCTTCTAGATTATTAAGCCAGTAAATAATGGAGTGAAAAGGTCTTCCTACGCACTGCGGTTAATTAGTGCCACAAAGATTATACTGCAGTTATCGTTATTGGGCCACATCCCTACATGGACTAATTTCTCAAGGAATATATGTGGGATACAGAACCCCCCTGCAGTCGCGGCTCCTGGAGGGAGTGCTGCAGGGCGGTGGGGCGGGGCGGGGGAGGGGCTGGGTGGGGGGTAGTAAACTTCGGCATACGGCCGAACTGAGGTAAGTACATAAATAAATAAAACGAATTACATTGTGCGCGCCGCATCGCCATTTGGCATTGCAGCGCGCGCAATGTATTTCGTTTTATTTATTTATTTATGTACTTACCTCCGTTCGGCCATATGCCGGAGTTTACTACCCCCCCACCCTGCCCCTCCCCCGCCCCATAGCACTCCCTCCAGGAGCCGCGACTGCCCCCCTGCCGTACGTTATAAGGATATTGCACACCGCCGAGGAGTTCCTGTATAAGGTCATGGAACTCTGAGGTGACTTGCATTATCCTGTCAATGAATTGCAAAGGGTATTTTATTCCCAATAATACACGGTCACACCATCACCCTTTCCAAAAATGATGAAATCCTTGATGGCTTGATCTTACATTTCATTGTAGATCACAAGAATAACAGCAGAATATGTATAGAGAAATTAAACACACTAAACAGAAGTTATTAAGTTTGGCAAAAAGATAGAATCAGCTTAATGTAAGTAATGTTAATAAAGATTCTATGGCTCAGATTGTGTAGAAACATGAAGAGATTCTATCTTTCCTGCAATGACCTACAGCTTTGAAAACAAATAAACATGTTGCCATAAACATCTCAGTACTGCTGATCACTTTTTTCTTTTTAGAAAAATCTGTCAGAACAAGGAGAAGGCAGTTCCCGTTTTCTTATTTCAAATTAAACTGTAATTATGGTCCATGCCCTGCATTTTACACTGGCTGCAGGCTCTGGAAGCACTCATTATGACATCGAAAGTCTACTGTAATAACTTATTACAGTTGACCATCTACATCATTTCTTTGTTACTGATGACTAGAGACATCACAACTCACCTGTAATAAGGAAATTACAGACTGGCTTTCACACATGGATTGCTGTCTCCCATGCATTTTATGCTTTATTGGACTGTGGCATTAGATTATATTTCTACCATGGCCTCAGTGATATGGGAATGCTCCAATAAGCAATATTTCTGCAATATCCTCAGCTTTACATGAGGAAATTCAAATCCCAGTGGGCATGATCGTTTAGATGAATTTAGGCAGGGCTACAGACCATCGCTTTTAGGCCATCTTCATCAAACAGGGAGGGAAAGACTACACCGATACAATTACTATCACCATGTCAGTATCAACAAATATGTTGGCCCAAATTTGCTAAGCATTTGCATAGGTGCTTTCGTGATGCAGACACGGTAGTGCACAGTGGTGTAACAACAGGCCCTGCAGCCCCCACGGTGCAGACGGCCCGTGCTCCGGTGATCCCCTCTGGCACAGTGCACGGCCTGAGAGTTCCTGACTAGGTCCAGAGCATTGGGGGGGCTCTCCATGCACTTTGCATGGGATCCGCTCAAGTTTCGTTTCGCCAGTGGTAGAGTGTACACTCTGCCTATCGGTGCAGAAAGCCGTGTTAATGGGCTTTCGCGTGGAACACCTTCTCTGTGTCAGACAAAAGCACAGGTGCAAAACACTTTGCATTGCATTTTGTAAAACACATAATACTGCATTGAGAAAGGCTGTTTCTGGGTGGGAAGAGTGAAAGCATCCATAGACATTAACGCCAACCCACACCTACTAAAATGAAACAAAGTTGTGCAAGATGTGATAAAAACATTAAATAAATGCAGCAGCAAATGTTTTGTTGAATTGGCCAAGATTAAAGACGCCAGAAGATATTACCTTCCCCATAAAAGTGCTAATGTAGGTTCCAGAGACTGTGATCACTGTATTTGGGGCGGGGTGGGGGGTAGTGTGCAGGGAAAAATTGCAAGGTGAGCTTGACTCTGTTTGGGAAATCTGTGGTGGAGATTAATCATTGGTATAGGCTAAACAGTGACATCATATTGGGACTCCTAGAACAAATTAGACCTTCCCTTAAGCAAACTACAGTTAGGTTAGATGCAATACCAGCTAACATTAAATGAGTTCCATTACTACATATATTGACATCAGGTACCCTGCAGGGCATATGCACGGTAGCGGATGGGTTTTCACAATGCACACTAGTTACATCGGGTCCCTGTGTGTTTGATTCAATCCCATATATTATGCCAGGATTAGCAAACCAAGCAGTAATCCACAAGAATTCAAGACAGATTTCTGTACTACTGCCAACTTCCCGCACATCCTGGGTGCCTTTGACAGTACACATGTCACATTGGTCCTATCTACTGACATGGAACACATATACAGATTCCACATGTAGGAAAACTCAGAAAATAAAAAGGCAGTATGTGGTGCCAAATGCTGCTTCACCAAAGAAGCCATGTGCCCCATTGCAAGTCTCGTGAGAGTCCCGTGGCAACCTGGGACATGAAATGTGTTTTGATTCTACTACTTCTTGTGTGTATCACATAGTTCAAGCATTACAGTTGAGGAGCCTCACACCAAACATGCCCACACTTTCTGCAATGACCTCCTCTGGAACTGAGGCCTCAACCATCTATGAAGTTCAGAGAAGTATGTCTCCGTGCCCGCCCAGCATTTGCAGATAGGTGCAGGCCATGGATCATGACAGTGCACCCCCAAGGGCAGACATCTCAGAGGTTTGGCACTCGGCATACCCCTGTGATATCTATAGAATTCTTGTAGCCAATGTAGATTAGATGCCAGTTTTAGCTATTGCAATTGTCTAATAACAATTTGTGCATCTAATATATTATGCATTTCATATTCATTTTCTGCATTCAACTGAATAGAAGCAGAATGGAAACATGGGATTCATTTTCGAAGAGTCTGAGATTTTTAATAGCACCATTACAGAATTAATCACTTGTTCAATAGTAATTGGACCTACAAACCTGGGTCATAACTTGGGGACATTTAAAAAAAAATAAATCACCTACAAATACTTAGGTGCTGACATTTGTTTTCTATCCGCATTGAAGTTATAACTTGCCTTGACTTTTTCTAACATACTATTTCAAATAAACAAGGGAGACCCTAGGCATCCAAGGGACTTAGGGTGATTATTATGATGAAACAACAGTGATTCCTAGGTATAAAAGGTAACACAAAATGATAAACAACATATGCAAGTCAAAACAATGTTTTTAACATATAATAATCCATCCATAAATAAAATGCCAAAACCAAATACTGCAGTGTGCTGCGAACAAAGTGATGTGAATACAGTGAGGGAAGTGCTCAGGCAAACGTGTAATACATGTGACAAGAAAGTACATTGTTTGTTTCATATTTGCCTTTGCAGAGATACAGCCCATAAGACATACAATAAATCAAAGAAAGCTGCATCTGTATATATTGCCAACAGTGTTTTGATCCCTATCTGAATAATAGGATCACCATAGGGAAAGAAACAATGTAGGCCTGAGTAACTGCGACTCTAAACGGGTTCACAGGAGGTGAGGAATCATCAAACTCTTAATGAGGAGCTGAAGGTATTGGGAATTTGTCACTTTTGACGGGCAAATCTTAGATCCATGTCAGGCAGCACAAGTAAGTGGGCGGTTCGGGAGAGAAGCGAGGGGTCCTGCTGTGACGTGGAACAGCTGAGGATCACAATCATTTTGTCAGTACGCAGTCTCTGGCAAAAGGCAGCACACACACTTTCAAGATAGCAGAGTCAGCGTCCTCTACCGGGACTTCCCTCACTCTATTCACATATTTCTTTTCACAGTACACTGCAGTACTTGGTTATGGAGGAATTATTATATATTAAAAACACTGTTTTGGTTTGCATATGTTGTTTATCACTGTGTGTTACCTTTTCTACCTAGGAACCACTGTTGTTTCATAATCTTTGGCGTTTTCTAAAGCATCTTGGGCAGACATTTGGATGCTCTGAAGTACAGTTAAATATTTCTGTACTGAAGGAACTCATGCAGACAAATGTAGATGTAATGACAATCGTCTTAGTTGTGGTCCATAGAGAAACAAAATGAATGCTCAGGGTTATAGGTTAGTTCTGCTAACCGTAACATCCTACTCTAAACCTCTTCTTACAATAAAATTTGATATTACAAATATTGTTCAACACATTGATTCCATGATTCTGTATGTCTGTTCATTTAAGGATGATAAGTAGTAGACAGTCAAACTTCCATGCCCAATTCTTCACGTAGTGCAGACCAGACGTGTGTGATGAATTATCAAAACATGTGGCCCCCATGTAATTAAATGATATTATTTACTGAAGTCTGTGCTAACTCTTTAGAAGAGGGCAACCCATGCAATGTAATAAAATGGTCCAATTTAGTGAAATGATTGACAATTTCAAGAATGCCAGTACACTTTTGTCCCATGGGTAACTCTGTGATCAATTATATCAATGCTCTGTGCCACAGTCTAGGAGGAGCAGGTGTTGGTGTTAAATAAATCATGGGTTTCATATGTGAATTGTTAATTTGGCAGCACAACTGCGCATATTGCTTGACCTTTGTAGATAATGCTGGTCACCCAAAATATCTTTTAACTCCTGCTATAAATGCAGCTATTCCAGGAACCCAGCAGGCAATCAGAAAACCAGCTCATTACTCGCTGCCTTAGTTGTGCATAAGTTAAAAACAAAACTTTCTCTTTATATAAAAACCCATCGTTTCACTTTTCCTTTCCTGTTCTCGGAGGCAAGTGTCTTTATAAATAGACTGCAATTCTGCGTGTTCTGTGATTGGAAATGCTCCAACAATGGTTAAAGCTATAGAATGACTGTTCTGACTTATAGCTGGCAAAACCAATGGAAGTTCACTAACAAAGCTATTCCCAGAGCTATTCTCATTTTCAGATTAATTCGGTCTAGATGTGGCACCCACCTTACCATTATGGGGTGCAGACATATCATTGGCGCATATCCTTAACTCATCACACTTCCTTGGGCACTAAAAATAGTGAAGAAGAGGCAAATGAGAACTGTGATGTTTGGTTTTCTCCATTAACTGGCTTCTTATCAAGGTACACTCTAAGACATTCTGTTTCTGATTCTGCAAGAGTATATACACAGCTGCACTGGGTCTACGCCCAGGTTCCAGATCAACATTGCAATTGTAACATTCATGTGGAAGTAATACTCTAGCATGTTTCTTGTCTGACACACCATGACAATTCTCCTAAACAAGGCAAGGGAACTGTACAGACTTTAACAGAAGTTGTCATTATTCCATCTTATGCCTTTGAAGGATGGTCTTCAGCTTGTTCATTAGCTATCAAGTCATGATTTATACAATAATTGGAATTAATTTGTATTGTTTTTGCTACACAATCAATATTAGAATTATTCAATATTATCACAGTGTAAGCAAAATCTCTTTGCACTGATGTGCATAGATCAAATCAAAACAAATATTTACATGGTAAATTTAAAACATATTAAAAAATGATGTGTGTATGAAAACATACAAGCCCAGAAGATAATGCAAAGCCATCTACTGTCTTATCATCCACAGGAACTTTTTTCTTAATCACGGGTGTTTGTAAAGATTGCACATACACAATATCCATATAGTTCCATGAGGCTCCTATATCTAAAAGTCCTGAAATACTCTTACCTTTTCCACCGGGCAAAGTGATTTTCACAGGAACAACCAGATGAGCAACTGAAGGCTGCTTACTATTCAATACACAATTTGGAACTGGCTGATTTTCTTAATTCGGCAATGCAACTCCTTCTTTCATTGTCAAGAAATCCAGGTTTCTATTTAGGTGTGTAGGTTCTAAACTATCTAACCTATCTAAAGCTACAAACACTTTGTTCATGATCTTATTCTTTTCTGAGCGACATCAGCTAAATGTTAATCTAACTGTATTATTAAATCGATGTGCTCTCTGCACTGCATAGAAAGATGAGCAATCCTTTAATTCATTTATAGACCTTGTTAAAAAATGAGTAGATGTTTTCGCTACAGGCCAATTAGTTTCAGCCATTAAACAATTAAAGGTGATTATATAACTCACTAAATTTAGATGGCCCTGTTTCACATTCAGGAACCTCTAAGGAAGGAACATATGATTTTAGGAAGCAGAAAATTATACAGCAGTGGGTCAGTGTGCTCAATTAATGGAATGCTCCAATTGGCAACATTCCCACTCAAGTATGATAGAACAAAGTTTAATTTGGTTTGTTCATCGAGAAATATTATGGGTTTACATAGGAAATGCAACTGACCCTGATTAATGGACAAGGCATGATAGAACAAAGGTTAATTTTGTTTGGTTTGTTCATCGAGAAATATTATGGGTTTACATAAGAAATGCAACTGACATGATTAATAGACAAGGCAGACCAGAAGCTATTATGAGGGTGCAGAAGATATTATAAGTTGTACTTATGGATATGAATGAATATAAGACCTAAAGGCCCAGATTTATTAAGGACATGTACAAGCACGTAGCAACACAAAGTGCCGAACAGTATTCACGGTCCAGCACAAAAGGCATTTTGCTTTTGAAATGTGCACTTTTCTGGGTTCAAAAAGTGCTTTGTACTGCTTTGCATCACTTTGCATCAAGGGGGTATTACTGGGGTGTTACTTGGGTGGATTAGTGCAGTCATCTACAGGTTTTGATGCAAAGTCTAATCTACTTAGAAAGGCAGTATAGATCAGATTTTTTCAAAAACTAATACCTCCTTAAAGCAGGTGCAAACTAGGAGAAATATTTTTATTTCTAAAAAAAAAAAAGAAAACACATTTGCACGTGTGCTGAATGCACAGCACACATAGATTGTGTGGGATCCTTCAGCATTTGTCCTGGAATTTGCATGGGAATTTGTACTGGAATTGCATGCTTCCTGGACAAATCCTATGCTAGACAGCGGACACTGACCTTTACAAGGCTGTGTGCCAGACAAGGCTACCTTTTGAAGCCCAGGGGATAACAGCAGCAGGCCAATTTTAATAGATATGGCTCTGACCTGTGTTTACCGCCTTGTACAATGCAGCATGGCAAACTTGGTTGCTGCATTGCACTGCTTGAAAAAGTATTTATTCTGGGTCAGGGTATTTTACTGGGGCAGTAAAGCCCAAGGAAAAGGGGTCTTCTTTTCTGAAGGCAATGAAATTTGACATGCATGTGTTCTTTCTGACTTTAATGAAGGACCTAATTCTCTTTTGACTTGAAGTAAGTCAGAAGTCTTGTTCTCTGATTTTATTAAACTAACTTCCTATTGTACTTTGGTGATTACATCTAGGGTTTGAGACAAGCTAACTTCTGAAACCATCACATGGGTTGGAATGATACCATGGTCTAGGAAATCTTACATGAGTGATGCTAATGTCCATGCTTCCCTGAAAACACTGGCAACAATGCAAAGGATATTTTTATTGGTCAGCAGGAGATCATGGGAAAGGGGAATGGGATGAAAGAGAGAGAAACAGAGACACTGGATATCTTCACTCTGCCTATTATTACTGCGGGGCTCAACCTGCACTGCAGAAGCATTGATATCTACAGGAAATAATTATTTTAGTAGCTTTTCATTTGCATTACAAATCACTATTCCAATATGACATAGGATATGCCTTGTGACAAGCTCTGTATAACTAACTCTCAATGCTTGATGAAAACTCTGTGAATTCCTAGAGCTGAAATATAAATTACATGTGCATAATAGATGTATTAAATAACCCACACTATAGTACACATTTCTATTTATATAACTACATTAGTGAACAGTAAATCAAGCCTGTGGTATGAAGGATTATCAATATAAAAAAAGTTTATTGGCTGTAGTGTACAGATTAGTTCCCTCGTACTCTTAAATCTCTATGGTAGTAATACCCTACTCCATGGCTTCCACACTGGCACCTGTTAAGAGCATTTGCTGCATTGCGTCTCATCCAGGTCCTGAAGAAATATGATCGCATCAAACCCACCCTGCTATAACTCAATTGGCTCCCTTGCTGGCCCACACCATCTTGAAAACCAGTTGTGTCATTTACAAAACCATCATCCTAGCACCCCCGCTTATCTTCCTCACCATCTCTGAGGGTTAATGGCACACCTACAGCCAAGTCACCATCACACTGCAGACAAAGTGTAAAAAGGAAAAACAAGGCAACAGCCATCTCCATCTTTGATCGATCATGTACAGTGCTCCCCTGCCTTTTGACTAGGTTTGCATTATAGAAATACCACATTGATACATGTATTCATACATTCATAACTATGTTATCACTTCGCAATATACATTTACTTCCTAACCACTGTCAATACCATAATACCGTATCTGGCTTTAAATAGTATAAAGAAAGTCTGTACAATTTGAGGGTTCCTCTCCTCTTGCTCCTCTTGAAACAACAGGTACAATAGGGTCCATAATCCATGAAGAATTGAATCCAGTACTAATGTGCAAATCAGACTCTAAGGGGTCGATTCCGATTCGGGCCGGAAAAAGCACCGACCGACTCGGATCCGGAAATAATACCGACCGACTCGTACCCGTGGCGCACGACACGCCAAGTACGATGCAAGGCGCGAAAAATCCGACCGACACGTACCGAAACCAAGTCGACCGACCGAGCCGCACGGAAAACAGCAATCCGGCCGGAAAAACACGCGAATCCAACCGACCGACACGCACCCGGAACAAATCCGACCGAAACGTACACGCGAACTCCATACCGCAAAGTACGATGCAAGGCGCGAAAACCACGAGCGAGTCGGACGGAGGACAAGCCGTACGACCGACACGCATACAAAACCGAGCCGAAGCAACACAAAACACCGCGACTGACGCGTACGCAGCATAGAAAACTGCACAAACACAGCGTGAACGAAACGGAGAACACCGTACGAGACTAATGCAGGGTCCGACTCGGTCACAAGAACGTTTCCAACATACACAAACAGCACAAAGGAAAAATCACCCAAAAAAAGGCCAAACAAGCAATTACCAAGCCAATAAATACTGGGGGGTGGGGACAGAGAACAAAGACACACCCACAACTCCACCTATATAAAGGACACAAATCACAACCATGAGCCTTTGCAAATGCCATTCCACTGCCAGCACCCAAGAGAAAGCAACCACACACCCACAGCTCATCCCTCACACAAGCCACACACCATCAGCACACCAACAAATACCTACCTCACATACACCCAGCAAAACACACACTCACACACCCTCACCTGCACACCAACACACACATCACCCACCATCACCACCCATCACCATGCCCCCAAGAAGAATCCCAAGTTTCTAGATAGTGAATTGGAAGTCATGGTAGACGAGATCCTCAGGGTGGAGCCACAGCTGTTTGGCACACTGGTCCAACAGACCCCCATGTCGCAGAAAACCAAGATGTGGGAGAGGATCATCAACAGGGTGAACGCCCAATCACCATGTCGGCGCACAAAGACCGACATCCAGAACAGGTGGTATGACGTGCGCAGGAGGGTACGGGACATGCTGAAGAAAGACTACATCAACAGCCAATACACCGGCAGTGGCCCTCCTGCCAAGCCAATATACCTCAGGCCCTGGGAGGAGAAGGTGCGGGCCATCCTTCCGCCAGTGAGCGTATATGGACTAGAGGACATCCCAGAGCCTGGTGAGTACACAACAAATGTACACAATATACTGCCACAAAACACACACATCACTGTCAAGGGGAGAGTCAAACCATGCACTCATAGCAATTACACAGCAACCAGAACAGAATCATCCCAAAATGTGTATGTCAGTCAGATAAACACAACACATGCCATCAAAAAGTCACATCCAACTGTGCCAACACATGTACAAACACAACTACAACTACAGCTAGGCAGTGGCACAAATAGAACTAACAAACACATCCAGACATGTAGCCACCACAACAACACCAACACACAGTGAAGACCACTCAAAGGAAGGAATTCTGTGTATGCTGGCCAAGTCAGTGTAGCCAATAGCATCATGGGAGTCGCAGTCACACATATTGCCCCCCCAACTGTCCCATCAACACCACCATGAACCATGCTCACATCACAGGAAGTGGAGAAGGACTCACAAGATGGCTGACACTGGCTACTGCTGGCAAATGTGCACCAACAAACAGCAGGACACCACCGACTGACATCCTGAGAGACAACTTACACTCCCTGCAATGCAAGCACGTTCCATGGTGGGATATCTGGCTAGCTGGGTGGGAAGGGGGACTTGCAGCACTGACCATAGTCACAAGCACCTCCCCTCACACACACCCCAACACAAACTCCACAGAACCCACCTGGTAGAATGCAATGCCCCCCATCCTAACACAAGATCCCACAAAGAACCACCACCCTGGGTTATGTTGTGTGAAGCACAGGGACACTCTTGGGACCTCTAGCCAAACAACTGCCAGGACAACACTCCCAGCCATCCTGTCAGCACAGCCAGCCCACCCCACAGGGAAGCAGAGTCAAAAGGAAGGAAGCATGGGCATGCTGGGAAGGGGGGAGGAGGCAATAGCATGATGGGAGTCATAGTCACAGACATAGCTCACCCCCACAACTGTCCCATCAACACCACCCTGAACCATGCTCACATCACAGGGAGTGGAGAAGGACTCACAATATGGCTGACACTGGCTACTGCTGTGGGGAGCACAAGGCCCTGCTGGCAACTGTGCACCAACAAACAGCAGGACACCACTGACTGACATCCTGAGAGACAACTTACACTCCCTGCAATGCAAGCACGTTCCATGGTGGGATATCTGGCTAGCTGGGTGGGAAGGGGGACTTGCAGCACTGACCATAGTCACACGCACCTCCCCTCACACACCCCCAACACAAACTCCACAGAACCCACCTGGTAGAATGCAATGCCCCCATCCTAACACAAGATCCCACAAAGAACCACCACCCTGGGTTATGTTGTGTGAAGCACAGGGACACTCTTGGGACTTCTAGCCAAACAACTGCCAGGACAACACTCCCAGCCATCCTGTCAGCACAGCCAGCCCACCCCACAGGGAAGCAGAGTCAAAAGGAAGGAAGCATGGGCATGCTGGGAAGGGGGAGGAGGCATTAGCATGATGGGAGTCGTAGTCACAGCTCTACATCCCCCACCACATGGCCCAGCAAGCTCACACTCACGCATGCACATCCCACAGAGAGTGGAAAGGCCCATCAAAGATGTCTGACACTGTTGCTGTGTCGTGGGGAGCACAAGGGCATGCTGGGTACTGCACACCAACCAACAGCAGGACACCACTGTCAGCCATCTTGCCATTGCTCTCACACCCACACACACTGAACTCCACACAAAAGCAAGTAAGTATGGGAATGCTGGGAAGTGGGGTGGAGGCAATGGCATGATGAGAGTCGTAGTCACAGACATAGCTCACCCCCACAACTGTCCCATCAACACCACCCTGAACCATGCTCACATCACAGGAAGTGGAGAAGGACTCACAAGATGGCTGACACTGGCTACTGCTGTGGGGAGCACAAGGCCCTGCTGGCAAATGTGCACCAACAAACAGCAGGACACCACTGACTGACATCCTGAGAGACAACTTACACTCCCTGCAACGCAAGCACGTTCCATGGTGGGATAACTGACTGGCTGGGTGGGTGGGAAGGAGGGCCGGCTGTCAACCAAACACAACCAATGCAGACCATGTTCACACCCCAGAAAATACATAGAAATGCCCAAATAATGCAGGACAATGTGCCACACCAACATCAACCCCTGACTGTGACGACTTAGGACAATGCAATGTACAGGTCCGCACCCAGAGGCACAGTCACAACTGTCATGTGTGTCAACCATTGATGCCTGCAGAAACATAACATACATTGTTTGTGTCTCCCAAAAACAGGTGATGATGGGGACACAGCAGCAGACGCTGAGGAGTCCCAGTCCCAGGCTCAAGAGGATGCCGAGCTCACTGGCGTCGTACAGCCTCTGTCCTCCTCGGACGATGAAGAACAACCTGGCACATCCGGTGCAAGTCAACATGCAGCACCAGCAGGACCACCAGCTGCAGCACCAGCAGGACCACCAGCTGCACCCCCTGCACCCACCCCTCCAACGACTGTCACCACGAATACCATCCCTGCCGACATGGACAGAACAAGGAGCAACACCAGCACAGGGACCCTGGACCAACCTGGGGCCATGGACACCACCACCACCACCAACCCCCAAGGTGGACCAGGGTTATCTGTGCGTGCCACTGCACACACTGCACATGTCAGCAGGGGTGGTGGGAGGGGTGGGAGACAGAGGTCGCTGCTTGCAGACGTTGCTGGTGTGCATGATGACCCACAACTGGTACGCATAGCTGATGCATACCATTCCAGCACCGGAGACCTCAGCCAGGTAGTGGGGCTCCTCAGAGACATTAAACAGCAGCAGGCTGCCCATCATGCCCGCTTGGACTCCCACATGTCCCACGTGGAGTCACACATGTCCCGTGTGGACTCACACATGTCCGCGTGGAGTCCAAGTGGGATGCACTGCATGAGATGACGGCGGTGCACAGGGACATTTTACAATGCCTCCGCCAGATGAACAGCAACCAGTCCACACCTCCCTGTGTGCCAACAACATCTGGTGCCGAACAAACTGCAACTGCCACAGGGAGGGAGGAGGACTCTGGCGGAGAGTCCCCTGCACCGCAGCAGCCTGTACTTGAGGGCCCCCCCCAAGAAGAGGGGTCGTCCGAGGAGGGAAAAGTGAGAGGCCGATGGCCAAGCGCAACTCCCAGGAAGCCTGAACCTGTTCTGGATGTTCGCCTTTGTGCACAGACTGTTCACCCTGTTGACGGCAACACTACTCCCACACATTGCATGGGGAGTACAAGTTGGACCAATGTGTCAGACAACTGTGGCCCCGATACTGGGGATCCTGTCTACCAGGACTTTCAATTCACCTAGGAACTTGGGATTGCAAGATTTATGTACAGCACTACCCATCCTATGCACTATTAACACATATGTATCACAATAAACACACTAATACACCATACTTGCTTCTGTCGTGATTCCAACGTGGGTGCTGTTATGGGGATGATGAACTGCAAAATTACACTGTGTATGCGAACTGCAACAGCAAGGACAACACAGGCATGTGAGTACAGGCAACGTGACACACATGAGGGAGACACACCACCAGGGCTACACAACACATACACACCTAGGCCATCTGACTCATTGCCTACACTGATGTTGCCAGGGAAGACGGTGCAATGCACAGACACCACACCCATTCCCAGTTGTAGTCAAGTAGCCCACAGGTGCAGTAAGCAAATGGCAGTCAAATGTGTGACCACAGACAACGCACATCACAAAGTGAAGCACAGGTTTATTACACAGTTGCAACATGCCGTAACCACTACAGATGCAAGGTAATCCCACCTGGCAGCGGGCACACAGTCAACAACTGTAGACGGAAGG
This sequence comes from Calotriton arnoldi, assembly GCA_963921515.1. Taxonomy (NCBI): domain Eukaryota; kingdom Metazoa; phylum Chordata; class Amphibia; order Caudata; family Salamandridae; genus Calotriton; species Calotriton arnoldi. The sequence goes on from CAWUFW010013720.1 coordinate 335,124, forward strand.
AAGTCCATGGGTGTGGCGCACATCACCTGTAGGGACACAACAGCTACCAGCCTGGATGTGCAATCACGTCGTCGGTGGACACAGTTGACCAAACGAATCTGAAAGTACCCTGTGAAGGACAGAAATGACACACAGTCAAAAGCAATGGAGTACAGGACAGAACAGCAAAACTCATGCACAATACATGTTACAAGATACCCACCCAGAACCAAGTTAGCATGTCAACACTGTTGGGGAGAACAGCCCACCTGTCACCACACATCGCAACACACATCCAGTCAAGTAGCCCATGGACACACTCCAACAGCACCAGAGCACCACCCACACATCATGCCAACTCACATCATTGACATGACACCTCAGGATACTCACATTCAGCTAAAGAAGTTGGTGATGAGCTGTGTGCGGACATCACCATCATCATCATCATCGTCACTGGCATCGTGGTCCAGGCCAGGATCCTCCACAGGTGGCGGATGTTGGTCATTGTCATCCTGGATGAGAGGCAACTCCTTCCGCACTGCCAGGTTGTGGAGCATGCAGCAGACGATGATAATCTTGCACACTTTCGCAGGGGCATATGGGAGGTACCCTCCGGTCTTGTCCAGGCAGCGGAAGCGGCTCTTCAGGAGACCAAAGGTCCGCTCAATCACTCTCCTGGTCCGACCATGTGCCTCATTGTAGCGCATCTGGGCTGGTGTCACAGGGTTCCTGAGGGGTGTCAGCAACCACGGCATGTTGGGGTATCCCGAGTCACCTACGGACAGACAAGTGCACATTAGCTGACTTGGAAAAGTGGGCGGAATACTACAGATCAGATCACACACAATGGCACAAAGTCAGTACACACCGACAAGCCAGGCACGCTGGTTCTGCATCTGTGCCATCATCCTGGGGATGCGACTACTCCTCATCACAAAGGCATCGTGTGCTGAACTAGGGAAACGGGCACCCACGTGTGTGATGGTCATGTCTGCAAGACACACCACCAGTGCATTGACCGAGTGGTAGTGCTTGCGGTTCCTGTAGGCCTGCTCCTGGGCCTGTGGTGGTACCAAAGCCACATGTGTCCCATCAATGGAGCCAATTACATGCGGCATCCTCCCCAGGGCATAAAAGTCACTCTTCACGTCAGTGAGTCGTCGAAGTCTAGGGAAATAGATGTACCGGTTCAGGAAGAGCAACATTGCCGCCAAAACATCGCGGAGCACACGGCTGAACATGGTCTGTGACATCCCACCAGCAGTCGCCACAGTATGTTGGAAGGTACCAGTGGCAAAGAAGTGTAGGGCTGCCATCACCTTCACCTTGGGGGTCAGCGCTGTAGGATACAGCCGGCCAGGCTGCAAATGTGGGGACAACTGCACTGCCAAATCCTCAATCAGCTGCCTGGTGAAGCGGTACCGTCGGATGCTGTCCCGTTCCACCATCGTTGCCAGGTCTGGGAATGGTCGATGGACAGCAGGAGCCCTGCAGTGCAGAGGAGAAGTAAGCAAGATTGTCAGTCACCCCACATATGCGGCATTGAACACACTCAAGATCCCAACATACATCATTATGAGGCACAACTACATGAAGTGTGCAGTACCGGAAGGACATGTATGGTACATACATGGCCAACATCTGTCAACACGGTCCAACAGGTGGCATCAATTAGTCCCAGGTTGGCCCATTGGATATCATGAGGCCGTGTCACAGTTCCCATCTCCTGCTGCCGTGTCACAATAACCCCCACAGTGACATGTGAGGACAGATGTGCCCCAGGCACCACAGCTCAACGACAGGTACATTCCCAGGGACCCTGTAATGCCACATGGACACTGGCATTACATGGAGTATCATGTATACACCACAGCAAAACAACCATGACCCCCACAGGTAGTGGCCCCACTTGCCACGGCAGGACAGACATGGACGTCTGTGACACACACGCACAACATCAGAGTCCATGCACACACAACGTGGATGTGGAGACTGTCTCCCATTGTGCACAAGAAATCAGAGACATTGTAAACACTACATGCACAAAGACTGTGGAGGACCATCACTATTGTGCCACTGGGACACCCTGGCTCAAACATACCGTCCCACATGGGACTCACGGGGTATGTGACATGACATACACATACACCACTGTGAAATGTGACCATGGCACATGCACAGATATGAACAGTTGCACATCACAGTGGTCATGTACACGTAAGACCCAGGATCCTGTCCCCATGAACACGTGCACAGCCTGGGGGTGGCTGCCCACAGGTGACACCCACAGGACAACATGTACACCAACATACACACAATAGGAAATGCAGCCTTACATGCCTTATGATAAAGTTTGGACAGGCTGTCGTGATGTAGGTGTGCCCCTCACTCCCTGGGAGCTATCTGTGGCTGGCATATGTCCATCTGAGACAGGTATGCTGACATATGCCAGTCACATGTACAGTGATGCGTTGTACTGCAATGGACCGATCGGTGCCTCCGGCCGGCCCATTGCATTCAATGTGTGCGGGTACGCGTTGTACCCCTGTGCGCGTTGTACTGCAATGGACCGATCGGTGCCTCCGGCCGGCCCATTGCATTCAATGTGTGCGGGTACGCGTTGTACCCCTGTGTGCGTTGAACTGCAATGGACCGATCGGTGCCTCCGGCCGGCCCATTGCATTCAATGTGTGCGGGTACGCGTTGTACCCCTGTGCGCGTTGTACTGCAATGGACCGATCGGTGCCTCCGGCCGGCCCATTGCATTCAATGTGTGCGGGTACGCGTTGTACCCCTGTGCGCGTTGAACTGCAATGGACCGATCGGTGCCTCCGGCCGGCCCATTGCATTCAATGTGTGCGGGTGCGCGTTGTACCCCTGTGCGCGTTGTACCGCAATGGACCGATCGGTGCCTCCGGCCGGCCCATTGCATTCAATGTGTGCGGGTGCAGCGTTGTACCCCTGTGCGCGTTGAACTGCAATGGACCGATCGGTGCCTCCGGCCGGCCCATTGCATTCAATGTGTGCGGGTACATGTTGTACCCCTGTGCGCGTTGTACCGCAATGGACCGATCAGTGCCTCCGGCCGGCCCATTGCATTCAATGTGTGCGGGTACGCGTTGTACCCCTGTGCGCGTTGAACTGCAATGGACCGATCGGTGCCTCCGGCCGGCCCATTGCATTCAATGTGTGAGGGTACGCGTTGTACCCCTGTGCGCGTTGTACCGCAATGGACCGATCGGTGCCTCCGGCCGGCCCATTGCATTCAATGTGTGCGGGTACGCGTTGTACCCCTGTGCGCGTTGTACCGCAATGGACCGATCGGTGCCTCCGGCCGGCCCATTGCATTCAATGTGTGCGGGTACGCGTTGTACCCCTGTGCGCGTTGTACTGCAATGGACCGATCGGTGCCTCCGGCCGGCCCATTGCATTCAATGTGTGCGGGTACGCGTTGTACCCCTGTGCGTGTTGAACTGCAATGGACCGATCGGTGCCTCCGGCCGGCCCATTGCATTCAATGTGTGCGGGTATGCGTTGTACCCCTGTGCGCGTTGTACCGCAATGGACCGATCGGTGCCTCCGGCCGGCCCATTGCATTCAATGTGTGTGGGTACGCGTTGTACCCCTGTGCGCGTTGTACCGCAATGGACCGATCTGTGCGCACCCATTGACAATGGGCTTGCCTGGCAACGGACGCGTTTTCGAATTTCGAACGAGTCGGTTGCTGTAAATTCAGTTGGTCACCCACAACAATGTTGCAAAATCATGTATGTCATGAAGTTGAAGATTTGAAGGATGCTGTGGGCGTGTTTTGGTGCTGCTATTCCATGGATTGGCCAGATTCAGAAGATGCAAGCGACTTGGACCTATCACTTTGGACACAAGGGACAGTATCTGCCTCTCCAGCACATATATATTGCTGGCTGTTCCCCTGAGAGCTCACTTGCCTGCACTACATGCTCCAGGACGACATCTGCCACTGCACTGCTGCTGTCTCTGCCCCTCTGGACCCTGCAATGGCACGTACTGTGGAGAGAGCCCCAGCCTTCAGCCTTGAAGAGAACCAGGCCCTGCTGGACAGCCTACTTCCACAGTACAGCAAGCTGTATGGGACACCAGGGGAGCAGGTGAGTGTTCTGTGCACTGCCTTTCTGAATGTGCATTTTGTGTGACTAGCAAGGCTGAGAGTCTGCACGCCACTGGCTAGCAGGCTCACTGAGTAGTTGTCACCCCCATAGTGTGTAGTGACTTGCACTGGACAGGTATGGTGCATTGACAGTGCATTTGAACATGGTTTTACTTCCCATGCAATGATACCATGTAGTGACGTCTGGCAAACTGTCCATGGTCAGCTTTGCACTGCCTGTGTACATCATGTGCCCCTGTGATTGAGACATGTATATACAACTGTGTCATGCACGGATATGTTGCATGTGTGGTAATGGCCTTTTCACTTTGTCATCCTGACAGGTTAATGCCCATCGGAAGCAGGAAATCTGGAAGGACATCGTCCGGGCTGTACGGTCCGTGGGGGTTTACAAGCGCCGGATCCGCAACTGCCAGAAGAGGTGGCAGGACCTTCGGGGCTGGACCCGGAGGATTGCACGGGTCCAGCTGAAGCTGTCGCCTCCTCGCAGGAGGGGCGGAACACGGACCCTGAACCCCCACATGCTCCAGATCCTGGCGGTGGTGTTTCCAGACCTGGATGGGCAGCTGAAGGCCAGACAGCAGCAAGGAGGGGGTGAGTCAAAGACTGCACTGTGAACTCTGTATTACATGCTTTGTGCCCTCCTCTGGCCTGGTTCAACTGCCACAGTGCAGCAGTAATGTTGTCCAGGAGCCATGTCCCTCTATTGTGCACTGCCCACTGCTCATCTGATACCCAGGTGTGGCCCTTACATTCAGGGAATTGTGTCACTTGGGACTGTGTCCTTGCAGTTTGCTTCACTAAAGGTGGGTGACAGCATCTGTTTCCCTAACTCTGTTGTGGGCATCATGGGTGGGTCCATTGTTCACACAACGCCTGGGTTTGGACATGTGATCTGCGTGTTGCTTTGATATGCGGTCCACTTGCTGAGCTGAGCCACCACATGTGCCTGGGGTATGTGGCACACGCCCATGCAGCGGGTGGGAACAATGTTTGGGCCCCAGGAGTGTGCAGATTACGTGTGTCACACATACATAGCCAGCTATCGACTGTCCTGGGCACATCCCTCATTCATGTGGAGCAGGACAGTCATGCCTACTCCAGGCCATGCAATGCACTCTGTACTCCCACTCCCGTGTATCAGCTGACACATTGTGCACAGTTATTTGAGCCCTCAGGTGTCTGCCTCTGTGTCAGTGTGCTGTGGATTAGTTGCCAGGACTGCTGGGGTGTTTCTTGGTAGGGGCTCAGCATGCCCCTGGAGATGTGACCATAGGAGACGATACTTGTGTGTCACATAGGTGTTTGATCAGCTGCCCGTGCAGACTGGGGTATGCGAATGTGAAGTTCAGGCAGCTGTTCCCCATTCACAGCAAATTGTGAGGGCTCAGGTTCAGAGGGTAGTGTTACAGGTCTCCCATATGTCCAATAGGTGTGACCTGGACAGATGAGGGTTAAGATGATGTGTTGTGTGGGGGATGTACATGTGCACTTGTGCAGCTCCAGGACTTGCATTCCCCATGACCTACTATTGTGACACAGTGCATAGTGTTGTTGTCTGGCTGCCAAGTCATACATCACTGAGACAGTGATGTATGACTTAGCAGTCATGCCTCTGCCATGGCATGTGTCAACTTATTGGTGGTCCTGCAGGGGAGTGACATGTGCTACATGCACACCATAGTGGCGCTGGCTATCAGGACATGGGTGCATCATGGTGTCTGTCGCTGGTATGCATCACATGCATTTCCTATTTGACTCTGGGCATCCCTTTCATCCGGAAACCTGTACTGACTCAGTGGCAAGAGCTGTGATGTGTGCATGTCCACATGCCACACCGTGTCCTCTGCACTGTCCAACTACTGTGTACTTGGTGCATGTGTCCACACTGGGGTGTTGCAATCCAACAGAAACCAGACAGATGGGTGCAAGGCCATGTGGGATGTGAGTGCCATGCTTGGCATCAGACTGACAATTGGCTTCTCCTGTTCAGTTAGGGCACTTTTAGCAATGTACAACTAATGATGCCAGGGCTTGCTCTGTAATGTGCTGTGCTCACAGTGGTGTGTGCGTTTGGTGCAGGTGACTGATGTCTGTCTGTTTCCCCATTGTTTGCAGATACATCCACGGCCACGGAAGGGGACAGCTCCACGGACCAGGAGGAGCCAGAGAGCCAGACTGGGTCAGCAGCCGAGGAGTGGTCGGAGGGACCCAGTGGCACGGAGGGCGAGGGAGCCACACCGAGGAGTCCTCAGCACCATCCACCTCAGCTGAGGACCAGAGCAACTCGGAGGATGACTCCCTTGTGGAGGCGGGTGTCAGCAGCCACCACACCCCAGCTAGTGTTGCTGTCCCCGCCACCACCAGCACCACCACCGCCCTCCCATCGGCTCCCATTCCCCAGGTCCGTGGAGGCTCCCATGTTCGGGAGCGTGTCTCCTTTGGCCCAGGCACCGCACCCCCTGCCCCTGTGTCCCCTGCTGCCCTGAGTGAGGAGTCTGTGTACCTCCTTCGCCAGCTCCATGTAGGGCAGACAGCCATGCTGAGTGTCCTCCATGCGCACACCGCACTGTTGACTCAGCTGGTGTCGTTCATGGAGGGCATCTCATCGGGCATGTCTGACCTACAGAGGGGCAACAGGTCCATGGACTCCTCCCTGACGCCAGCAGTGTCCCTCCTCAGACAGTCCCTCACCCCTCCTGCCTCTGCTCCATCCACACTCCCCAGCACCTTACCCGTCCCAAGCACACACACACCGGCACAGGCACACACCAGCACACACACGTCCAGCACACAGACACACACGCCACAAACTAAACGCACACGCACGCACAGTCAGGGGACTGAAACCAGACTCACAGGGGATGGGGCCCTGGTACACACACACGCATCCACGGGCACTGCGCAGTCCTCAGTTGCCTCTCCCTCCAAAGCACCCTCCCTTGCCTCACCTGCAACACAAAAAGACCCAGCGCCTCTTCCTCAGTGACCTCGGCCTCTTCCCCTCTGATCCAGCTGCCCCAGCATCCAGGGGAAGAGGAAGCCCCCACACGGAGCAGAGTGCCCCTCGCCCCGGACACCCTCCCCCAGGCGCAGACAGACTGAGGCCCCCACCCGCAAGTCCCCCGGAGTGCTAAGAGCAAGACCCCGCCACCGCCCTGCAGCTCAAGCACCAGGTCTCCTTCCTCCATCCCTCAGGCCCCCACTCCACAGGTGCCCCCACCACACCCTGCCCCAGGTTCCCCCACCCACAGATATACCATCCCCAAGAGGCTCCGGCCTTCTCCCCCTGCCACTTGCTCTCCCGGCACCACACCCCCGCTGCGCTTGTCTGTGCCACTGATGTGGTGAGGGTGTCCTCCCCCTCTGTCCAGCCCACCTTGCCTGTTCCCCATTCTCCTCCCCTGGTGGTAGGCACTGCAGTGGAGTCCACTACCACCCTGTCTGACTTGGGCACTGCAGTGGCGGACCTGTCCACTCCATCTGCAGGGTCCACTGCAGTCGTGCCGGCACCCACAACATCTGAGCCATGCCCCCAGTTGTGCCGGCACACACCATGTCAGACACCTCCACTGCAGTTGTCAGTGGCTCTCCAGCACCCACCACCCCTTCCCTGCTTCCTCCTGGTGAGCCCTGATCCTGTCCCTGCGGTGCCTGGCCTACCCCCGGTTGCCCCTCCTAGTGGATTGTCCCTGGTTTTGTGCAGGCATGTGTAGGGTGGCATCTGCCACTGTCACCCACTTGTGACTTTGTTGATGGACTGGCCATTGGCCTTTGTTTATGTTCTACCGGACTTCTACTTTTAATGCCACATATGCTGAATAAAGCAACTTTCTGTTCTCTTGTGCTTTTGCTTCTGATGTACATGATGTTGATGATGCTAACCATGCCCTTGCTGCAGTGATGGTGATATTTGGTCTCATGATAATGAAGTGTTACTGTGCAGGAACCCATGTGGTCCAGGGGAATGTGTCCTATCCTGTGGTGTATCCATGTCATCCATAGCAGCATCTGAGGGTGTCATGTGTTCAGTATTTGGCAATGGGATTTCCTACTTAGATTGGCAATTTCACATCTGTGGCTTCCACCCCTGCACATCTGTTGTGCCTGCCATTGTTCTATTCGTCTACTTCCCTGACCGTGTGGCCATCTCCAGTGAACATGCAGGTTTGGGCATCAATGGGGAAGGACTCATCTGTGTTGTCAGTGCAACATTGCTATACAAGTGTGTTGGATCTGTGCTGATGATTCCGTTGGCACTTCCATGACCAGGCTGATGGGACGCGAGCCCTCATTTGGTGCTAATTGTTGATTGTGTGTCCCTTTGCTGCCATGGTATGGTATCTGTTCACCTCACATCTGCAGTCTCCACAGGGTATCTGCATGTGTGTGCCCATTGGTGCAAATATGTGGGTCGGCATTCGGATGGTCACTTCTGTCATTGTGTCATTGATGATTGTTGACGGTGTCAGCCCCCATGGGTGTTGTTTGTCTGCACATGGCCAAAGTTATGTCTTATTTGCACTGCAGGATTTGGCTCCCCCAATTTATGTTGCAATGGGACACATACACTACTTTGCCACTGATGTGTTTGTTGTTCTGTGACCAGGAATCATCCATGCAGTTTGGCAGTTGCACCTCTTACTTTGTCAACACTTACCTTTTGGTCACTGTGATGATGGGGTTTGGACCCCATTGCCACAATGTTCAAAATGTGCTGCAGCTATGGACCCCACACTTACCTTTTGGTCACTGTGATGATGGGGGTTTGGACCCCATTGCCACAATGTTCAAAATGTGCTGCAGCTATGGACCCCACACTTACCTTTTGGTCACTGTGATGATGGGGGTTTGGACCCCATTGCCACAATGTTCAAAATGTGCTGCAGCTATGGACCCCACACTTGCCTTTTGGTCACTGTGATGATGGGGGTTTGGACCCCATTGCCACAATGTTCAAAATGTGCTGCAGCTATGGACCCCACACTTACCTTTTGGTCACTGTGATGATGGGGGTTTGGACCCCATTGCCACAATGTTCAAAATGTGCTGCAGCTATGGACCCCACACTTGCATTTTGGTCACTGTGATGATGGGGGTTTGGACCCCATTGCCACAATGTTCAAAATGTGCTGCAGCTATGGACCCCACACTTACCTTTTGGTCACTGTGATGATGGGGTTTGGACCCCATTGCCACAATGTTCAAAATGTGCTGCAGCTATGGACCCCACACTTACCTTTTGGTCACTGTGATGATGGGGGTTTGGACCCCATTGCCACAATGGTCATGGCCTGCTTGCGTTGTGTGTGCCACACACATATTTGTGTGGCACATGTGCTAGGGGGTCACATTGTATGTTCGAAGTCATGTTCGGTGTTGTAGGCATTTGACACAGTCTACACACGCTTGTCATGGTGTTGGGGGATGTCTTCTTCTTGCATTCCCTAGGTTGTGGTGTGCTGGTTGTGTCATGCATTGTCCATCCTATGGGTGGGGGTGGTAGTGGTGGTAGGCATCCTGCCCCCCTGGCTAAGGGTGGTAGTAGTGGTAGGCATCCTGCCCCCCTGGCTGAGGGTGGTAGTAGTGGTAGGCATCCTGCCCCCTGGGTGAGGGTGGTAGTAGTGGTAGGCATCCTGCCCCCCTGGGTGAGGGTGGTAGTAGTGGTAGGCATCCTGCCCCCCTGGCTAAGGGTGGTGGTGAGGCATCCAGCCCCCTGGGTGAGGGTGGTAGTAGTGGTAGGCATCCAGCCCCCTGGGTGAGGGTGGTAGTAGTGGTAGGCATCCTGCCCCCTGGGTGAGGGTGGTAGTAGTGGTAGGCATCCTGCCCCCCTGGGTGAGGATGGTAGTAGTGGTAGGCATCCTGCCCCCCTGGCTAAGGGTGGTAGTAGTGGTAGGCATCCAGCCCCCCTGGCTAAGGGTGGTGGTAGGCATCCTGCCCCCTGGGTGAGGGTGGTAGTAGTGGTAGGCATCCTGCCCCCCGGGTGAGGGTGGTAGTAGTGGTAGGCATCCAGCCCACCCTGGGTGAGGGTGGTAGTAGTGGTAGGCATCCTGCCCCCCTGGGTGAGGGTGGTAGTAGTGGTAGGCATCCAGCCCACCCTGGGTGAGGGTGGTAGTAGTGGTAGGCATCCTGCCCCCTGGGTGAGGGTGGTAGTAGTGGTAGGCATCCTGCCCCCCTGGGTGAGGGTGGTAGTAGTGGTAGGCATCCTGCCCCCCTGGGTGAGGGTGGTAGTAGTGGTAGGCATCCTGCCCCCTGGCTAAGGGTGGAAGTAGTGGTAGGCATCCAGCCCCCCTGGCTAAGGGGTGGTGGTAGGCATCCTGCCCCCCTGGGTGAGGGTGGTAGTAGTGGTAGGCATCCTGCCCCCTGGGTGAGGGTGGTAGTAGTGGTGAGGCATCCAGCCCACCCTGGGTGAGGGTGGTAGTAGTGGTAGGCATCCTGCCCCCCTGGGTGAGGGTGGTAGTAGTGGTAGGCATCCTGCCCCCTGGGTGAGGGTGGTAGTAGTGGTAGGCATCCTGCCCCCCTGGCTAAGGGTGGTAGTAGTGGTAGGCATCCAGCCCCCTGGCTAAGGGTGGTGGTAGAGCATCCTGCCCCCTGGGTGAGGGTGGTAGTAGTGGTAGGCATCCTGCCCCCCTGGGTGAGGGTGGTAGTAGTGGTAGGCATCCAGCCCACCCTGGGTGAGGGTGGTAGTAGTGGTAGGCATCCTGCCCCCCTGGGTGAGGGTGGTAGTAGTGGTAGGCATCCTGCCCCCCTGGGTGAGGGTGGTTGTAGTGGTAGGCATCCTGCCCCCTGGCTGAGGGTGGTAGTAGTGGTAGGCATCCTGCCCCCTGGGTGAGGGTGGTAGTGGTGGTAGGCATCCAGCCCCCTGGGTAAGGGTGGTAGTAGTGGTAGGCATCCAGCCCCCTGGGTAAGGGTGGTAGTGGTGGTAGGCATCCTGCCCCCTGGGTAGGGGTGGTGGTGCGCATTCAGGCCCCTGTGTGCATATGTGGCATTGGTGATGGGCATCCCGCCCCTATGGTGCTGCTGTTGCTGGTGTAAGTATATTCTGCATCCCTCTGTGTGTGTGTGATGTGTCGTGTACGTGTTGTATGTGTTTTGTGGTTGGTGTCTGGCTTACCTTCTGCGCCGTACGCGTCCGTGCCTGTTCCGGTAGTATATGTAGAATATTGGTATGATCGGGACGAAGGGATTCATGGTTGGTTCGTGTCGTTCGTCCTTCTCGTTGCTTCGCGTCGTCCTCGTCGCTTCGCCTCGTCCTCGTCGCTTCGCGTCGTCCTCGTCGCTGCCGTGTTCGTCTCGTAGCCGTGGGTCGTGTTGTGGCGCGAATCGGAGCTTATGTGCGCCTCTCCCGGATGCTTTGACGTGCCGTGCGTAGCGACGGGTTCGGCGCGTACGGAAAGCGCATCGTACTTGTCCGGCCGGACGGGGCTGCATTTTTCCTTCCGTGCGACTCGATTCGGCGTTTCCGGATTCGCCTCGGTCGGAGAACAGGACCTGGTTTGGGTGAGTACGGCTCGGCCGGATTCTTTGCTGTTGTGCGCATCGTACTTGCTCGTTCGGTGTGCTGTACGGATCGGTCAGGAAACAGGCTTTCGCATGGCTTTTTTCCCGACCGAATGGTGTTGGGTGCGCCTCCGACCGAGATCGGAATCGGCCCCTAAATATGTAATCTCAAATGTGATCTAGAATCCTTCTCTGTATCCAGTAAGTCTTTGATAACTCCAGACAAAAGCACAATCAGTTCTAATTTTCTGTCAACAAAGTTCTAGCTGCAGCAACTTAGGGCATATCAGCAAGGGCTGGTGATAATTATCGCTCAGCGCTCTTAGCGTGAGGATAATTATCGCTGGCCAACTCTGAAATTTATCACGGAGATAGCGTGCTATCAGCAACGCTTATCTCCAAAGCGATAAAATTCAGAGCGCAAACTACCAACTGTGCGATTATCGCTGGAAATCCAGCGATAATCGCACAACTTTGGCGATAGCTTGCTGATAGGGCTACACATACTTAGCCATGATATCCACCTTCCATAGGATATCATGGCTAAGTCAGTTTCAAAGCAGGCCTAAGGAAAGTAGCGATAACAGAGGTTATCGCTACTTTTCTTGTCGCTATGCTTCTTTGCGTGAGGCTTGATAATAGGAGAAATGTCGCTTAGCGACATTTCTCCCGTTATTCTGGGGAGGAACGCCCACTTTGCATCTCATTAGAGATGCAAAGCTGGGCGATAAGAGAAAGGGCGAAGAAGCATGGATTCACGCGTTAGCGTGTCCTTGCTAATAGGGCGTTAAAATTATCGCCGCTTTTCGTCCGAAAACGGACGCTAAAGCGGCGATAATTTTAACTCCGGCCCTTGCTGATATGCCCCTTAGTTTCACAGTTGCCTAGCAAAGACAATCTGACTCACAAGGGATTTCTTCTTTATGGATCTATGATAGCCACCATAGATCTATGATGGCCACCACCATTGCAAGTCTCATGAGAATCCCTCGGCTCTCTGGGATATGTAGTTTGTCTTGACTTCACTTTTGTATTTTGCATAGCGTAAACATCACAGCACCTCTAATCTGTACTTCTTCACCATAGGAGATCAGTGTTATGACTTGAACCCATGGGTTGAAGACACCTAAATCAAACCCAGACACCAGAAGAAGCCCACATTACAGCAGACAAAATAAAGTGCCATAATTGTTTTGTACTGCTCAGGACATAACCTTGTTTTGTGATGTATTAATGCCTGTTAAGTAATATGGAGACAGTATTGTGCAGGTACAATAAGAGTTCACCATTACAGGTGCCAACACTGAAACACTCTCACCGGATGGATGGATGAGGAGACAAAAAAATAATTCTTAATTTCTTTACTCTTACATTCTAGATAAAAAGTGACACATTAAGATCATATATTACGATGCAGCAATAAGATTGGCACATGCTGCAAATTGTCCCAATGACCATGATACTTTAAAAATAAATCAAGTTATTACATTATCAGGCATTTGACCAATCTGTATTCCTTTGCAGAATTCAGTAAATCATTAGCGCTGCACTTTGCCACGTGTAGCTGCTTGTCCCTCGACTGCTGCACCTCCACAGTTCATTATGATGCTGAAGATGTACATGGATGTGTTACACCTGAACTGAAACCTATTTGGGCTAGATTGGAGCATTACCCCCAACACCTCAGCTGGCCTAAGGAGAGCTAATGCTATGTTCCCTTTGACGATAGCCATGTGTGGTGATGGCTTTGTTCTGTCAAACAGTGGCATTAAATGCACTTGCAAGTCAGATTACCCTTTCACCCAGATCCCCTGGGGACTTTCTCAACCCATTGGAGAGTCACTATATGGTATCCTTGTCCAGCCCTATAGATATCGGACAGTGATGACTTTAACTCTGGGGTCTCCAACCTTTTTTGTAACAGGAGCTAATTATGTTCAATAAAAGTTATTCTGAATTAGTAATAGTGTTCACCTCAGACAAGATTCCATTAGTGGAACCATATGATGACCTCTGTGCATCGGCCAGGTTTTCCAGCAGTAGTGTAAATAATGTAAAAAGGCTTTGCCAATTTGGAATGTTTTTACATGGGTAATACATAAAAGCCATAGCTAAATTGCCACCGGCACTAAAGTAGAAATATTTGTAATTAGTCTCTCCAACACCATACGATTTATTCCTCAATTATCAGATTTAAATATATTTTGGAAATTCAAACATTTTTCTCCGTATCAGTTTATGTTACTGAAAAGACACACATTTTCTTCTTGAATACACATTTTTAGATTTTGTCATGCATATATTATCTCAGCCCAGCAAAAGTTTTTGATTTAGTAGGCAGGGTAATACTCAGGAGAGCTACTTAAAAGTAGCTAGAGAGCTACCAGTAGCTCACGAGCTACTCACAGGAGAAGCCTTTTTTAAATAGTCTAGAATTGTTTCTTCTAACTGTGCAGTGAGCAGCATAAGAAGGGATACAGTAGGTCCTGATGAATGCACTGGGATTAGGGTCCTGAAACATGTCGACCCTGCATTGCAAGGGTGTTTGACACTATAGTTTTTAATGTGTATGGAAGGAAGTTAGTAAAGGCATCAATACTTAGCTTTCTATAATATTTTAATTGATTGATTTCCATTTTTGACTACTTGAAAGTTGTCAAACAATAAACAACACAAGGAGTACTTACACCACAACATGGTATAACACAGGAAGCACTCAGTAGGGGCATTCCGGTTAAGGTGGGAACACCTGTACATTGCCAACCAGTGACAGTGGTAATGTAGCCACAGTAAGGGGTAGTTCCATATGTATTCTATACGCATATATCTTGGTTTTGTTACTGATGAGTGCACTGGCACACAAGAAGTAGGAAAAGCAGGCAACCTGCCAGCATCCCTACCAACACAGCTAGGTATCCATGCCCACTAGCAATGCCTGTTCACTTCGCTGAATGTGTCAAGGCTTAGAAATCAGATAAAAAAATATATTACATCATTATAGGCCTTTTGATTCGTTCTTAGAGCTCCATAGAGGATGCTAAATAATTGTAACTACCTGCAGCTGCTGGCAATAACAGCTGATAATTGCAAAGCCATATTTTATGGGTGAGTGAACCGTGAAACCTCTATTATTGATAAAAGCTAAGAGTCTATTAGCACTTCTTCACTTCCCTGCAGTGCCTGTCTGCACACTTGTCTCAACTTTTTAACCACACAGGGGCTTATTCTCAAGGATCTATCGCCGAGTCATCGGAACTTTATCACAGCCAAAGTCACGATAAATTTACCGCCCCATTCACAAGCTGGTGCAAACAGCCGACACCACCAGTCTACCTGCGATAGCAGCCGCAAAAAACATCGCCACGGATGACCCCGGCAACTATCACTAATGAGATGCAGAGTAGGCGTTCCCGTGCAAAAAGCCGCAACAACACCACACCTCAACATTCTCAAAGACCAGCCAGATCGGCGATGAGAACACAAAACATGCGATAATGCGCGTTAGCTGCAGGAAATTAACACCTGCTCTGACCTTGTGCAAAGTCGGACTACAACCTGCACCATCAAAGGGAGCACAGCCCAGAGCCACACCTGAAGAACAACAGATGCCATGGAGCCAACGATCATGCAGCTCGGACACCCAAGAGGGCCCCAGCACCCACCGCCACCCGCCCCCGTACCACCCCCCCCCCTGGGTCCCCACCCCGGGCACCCCCCACCTCCCCCGGACCAAGAGATTGCACATCAACGTCACGAAATCATGCAGAAAATCTTCGCCTGATGCCGCAGAATCACAACAACTAACAGTCATGTGAGTACAGAAAAAGCAGAATCAATCATTCACCATTGAGAGTTCAAACAAAATATCACAATCAAATTTCACACCAAACAACTATTTGGAAGAATCTTGGCGGGTCATCCCTGGACAATCTGTAAGTGACAGCCTGCAAGACAATAACCCAGATAAGAAGGTGTGTCAGGCACTCATCAAAGGACAGAGAGAGAGAGAAAGAGAGAGAGAGAGAGACTGAACTAGGCGCGCAAGGACAATCGGGCCCTTGGCACATACATGCCAACTGTTGCGTGTGTCTCGCAATTGGTGCACCCAAAATCCAAGGCCTGGCAACAATTTCAGCGCGAAGGCCACATCACATTTCAGAAATGCAAGCAGTAGTCAGACTAAAATCAGGCATGAAAGCTCCTTTGTCTCAATACACAAGGCGGAAGGACATACGAACCTCCGACCTTGGTCTCCAATGCGCCCGGCACCCCCTGAGTGAGATACCATGCCAGACTCTGGCGACTCCCACACCACGAACTGCGCTAAAGAAAGAGCAACGTGTCCACACCCCACACACACTTGTCCCTGCTCGAGCTACACCTGCATGGCATGCCCCCAACACATCGGTAAAAAAGACAACCCATACGTCCAAACGTTGAACACACATACGATTCATTACTCCGAGCTGTGGCATATCGTCCACAGAACTGCCGGTGGTACGAGACCAACAAACGCAATGGCTGGCAATCCCGGGCACATGCACAACCCCAGTCACGTGGAACTGTACCGTGCACGAATGCTGCATCTGTTGGGAGCTCTGCCAATGGCAGTTTTGCGAATCAGTTACCGTCTGAGTTTCCGGCTTGCGTACGTCACATGCGTCCAGCCAGGGTTCCACTGTCGATCATGCACATTCGAGTGGCCCATGGAGGTCTGTCTATCCAACACAACGGTAGCTGAACTGGATTACGACTTGTGTGTGCGCCCCCTGTTGGCCCACGAACAGGAGTGCAACCGGGATACCCGGGCATGGGATGCCTTGATATGTGGTGTCTGTGCCGGCAGCAGTGGATGGGAGATTGCACAAGTCATCGTGTGCAGTGACCACATCGAGGCGCTCCCCTATTGGGCTGTGTTGCGGATTGGTGAAACTGCGTGGTCGGAGCACATCTGTCCGGACCAGTTAATGGATTGGCTCTCCCTCGTGTGCCTTGAATTCGAGAACGACATACTTCTGGAACTGATTGCCTATGAAGCAGCGCTCGCATTCATGAACGAGTAACTACCTTCCTGCAGCCACAATTGATTGACACCCAGAGCACAGGTCCCAACAGCGTGTTGCATCGTGGAGGAATGGTCCCATAAGCCAGTACAACAGTGGACATGTCTGCATTCGCTCGGACTCAGAATGCATGTGCGTGCACCTACGCGTGTTGTCACACACCTGTGCAAGGTGCTGCAGCCCCATGGGCGGAGCTGCACAGCGTCGTTTGGCAAGGTTCCTAAATCTGACATACTGCTGGAGGGAGACTACACACATGGCAATGTAGCACGACATGTGACCTTGTTGGTCCCTTTCACCTGCTCACTGTCAGCAGAGCACACAGTCGGCGCCGTCTGGTGGTACAGCTCCATGCAGATCCCATGGGCTGTGAGTCGTGTCCCCTGACACGGGGCAATGAGCAGACGCCAAACATCACATGACTCGACCAGCAAGGCAAGGTGGGCTGAGACCGTTGCCAACCGTAAGGATATGTGTTCATTTTTGCCACCCCATTCCTTGCACCTCAACACGTTCCCATTCTGCCTGTAAGTGTCTTAAGCATTTGTCTGCCTGTTGTGGCCCATCACTTGCCCGTACTGACATGCACATGTTAATAAAGTCTACACAACTTCACCAGTGCACATCTGTGATGAGTGTTGATTAGTATGACAAATCGTGTGCCTCAATGAGCATTGTCCGTACACAGGGAGGGACAGACTGCCTCTGGTACATAGGTGGTGAATCCCTATTGGCAGCTCCACCTCTGTGAGCCAGACATTGTGTTTGGATTAGTTGCTGGTAGACCTGTGCTCTTACGTGTCTTCAGCAATGTGAGTATGGTGTCCAACTTCTTGCCATGTGGATCAATATGATCCATTCAAACAGACTGTGTCCACACTGATGTGTGTGAGTACGTCATGCGAAGAGATGTTCTGTAGCCACATGCGATGGGGGACACTACTTCAGGCGGGCTACCGATTCTGACATTTACACACACAGCCCTGTGTGATACATGGACGTGGGGCTACGTTGGGGGATGCGAGATTGTTGTTCATGTGCAATGAGGCCACAGCTAGTTCACACCTTCACATTCAACTAATTGGCCATGTGGGTCAGGCTCAAACATGCGCATTGATGACATTTACCAGGGTGTACCTTTTAGTGGAATCAACGTCCCTATATTCCTCCGTACTTGTACACGTGAGTGAACATAGACATGACACATCTGTGTGATTTGGAATGTTTATTCACATTCTGGGGAGTCCCGGAGCTGGAGGGGTACATGGCCAGTTCAAGCCCACATTAAGTGGTTGCCCAGTGGTGGGCCAACCAGAGTCCTTGGGGGAATGCAAAGTTAATCTGAAGAGGAAGAGTACAGTCCTCAGCCAGATTGCTGTGTCATTGGTACAAGAGCAGATATGGCAGTCCATGTCGGGGTCCAGGTGAATGTCGCAGAGTGTTCCGGGGGACAGTGGGAGGTGTTGTTCCAGGGCATGATGCATAGGACTGAACCATGCAGGGACAGGCCATGTGGCGGGTACGGATGCTACTGCCTCCTTCCTCACACAGTCATTACCATCCACATCTTACTCCTCTGTGACGTCTTCTTTGTCCGGTGTGTCAGGTGTGTTTGGTGGTGTTATGGCTGCATCACTGTGGGCCACTGACACATCAGGGTGCGGAGGTGTAATGGCCGCATCACTGTGTGGCAATGACACATCATGGGTCGGAGGTGTAATGGCCGCATCACTGTGTGCCAATGACACGTCAAGGGGTGGAGATGTGTGTGTCGAAGTGCCTGCAGCAGTCATCTGGTACAGGCTCTGTGGCAGCAATGGCAAGATGAGGATCTGCAAGGCCTGGAAGATCCCAGATACATGTCGCTGGTGTTCAGCCGTGGCAGCCCTACTTCCAGCCTGCACCCTCTCCATGGTCTCCATTGTCCTCCGCATCTGTGCCAACTCTGTGCTGTCATCGCTGGAGCCTGTCTGACTAGACAGTTCTTGTATCCAAGTAATGGCCCCAGCGAGGTCAGCCAGGGATTGTCGGTGAGCATGGTGCGGACAGGGGGTGTCCATTAGGGACTGTACGTGGTCCCTGATGGGACTCAGACACCCACGTATGGCATCGAGTTTGGCTGCCACGAGGTCGAAACCCACCCGCAGCAGATCAGCCTACTCCTCCTGGCACGCTAACACACGCAGTTGGAATTCCATGTGTTGGTCGTGTGGGTCCTGTGGGCCAGCCGTGGTGGTGTGTGCTTCCTGCTGTGTGGTCTGTGCAGGGTGTGGGCTCACCGCGATGCAACTGGGCTGCCCTGCTCCTGGGGATGGGGTGCGGAGGCTGTCCACGAGCCTTTGGAGGGTATCTGGGCAAATGTGCAGGGTGTCCCCTTCATCATCACTGTAGAGACGTGTGGTCTGCTCTGCAGGAGGTGTTGATTGTCCCTCTGCAATGTAACGGTGAGATGCAGGTTAACAGTGTGTTCCATGTATGTTCACGCATTGTACATATTTACATACAGACTGCATGACAATGTACATTTTGACTGTTTTGGAGGAACTGGCGATTTGATGGGAGACAGTGGACATTTCGACTACATGACGGATGTGAGGTTGTACTCGTACATTGTCATCTCACAGTGTCATGCAATGCCAGATGTGATTGGCCATTTTCTATGCACGAGCGGCACCAGTTGTGTCCTCTGTCCTGTTGTGTAAGTGTTGCACTTTGTACCACATTGTCGTCAATGTTGATGTGCTGTGATTGCTATGTGTGTGTGCTGCCTTGTTGGCGAGTCGGCCCTGCAGCTCTGATTTGGCGGCCCCTCATCCCTTTGAGTCGGTGTGCCTTTGACTTGTGTGCTTTTCGGGTGCTGTGATGTTTGCGAGTTGGGTCATTTATGCTCTTGGACATATTTTGTACTCTTGTGCATTGTTTGTCTGCAGATGTGTTTTTGACGTCATGGGTTGTAGGTGCACGTGGATGTGTCAGAGTGTGACCTGCTCCTTTACGGATGTGGTCCACACTCAGCCACCTCAAAGTCGTCTTGTGCACCATGTCATGTATTGTGACTGCAGCCATGCTATCTGTCATGCAGTGTCACTTGCATAGTCCATGTGGCTCTGGATTCAGCACATGTGCATGGGTAGGTTGTGGCATTGGTGATATGGAGGGGGGCCTATTTGTGCACATTGTGGCCGGGGGCCTACTTGGTGTTTCTAAGTGTGCTGCAGTGTGCCAAGGGTATCAGGGACATGTTCCACACTCATTGTGTGTGTGCAGTGTGCTGCACATGATTGTGCATGTGTGCCATTGTGCGCATCTCCCTCCGTCCCCCCAGGCCCTGGTCGTTACTCACCCTGTTGCTGTTGGGTCAGGTCATATCGAGCTGTGTCCAGTCCACCAACTCCTTGCACCGTCTCCGCACTGATGACTGTGGCCACCATTTCCTCCAGCTCATCCAGCTCCTCCTGTGGCGCAGGAGTCCCACCTCCAGTCACCTTTGCTGCCTTCCTGTTGGCAGTGAGTTTCTCCTTGGTTTGGCTGTGCACTTCATGCCAGCGCCTCTTGACCTCCTCCATTGACCTCCTCGACACTCCGACTGCATTCACGTTGTTGACGATGGACTGCCATATTTCCGTTTGTGTTGCCAATGACGTAGTGGAGGTGAACAGTTGTTGGTAGTGTTCTATCACCTCCGTGATGATGATCCGGTCTTCCTGCGGACTGAACCCCGTCTTCCTCTTCCTCTTCTCCTTGCCCTTCCCCGAGCATGGGGTTCCTGGCTGGTCCTCCATGGGGCTTGTGGGGTTTGGGTTGTCCTCTGCACTCGGTCCGGGTGCATCCATGGTGCTACGCAGTTTGATTTGGTTTTGGTGTGTTCTTTTGTTTTCCTTTTATGGTGCATTTTCCCGCATGACGCGTGGGAATTGCAGGCCTGTGGCTGGTTTTCGCTGATTTTTGTATCATGCTTGGCCTCATCGCTGCTTTTTTTGCGTTCGTGTTTCGCATTTTTGCGGCGTCACGTTGACTTCATCGCGGACATTTGACGCGTTATCGTGAGCCTATTGCCGGCTTGGGAATGCCGCGTTACCACAGTGTTATTTTCCCGCGATAGACTGCGATGTGGAGAGTTGCGTTAAGCTACTTTTGCGGTAGTTATCACACGTTCTTGAGAATATCCCCCACAGACTTTCTGGCCGGTTTCCCCATAGTGCACAACGAAAAAGCAGGAACAGTGATGGCTCATCATGGCGCGCGCTCCGTGATCACCAGATCGCTCTTCACCGTCACTGTAATACCCACGCGTAGTGTCTCCCCTGGGGAAAGTATCTTCGTATGACGCCACATTTCTGACGTGCCCCCTCCTGAGCCATTTTTTTTCACAAAGCGGGCATTGAAACAGAAATGGCAACAAAGAAGTCCAAAATGCCTGATAGAAAATACAGCATCGCCGGAAGTGCAAAACAGGAAAACCGTGAACTTTAAGATTTATAAAAATAGAGTTGCGTGAACTTCTGCTCGGAATATCTGAAAGGACAAATAGAGTGTTTTACAAATTAATGCCTCTTAGCATCCTAGTCTCTGTTAATGTTCTCAGTAGGGTGCTAATCTTCTGTCAAAAGCGCAATAGAGAAGGAACTCTTTCAGTTCTGCCACCCTTAAAAAAGTATTTTTGGACTTTTGTAGACAATAAGCATTATGTATAAGCGAACCAGTAGTTACTGTTAAATACGATATCCTCGTTAGATCGGCAAACCTGTCTAGCAAATTAATTGAAACACCAAGGCAACTGTAGAAACTGCTATAAAGTAATATAAGGTATATATAAAGTAATAGTGTGACGCTAATTAATACGTACCATACCTTTATTTTGTACGTATTTTGTTGGTGCTCTTTTTAATGCTATTTTCCTGGTGAAATGGAATTTATTTCCAGGGCCTACCAAAGTACTTTCCTTGGAACAGAATATATTTTTTAGCACGATGCATTGCACACCTACATCTGACGGGTTCTTTCAACACTGTCTGAGGAAGAAAGATGTATTCGTCTCATCTTTGACATTCAAACAATAAAGAAACTGACCACTATAAAACGAAAGCCAATAAAGGACAGGACAGGCAGTGTTTGTTGCTCTCTGAATTGTCTGCTATCAAATGTGGTGTGTCTCAAAGGACCTGTAAAGTCCTTTGAAAAGACGGTCTTCGTATCTTTTCAAGTGATTTTTATGTGTAAGTCCTACTGAAATCAAAGGATTCAGTCAAGGGCTTCAAAGAGAAGAAAATGATTAATTTCTTCAGCTAAAGATTCTAGGCACTTAAAGGTGCATTTAAAAGAGTACTTTTATGCAGAGCTGAAATTGCTTTTGGAAACATGCAACTCTTATTTGCCAAAGGCCTACAAACAGTCGCTCCTTTTACCAATATCAGAGCAAAAATTGTGATTAAGGGTTTGGCTGAAGCATTTTAAAAACAGAAGGGGTAAGATATATGGGCGCTAATCCCTAGAGACTACCGACTTATTCTGTGGTAATTCCTTTAAATTATTACTTAAAGAAGGAGAGAAAAAGAGCCAGAAAAAAATGAAAAGTAAGAAAGAAAAAATGAAAAAGAAAAGAAGAAAAAAAGTTAAGAAAGAAGGATAGAAAC
Organism: Calotriton arnoldi; assembly: GCA_963921515.1. Taxonomy (NCBI): domain Eukaryota; kingdom Metazoa; phylum Chordata; class Amphibia; order Caudata; family Salamandridae; genus Calotriton; species Calotriton arnoldi. Next base: position 357,449 of record CAWUFW010013720.1, read on the forward strand.
AAACACAGAAACAAGGAAAGAAGGAAAGAAAAAACAAATAGAAAAATTGAATTAAAAAACATATTTCAAAACTGACCCTTTCAAATATGCCTTTCGACCTTTTAAATCTACTTCTACTGCTGTTATTGAGTGGGGGGAAAGTCTGTGGCAAGGTGAGCCTGCCAATAGTGCTGCTCTGTTCATCGCAGGTCCAGCATTCATGAGACTGTGTTCCCTGGTGTCTCTTTGGCTTTACAAGTACTGAATTAAACTGACTCCCCCGTTCCCAGTTACAATACACACAACATCCCCGTGGGTGGCGGCCATAACTGCCACCATCATGGTTGCACCAACAATCAAAAAATCAAAGGAGGGAGTGAAGAGGAAAAAGGTAGAATCGTCCTCCTTTTGATACTGTTATCTAACATAGGGATTCTACCATGTATTATGTGAATATATATGCACCCATGTGTGTGCTGCTATTTTTATTTTTATTTTTATTTGAAGTGTCTAGTCATACGTGAAAAATGGTGCAAAAGGATCAGAGCTCTTTCTCTCAATTTGTGGGAAGGGCAATGTTTCAAAAAATTGTAAAATACCCCTCACACACTGAAACCTGATTCAGTGTCATGCTTCATCATTGGGGTCTTCCCGCCCCTCTACGGGACGGGGCGTGCTACGACTTACGTAGACGCCTACGTAAATAAAAATAGCAGCACACACATGGGTGCATATATATTCACATAATACATGGTAGAATCCCTATGTTAGATAACACCATCATGGTTGCACCAAGAGATTAGCGATGACCGCGGACATGGCTGCCAGTCGCTCGACAACAAACACTTTTGTTTGGCCTGGTGCAGTTTGAAAAGGAATGACACCGTGAAGAATGATCAGCCATCCAAAACTGTGTGACCGGTACTTAGATACCTGTCTCACTGATAAATTGCCCAAACTGACGTGATATACATTAGGAAAGAATCTTCAGTCATCTCCTGTATACGAGCTGCCATGCAAACAAACTTACCAATTGTACCTAACTTGCTCACCTCTCAGCTCCAGCACCATTAGAAAACCATGGATTGTCTTGGAGGCGGAATGGAGGTCGAGGACAGTTATGACGGACATGACAATTCCAGTGTTCGAGGCCACCAATACTTTATATAAGCAAGCCAGTATCACCCTCTTAGACATTGAGGGGCAGATTTACAAGCCTCTTGCGCCACTTTTGCGTCACTTTTCCCATGTTAAAAGTGACGCAAAAGTGGCGCAAGGGGTTTGTAAATCTGCCCCTTAGTAGGCACTTGATAGAGTTTCTTGGCCGTTTTTATGGGCTACCTTGAGAACAACTGAATTTGGTGAGAAAGTGAGAAATCATCTTGGACTGACTGTCTTTCCTGTTCGTACGGGAGTAGAATTCACTGGTTGCATTAGGGACACACTTTTTACCCTAGGCTGTCCCTCTATTTATGAGAAGCCAAAAGATATTTGTAAAAATGACAAAAGGTGGGTTAAGGAGTGTCTTTTATCTCCCAGAAGAGATCAGAGGGAGGGTAGGGAATGAATGAAGCCCACAGGTAGAGAATACTGTCTTTTACAAACTACACAGGCGGCGGATTTTTATTTGAGCCTGGATTCCGGTACTTGAGAACGTTTACTGTTGTCCTGATTTAGGCTAGGCTCAATTAGGTGGCTACTGTGTTTCCGGTAAGGACAGCTTGCTCCCTCTGATATATACATATGCCTGTGTAATGAGGTGTCTCCCAAGACCCTGCTGCATTTAATTTTCTTTTGTAAAATTTATCTCCCATTTACTAAACGTTATTTATTGCCCGTGCTACGCAAATTTAAATTCAGCAAGTGAAGAGTGGTATTGATTTACTTGCAGCAATTAGATTGCTCTGACGTATACATAGCAGTAGGCTCTTTTTAAAATGCGCACTACAATCGCGTAATTCAATGATGTTTTAGCATGTGGCTTTATAGATTTATATGACCGGTAACTGTTTTTTATCATGTTCATTACTTTTAAATGCTTTTTATTATGTATTTGCTCATTTATGTCGTAATTACTTATGATTTTGTGTGTTATATTGGGTCTTTTATGATCTGCTTTTTAAGTGATCGAATAAAAATTAAAGAGAAAGTCTTGAATTGAGTCAAGGTGCTCTATAAAAACCCTAGTGAAAGACTGGTTCTTTCAGTAGAGATCTTTGAAGTATTTTCAATCAACGGAGGTACTCTTCAAGGCCGACCACTGTCTCCATTAATGTTCACTATTGATATAGAACCCTATTGCATCGGATAATAAAGAAATAAATGTACTATTCCTATCGATCTTAATAGGGTAGAAGTTCAAATGACTGCTTACGCTGATGACATGGCAGTATACTCTGCATATGTTACTCAAGCTATTTCTGACATTAAAGTCAAATTAGCTCGCTTTGGCTAGTTTCAGGGTATAAACTGTATACACACAAAACACAAAGGGCCTGATTACGAGTTTGGTGGTGCAGTGCCAGGTCCGCCCTGCTGTCGCACTGCCAAACCAGTGGTTGGGCTGCCCGCCAAATTACGAGTATTTCTCTTGTCTGGCTGGCTATTATTTTACGTTCCCACTGCGGTGCCTCTAAAATGGGCCCACAATGGGAACGCCAAAAACAGTTCTGAACCAGCATGGACTGTAAAGTCCATGCCATGCAGACACTGGTGGGCATGCACATAGGGGGGCACATATGGTGCTGCCCTGTGTGTATCCGTACGGCGTGAGGCACCTTTGAAACCGCCATAAAACCGCGGCGGAGAGGAAACTGGCAATATGCTTGGCAAGCATATTGCGGCCTCCTGACAGCTGCAACACCGGCAGGGCACGGTGGTTCCCTGGCGGCTGCGGCAGAGCAATGGCGGTCCGACCGCCCTAATTGTAATAGGGCAGTCGGAAGATCGCTACCACCGTGCCCCCACTCCAGACTCGTAATTAGGCCCAAAGTATTTTGAATCATAAGATAGAAAAAATGGATGATCGTCTAACTGATGTTGCAGCTGTTTGGGTGATATAATTTGATTAAATTACGAGGTCTCGTTAAAGTAGTGTATATTTAAAATGAGCAATTGGCACAGTTTATGGGCTAGCCACATTGGACGGTGCAATATTGTGAAGATGAATATCCTCAATCAATCAATCAATCAGGGAATTGTAAGCGCGCTACTCACCCATGAGGGTCTCAAGGCGCTGGGGGGGGGGGTCAGCAGTTCCGGTCAGTCGAAGAGCCAGATCTTGAGAGTTTTCTTGAAGGTGTTCAGGGAGGGGGCGCGTGTGATGTCGATCGGGAGCTCGTTCCAGGTCTTGGCCACGATGTAGGAGAAGGATCTTCCCCCTGCTTTGGCTCTGCGGAAGCATGGGGTTTCGGCGAGGACGAGGTTTGCTGATCGGAGGTTTCTTTTGGGTACGTGGAGGGTGATTCTGTTGTTGAGGTATTGGGGTCCGGTGTTGTATACGCATTTGTAGGCGTGGGTGAGAATCTTGAAGGTGACTCTCTTCTCAACGGGGAGCCAGTGGAGCTTCCGTAGGTGTTGGCTGATGTGCTCGTGTCGAGGGATGCCAAGGACGAGTCTGGCGGCGGTGTTCTGTATCGTCTGGAGTTTGCGGAGTAGAGACTTGTTTATGCCGGCGTAGAGGGCGTTTCTGTAGTCCAGCCTGCTGGTGATGAGTGTGTGGGTGACTGTCTTCCTTGACTCGGGGGGATCCATTTGAGGGTCTTGCATAGGATGCGGAGGGTGTTGAAGCAGCTGGAGGTGATGGCGTTGACCTGTCGGTTCATGGAGAGGGAGGAGTCGAGTACGATGCCGAGGTTTCTGGCATGGTCGTGGGGGTCGGTGGGCTGCCGAGGGCGGTAGGCCACCAGGTGTTGTCCCATGCTGATGGGGTGGTTCCAAGGACTAGGACTTCTGTCTTTTCAGTGTTGAGCTTTAGGCAGCTGTTTGTCATCCAGGCTGCGACGTCCTGCATTCCTTCTTGGAAGTTGAGTTTATATGGGGCAGAGCTCTGGGGGTTTGGGAAACTAGACGAGTTACTTGCATCTGAAAACAAATTTTTAAGATCAATTTGTTAACTCCCCCAGAGCACCCCCCTGCACCCGTTGCGTCTGGATATGGGCAGAGCATCGATCATAGAAAAAGCACAGCTACGCCCCTTGCTTTTTTGGCATCGCTTGAAAACTAACACCGATCTACTCCATTACGCAGAGGCTCTCCACTCGATCACTTCAAGAAAATTGGCTGATTGACCGAGATGAAGGCTTTGATGACCTCTGTGGGGCTGGAAGGTCTGTGGGACACTAAAAATATAAAATGCTTACCTAGCAAATCATTGATCAAGAAACAATACTGGGGATGGGTAACGCAGTCTGCCATCTCTTATCCATCTTGGGGTCGTCTGACCCTCGACTTCATGGAGTTCAAAATAGAAGGATCTTTTGAGCATTATTTGGAGGTTATCACAAATCCACAGGACCGGAAGCTGTATATGCAGTTTAGATTTGGAACCCTCCCTGTGCACTCTTTTACTGCCTCCTGGCGCCAGCCCCCTCTCGCTACACAGCTCTGTCCGAGCTGTGATTTTGCTGATGAGACAATCAGCCACATCTTTTTTGTATGTCCCAGATATAGTCGCTTGAGAACCAGGTGGATAGCCCCTGTTTGTAGAAGGTTTGGAATCCGTTGCCACAAAAATGCCCTGCGCATTCTAAGGTCAGACTCAAGCACTCCAATAGTATGCGCAGTTGCTAAATTTCTGGGCAAAATGTGGATTTGTAGGAGGCACACAATGATTAGGTAGCAGACTCAACTCCCTCATTACCCCTTCTAAGAATGGTTTCTATATATGCAGACACTTATGATTGGTTGAGAGCCACCTCTAGCTCAGTACCCGCATGGCGGGTCGTGCCGTCCAATATGGACCGCATAGATCTTTGCTGGTACAGTTCTTATTGGTTTTCTCTCTTCCAACCCGCTTAAACACTCTGCATTAACTTTTGTTGGCAATTGATGAATTAGCTGTTTTAACCACCCTTATACCTCACAGCCCCATTTGCTCCCTAGTCACTAGTAACTTGACGGCCCTCACACCACTAAACAAGCATATCCTCTGATGTAAGATTTTAATCCCTTTTCTTTATTCCCTTTCCCAGTTAGTGGTTTTAACTAGTGAGGTAGGAATCACTCGTATTGTATGCATTTGCACTTTATTGTTCTTTTATGCTTTTATCATATAATTATGATGTCTGTTTTTATATATCATGAAGTAACTGACCACCCCACCATGTTACCACAGCCCTGTGGGGTTTGCCGCATCATCATTTTAAACTCTACCTAGCTTTCCCATGGAAAATTGTTTTTGTATATCTTGCTACTTTTATTCTGTATTTCTGATTTGTATGCATATGGCACTTTGATGGCCGCAATGGCCTAAATAAAGTTACTGATGATGGAAGTTGAGTCTGGTGGTGGCGGGGTCCTTGGTGAGGGAGAGGATGAGCTGGGTGTCGTCGGCGTAGGATACAATGCTGAGGCCATGTTGTCGGACGATGGTGGCGAGGGGGGCCATGTAGATGTTGAAGAGGGCTGGGCTGAGTGATGACCCCTGTGGGACTCCGCAGTTGATTTCCGTGGGTTCGGAGAGGAAGGGCGGCAGTCTGATCCTTTGGCTTCTGCCGGTGAGGAATGACCGAATCAAGTTGAGGGCGATTCCTTGTATGCCAGCGTTGTGTAGTCTGGCTATGAGTGTGCGATGGGAGACGGTGTCGAATGCTGCCGATAGGTCGAGTAGAATCAGGGCTTTCGGTGTGGCCTTGGTTGAGGAGGGTGCGGATGTCGTCTGTGGCGGTGAGTAGGGTGGTCTCTGTGCTGTGGTTGCTTCGGAACCCGGATTGAGACGGGTCAAGGACGGCGTTGTCTTCGATGAACCTTGTCAGTTCTGAGTTGACGGTTTTCTCAGCGACTTTCGCTGCAAAGGGGAGGAGCGAGATGGGCCGGTAGTACTTGAGGTCCGTGGGATCGGCTTAGGGCGTCTTGAGCAGGGGCCTGACTTCTGCGCATTTCCAGTCATTGGGGAAGGTGCCGGTCTCAAAGGTGGTGTTGATGGTGTGTTGTAGTTCGGGTGCGATGGCGGTGGCGGCTCTGTGGTAGATGTGTGGTAGGCAGAGGTCGGTGGGGGCCCTTGAGTGGATACCTTTCATGGTCGAGGCGGTCTCTTCGGCCGTGATTGGTGTCCAGGAGGAGATGCTGGGCTGGCTGGTGTAGCCGGAGGGTGGGCTGGCTGCGGAGTTGGGCGTATGGTCGTTGAAGTTGTGGTAGAGGTTTTTGATCTTCAGGTGGAAGTAGGCTCCGAGCTTGTTGCAGAGGTCTTGGGAGGGGGTGATGTATGTGGCTTCACTGCGGGGGTTGGTGAATTCCTGGATGACGCTGCAGAGTTCCTTGGAGTTGCTGGAGTTGGAGAGGATTTTATTGTAAATGAAGGTTCTTTTGGTCGTTCTGATGCGTTGGTGGTAGTCCGTCATGGCGTCCTTGTAGGTGGTGTAGTTTCCAGGTGTCTTGCTGCTTCACCAATTTTTCTCCAGGCGTCTGCAGGTGTGTCTGACTTCTTGGAGAACGGTGGTGAACCAGGCGGCTTTCCTGGGGCGATGTTTGTCGGGGTTGCGTAGCGGGGCGAGCTTGTCTGCGCAGTTTGAGATCCAGGTGTGGAATTCCCTGGCTGCGAGGTTAGCGTTGGTTGCCGCAATGGGGATGTCGCGGTTGAGAGTGGAGTTGAGTTGCTTGTTGGTTACTCTGCTCCAGTTCCTTCGCGGGGGCGCGGGGCAGGTTTGGGTGCCTTGGGTTTGTCGACGAGAAAGTGTACGCAGTGGTGGTCTGTCCATGGGGGTTGCGTGGTGTGGCTGAAGTAGACGCTGTTTCCTCATGAAGTATTTGTATTTTTTCTGGGTAATCCCACTCCTGGTCCCAAATTCTTTTTTTAACTGATCAGACTTAGTCATTTTCATTTTTATATGGGCGTACCAGAGGGCGCGAAGATCCATTCATTTTATTACGTTACCGCAGCAAAAGGGTGGCTGGACTCTACCTGACTTTAAAATGAACTTTTGGGCAACCAAAGGACAGTGTATCTGTCTATCTATCAATTAACTCTGGGTATGGATGCCAATAGTTGTTTTTATGAACATACAGATCACAATTATTTCAAATGTGTGAGGTTGAAAAGAATCCAAGATACCAGGAAAATACTGGGCGAGTGGTGTAATAGTTACAAAATCACTTTCATTAGTTCATACACGCCACTCTGGGGTCTCTCCTCTTTTCCCATTTTTTTCATGACTTTATTTGCTGTAAAATGACATAGAATTGGCCTTATGACCTTCAGTCAACTTTTTCAGGCAGTGCACTTTGAGCATTTTCTGATCTTAAATTGGGATTTATTCTGCCTTGACAAAGCTTTTATAAATATCTGCAAGTCCAGGATTATTTCAAAGGAAGTAAAAATGTATATACATGCTTAAAAGATCTGATTTGCTAGAATTAATATACTTATATAAGAATAGCATTTCTACCAAAGAATTCTATGCCATTCTGTTTAGTCCTGGAGAAGGCAACTTTGTAACTTTGGCTGAAAGATGGGCCGCCAAAATTGGGATGAGAGTTAACACATAGAGAATTGAGGAATCTTTTACTTGGTCAGGTTCTTACCCAGTTTCAGCCAGATTAAATGTACAACAATTCAAAACTGTATTTATGTGACATTACACCCCTGACAAGATATCTAAATGGAAAATTGGAGGGAACTCTAAATGTCTTCGATGCGGACTTGAGAATGCTGATATAGTACATGTGTTTGTCAGTTGCTCTTCACTCTGTGAATACTGGATGGAAATTGTAAGAGGTTGATCTGTCAGACAATAATGACATTGGGCTTACTGTAAGTAACATTATTTTGGGCACTGACCTGTGTATGCCTAGATGGAATGCAGCAATCTTATTTATTGCAATTGTCATAGCCAGCCTGTATATAGCCGAGGAGTGGAGGAATCAGCTTCCACGTTCAATGAGCAGCTAGTGTGCACTAATGTGCTATTAAAATGAAATTGCACCTGACATTCTTAAAGTAAAGGGAAAAAAGAGACATACAAGATTATCAGAAACTTGGGAACAATTTTTCGATTTGAACTACACTGATCAATTCTTTACTTTTTATTTTTCTACTCAGTTACATGTCCTAGTACCTAATGACATATAATTTATAATTAATTTAATTTAGTGTAATTTTATTAATGAATTCTTGTAGCGAACTGTAGCCACTGAAGCCCGTTTCTCCCAAAAACACATTAAAAAAGGTTTTTTGACCTTGTAGAAGGAGGAAATAGTAAATCATTTAAAATCTGTGAAAATAAATAACTATTTTCTTTCATATGTCCTTGTTTTTCATGTATTGCTCTAAGGATTAATTCCCTCATTATAATGGCCGGTTAAAAACTTATCAACCCTCCCTTTGGGAGAACATGAAAAACAAGCATTGGCAAAGCCGATAGGTCTGGCGTTTTCCACCTGCTTTTTGTCTTTGGTAATTCTTCTTTTGTTCTGTCATGTTTTTTGCAAATGTTTACTGTTGGGGAAGCTGCTTGGCCATCATCAATCTAAAAAAATAAAATTGGCTAAAGCTAAAAATGTTTTTTTTGGTCTCATAAAAGTACACTTTGCGATATTAGTTCCTGGCACTGGAAGGAACTACTTTGTGTGTGGATGTGCTCCTTGTGAAAGGGTGACATGCCATAACTCACGGTGCGGTCGGCCAATTGCTGAAGTGAGCTGACCCTTTGCCTTATGATGCACGGTCTAGAGGGTGGAAGAAAAATGTGCAACAATATAAACACAGATTAATGGATAAAGCCTGCCTGAAAACCCCTACAAGAAACTATGTTATACACATACTTCTAGTAACATCAAGAAGCCTTAGCTAACACCAGATCTAAAAAGCCAACAGGTCTGGTGCTGGCTCCCAGTCTTGCCTTTGCGAATCCTTTTTTTATGAACTTATTGAGGCCGAAAATATAGATGATTAGAGAGGGTTGAAAAGAAAGAGAAATAAAGAGGTTTGCAAAGGCAGATAAATAGGGTGAGGGACACAGATAGACAGACAGACAGACAGACAGACAGACAGATAGATAGATAGATAGATAGATAGATAGATAGAAAAGAGATAGATAGATACATAGATAGATAGATAGACAGATCGATAGATAGATAGATAGATAGATAGATAGATAGATAGATAGATAGATAGATAGATAAAGCGCAACATACAAGAGTCTTGAAACAAACTAGAACGTCAGACAAGCAGGACATACAGACTAGGTTGGTTTACTAGTATATATATATATATATATATATATATATATATATATATATATATATATATATATATTATCTACTGGCGGTCGCCAGTAGATAGTTATAGTTAGGACCTATTTTCCATAGGAAATCCACAACATTCTATTTGAAATAACTTTGGCGCCGGTTGACGAATCTTCACGAAATTTTCAAAACTTATGGCCCGCTCCGGTCCGCTCCTATCCTGAAAGTCTCGGGGTGATTCATCAAGTGGGGGCTGAGAAAAAAGGGGGGTCCCAAAACGTGTTTTCCCCATGCAATTTTCCATAGGAACCTTTAGTCGCAGCTACAGCCCGAACTGCTGAACGGAATTACACCAAATTTGGCAAAAAGGTAGCCCTTGGTTCAGAGTCGTGCCTTTTGGTTAAATGGTGTAAATCCGTTCAGTAGTTCCTGAGAAATTTGAAAAAGAAAACACATATATATCTGGGCGGAGCCTAACCACACATGTCATCGTGAGATCTGATTGGCTGTCAGCACTTCATCCTGGAATTGCTGGCAGCCATCTTGGAGTCCAATATAAATGATAGTACCCCATTGAAATGCATTGTAGTGAATCGAAGATTTTGAGGGTTACCAAAAGGAGAACTATAAAGGGTGATAACAGACTTTAGTTACATTAGAATTCATTTGTTGATGGTACCATACTAATTTCAGGAATTGTGGTGTGTTCTAAGGTGATTTTACCCTGTGAAAAACCTTCTGCTGGGATATCATGAATCATGTTTGAGAGAAAACTATTTTCACATGCTTGTCCCATACAGTTTTGGAAGGTACTCCAGAAGCTAAAATGAGAGCATATTTTCTGTAAATTCACATTATCTTTATCAGTCATGTGAGAATGAAGTCTGAAATTCTCAGTAAAACATGTACATCCAACAAGGGCAGAGACTGTCAGTTGATTCCTTTGTGTTCTACTGCAGCTTCCCAGAGTGTTCTAAAGAACAACTAGAGTGCTAACAGCCTTACTTATGACAAAAGTATGGCACACCTGAAGCCATCTTGATTGGAATAAACTGGTAACACTTAAAACATTTAATTTAAAAAGGAACAAAATGATGGGGTTCATTTTGTCATAGAAATTATGGTTAGTGCTGTAGAAAGAAAAATTAGGACATGTTTCAAGTGTGATCTCAAATATCTTCCTGTTATATTTCAACAGGAGCAGCCTGTCAGTTGATGCCTTTGTGTTCTACTGCAGCTTCCCAGAGTGTTCTAAAGAACAACTAGAGCACTAACAGTCTTACTTATGACAAAATTATGGCACACCTGAAGCCATCTTGATTGGAATAAACTGGTAACTCTTAAAACATTTATTTAAAAAGGAGCAAAATGAGGGGGTTCATTTTGTCATAGAAATTATGGTTAGTGCTGTAGAAAGAAAAATTAGGACATGTTTTATGTGAGATCTCAAATATCTTCCTGTTATATTTCAACAGGAGCAGCCTGTCAGTTGATGCCTTTGTGTTCTACTGCAGCTTCCCAGAGTGTTCTAAAGAACAACTAGAGTGCTAACAGTCTTACTTATGACAAAAGTATGGCACACCTGAAGCCATCTTGATTGGAATAAACTGGTAACACTTAAAACATTTAATTTAAAAAGGAACAAAATGAGGGGGTTCATTTTGCCATAGAAATTATGGTTAGTGCTGCAGAAAGAAAATTTAGGGCATGTTTTAAGTGAGATCTCAAATCCTCTTCTATTTCATTAGAAAATTCTGAAATGCAGACTGAAACAATCACTTTCAATACCAGCAGTAGACTTCCAGTTAACTCCCTGGTGAGCAGTAGCTTTACTACAGTGATCTAATGAACAACTAGAGTGCTAACATTCTGAATTTATGGCAAATGTGTGACACATCTGAATGCCTTCTTGATGGAATCAAAGTAAAAAACTGAAAGCATTTCCTACTGAGGAGACTGCAGTAAATGACGAAATTAGGAAACTTCATAACAAATAAGTCTCCCAAGATGGCCACCAGAGAAAAAAGAGCCCAAATGTAGCACAAATATCACCCAGATGCAGCCCACATATAGCCCAATGACAGAAGTGTGCAAAACACTTTTTATTTTTAGTTTTTCTGCAGTTTTATATAGTGCAAACTGGTCAGGTATTGGAGCGTTACATCTTACTTGGACCCCTTATTGCGTATTTTGCACGAAGTACATGAGATTGATCTTGCGAAACATTGAACTTTACAATTCTGTTAACCTGAAGTTGCTCTGATCCGGGCTTTGTAACACCCGTTTTTACCTACTGGTTTTAATTAATTCTCACTGTATTGTATTAGGAAAGAGGATTTACTGTTTTTATGTACACTTTTATGATCTATGTTTCTAAATCAGATCAAATAAAGTTTAATGAATTCTATGGCAGGACGGAGGCGAGGATTATGCATACCTTTCCTCACTTTATTTGCATAGCAGTTCAAAGAAAACGTAACATAACAATCATTAAACAAAAGACTACACAACCCATGAACCATTAGGGGGTAGTCTCCAAGGCAACTATAGTCCAATCATATCACAGTCCATCGTATATAATATCGTGACGTCCCTTCCTCTTCCTCTTTCTTCACTGCTCGTCAGTTAAGTGCATTCCTTACATTCTTGGCTTAATCTGACGTTGTTGCTGTTTGTATAGCGGTTTCTTGTGCACGTTATTAGCATTATTGCCTTGGTATTGTTTCATATTCCCTGCGCAGCAGGCTCTTGCCCGAGCGCGTTCTCCCCCTCGCAGTTTCTCCCGCTGTGTGCTCTGCGCGCGGTGAGATCCAGTCAGGTGCGTCTGGTCCGAGCGAGGCAGCTCCGTCGAGCGCTCCCGGTGGTCTTTACGCGCGTTTGGGAATCCGGTCACTCCTTTAGTGTCCGCTTGATTCCCGACCAACCCTCGCCTAATTTTGACACCGCTACGCGGTGATTTCCCCACACTGGTGGTGGTAATTGGTATTGCACCTCAGTCTATTCTTATAACAGCTTCGGGGCAAGCCCAGCTGTTGGAGCACCGGCGAGGGGGCTGTCTTAAGGATTTTAAGGGCATTTGTTCTGTGCTCACACCCTCTGCTATCATGTCTTCTCCAGACCATTTTTACTCCTCCTACCAGGAAGTGGAGGAGGAATGGTCCCCCAACTTCTCCCTCCAGCAGTGGACCAAGCCCTCTCTCTGGCTATTTCTAGGGCGCTGGCTCCTCTTAGGGATCAGGTTGATAAGATGGCGAAAAGCATCCCTGGGGTGTTCAGTGACCCTGATCTGGTGGTGGCGGGTCCAAGTAGCTCCCAGATGAGGAATAAAAGGGCCGTTAAGCATAACGCGGGGCACTTGGAAGGATTTGATAAACTTACGGAGACCTTCCTCAAGAGTGCGCGAACGCTAAGACATGCACCCTGCCGGGAGGAGGAGGGGCCCGGAGCAAATTGCAACACTGTCACCACTATTGTAGACCCCGACGGCGGGTTTCCCTTAGAGGGAGCGGGTGTATCGGAGGACGATTTCTCCTCCGATGAGGATAAGGACTCGGGGCGTCCCTGGCGTCCAGAGTCCCACTCCTCTCAGTCCCCGGTTGGGGACGGGGTCTACTCGGACATGTTCAGGCCTACCCAAATTTACCATCCTAGGTCGGCAGAGTGGACACCTGATGCCAAAGTGGCAGAGTATGTGGTGGGGAAAATCCATCAACCCCTTGAAAGGGAGGTCAGGAATAGGATGAGGGGAGAATGCCCCAGGCCCTCACTGAAGGGGAAGGTGGCACACACGCCTGAAATTGATGAGAAACTATGTACCTTTTTCTCCAAGTATATGAGGGATCCCAAGAAAGGAATTGATAGGTCTTGGACGTGTTAGGGCCCTTGACCCAAATTATTCAATTGATGGAGCGTTCCAAAGAGTGAGGATCCCTTTGTCCACGGATATTGTGGCTGGTTGGGCACACTACCCTAAACCCTAAAACACTACCCCCTCCACTACCCAAACACCACTGCACTACCCTAAACCCTAAAACACTACCCCCAGCACGACACCCTACACTACCCAAACATAACTGCACTACCCTAAACCCTAAAACACTACCACCAGCACGACTCCCTACACTACCCAAACACCACTGCACTACCCTAAACCCTAAAACACTACCCCCAGCACGACTCCCTACACTACCCAAACACCACTGCACTACACTAAACCCTAAATATGCCCCCAGCATGACCTCCCACACTACACAAACACCACTGCACTACCCTAAACCTTAAAACACTACCCCCAGCACGACCCCCTACACTACCCAAACACCACTGCACTACCCTAAACCCTAAAACACTAACCCCAGCATGACCCCCTACACTACCCAAACACCACTGCACTACCCTATACCCTAAAACACGACCCCCTACACTACACAAACACGACTGCACTACCCTAAACCCTAAAACACTACCCACAACATGACCCCCTTCACTACACAAACACCACTGCACTGCCCTAAACCCTAAAACACTACCCCAGCACTACCCCCTACACTACCCAAACACCACTGCACTAACATAAACCCTAAAACACTACCACCAGCACAACCCCCTACACTACACAAACACCACTGCACTACCCTAAACCCTAAAACACTACCCCCAGCACGACTCCCTACACTACCCAAACACCACTGCACTACCCTAAACCCTAAATATACCCCCAGCACAACCCCCTACACTCCCCAAACACCACTGCACTACCATAAACCATAAAACACTACCCCCAGCATGACCCCCTACACTACACAAACACCACTGAACTACCCTAAACCCTAAAACACTACCACCAGCATGACCCCCTACACTACTCAAACACCACTGCACTACCCTAAACCCTAAAACACTACCCCAGCACGACCCCCTACACTACCCATACACCACTGCACTACCCTAAACCCTAAAACACTACCCCCAGCACGACCCCTACACTACTGCACTACCCTAAACCCTAAAACACTACCCCCAGCATGACCCCTACACTACCCAAACACCACTGCACTACCCTAATCCCTAAAACACTACCCCAGCACGACCCCCTACACCACCCAAACACCACTGCACTACCCTAAACCCTAGAAAAGAAACCCCCACCCCATGCCCAATCCCCCTTACCTCTCACTCCTCATGGTTCCTCTCTCCTCGTGGTTCCTGCTTCACGTCATCTCTGAGGGCGGTGCACGTCGTTGTGAGGAAACGGAACAGCCTCTGTTTCCTTACAACGACATGGATGGTCTACATGTTTTTAGAACGCATGGTCATTTACCATACATACCTTTACAACAAAATTCGTTGTAAATGCATGCGTGGTAAATGACCATGCGTTCTAAAAAAATGCGTAGTAATGACTTCGTGATGTACAACGCATGCGTGGTAATGCATGCATTGTAATGGTATCGCAAAGTAAAAAGTCGTTGTAACGGCTGTTTACCGATCGAAGCTGGCCCCTGTTCTTCAGTGAGACGTTTATTTGATTAATTAGGAGGAAGGAATGTGGTTTTTTTACCGAAAAGTGCATTCCCGGCTGTTGTATTGTGAAAGTGTCCGCGTGGCCTGGTTTCACTTCCGGTGAGAGAGTGGAAGAGCCTGTTTGGATCTAAAGGAGTTCTGTTGTTGGACGGGGCCGGCGCGACATGTCATCAGAAAACATAGCTAATGGAAAGCGTCCTCCCTGAAGTGTGGAGCAGTGCCATGAGAGGTCAACGAGTGTGCGTCTCACCGCAGTATGACCGTAATGCGTGACCCATGTGCCGCCTCCAGGGTACGGGAGGCAGAAGCGGCATCGCAGGTCCTCTTGAAGACCGTTGTAGCACTAATTCTACATTTTGGTACTGGGGCATTTTAACTTTGTTGTTCCTGCCAGATACAAAGAGAAGATCCTGTGTTATTCAGTGCCCTCGTTACCTTTTTTGTGGGTTGTGGTGCTTGTTACTTCGCTGCCCCGCCGGTGCACACGACTGGGCACCCCACCTCGTGTGACATCTGCAGGGCCTCTGCCCTCGGATCACTGGTTTCGGTTTCTGGAATGGCAACATAAACAGTTGCTCCCAAAGGACTAGCCTGAACACTTAGGTGAATATCCCCTGCACCAGCATTCCACAGAAATTCTTTCCTAGCTCTCCCACGTCAACGAGCATGGCTCCGCTCGCGACACCGTATGACGTCATCGGAGCCATAAGAGGACCTCGTCGGCGTGCTGACGTCAGTTCCACCCATTTTTTCCGTGTCACCGAGGCAAACAGGGGACCAAGACATTTTCACATGTATACATAGTATAATAAATATATATATATATTCACTGAAAAAACCATAGGTTTCAGGCACGTTATAGTTAGAAATTAGCATTTAAAAAACCTTAGAAATTCACTGAAAAAACCATAAGTTTCATCCACATTACAGTTAGAAATTAGCATTTAAAAAACCTTAGAAATTCACTGAAAAAACCATAGGTTTCAGGGGCGTTATAGTTAGTTGGACATTTCACTCGAACAAAACCATAGAAATTCCCCTGTTATAGTTAGTTCAGCTAACTATAACTCGTGCACTCCGCAATGCACTGCTGATGACGTCACATATTACATCACTCATGACATGGTCAATGACATCACTCATGACATCACTGATGACATCTCAAATGACATCACGGATGACATCATCCAGTGAATGTGTGTTTTTCTGAAAATTAAATATGTTTTATATATGTATATCTCAAGGTCGATGGAAGAATAAATGGGTATATAAGTGTCTAAATGGATGATTTTTTTGTAAAATTGATTTTATAACTGACTAAGTGTATCTTAGTGAATACATGGGTTAGTGAGTAATGTTTAAATATGAAAATATCTGTATCAGTCTCTCACTTTGTGTATAAGTGGCTGCATGGGTTGGTGAGTAGCTACATGAGTGTCTATATGGGTTATTAGTTGGTTTTTTGAGTATCAGTATGAGTGTCTGAGTGTCTGTATGGTTCGGTGGGGGTATTACTTAGTGCATAGATGCATGAATGAGTGACTCACTGTTTGTATGTGTTGAAGACAGCATCTGTGCAGGACTGTATAGGTGGATGAGTATGTGTATGGGTGTGTTAGTGAGTGAATGACTGTCTCAATAGTGTCTTTATGAGTAACTACATATGTTTTAAACTAGTATATGTAAGTATTGGTGTATATAAGTGAGTATATGTGAGAGTGAGAGATTGGAAGAGTTCCTGTACAAATAAGTAGGTGTTTCTATAAGTGATTGTTTAAGAGAGTAAGTATGTGTAAGTTTCTGTAGAAGTAAGTGTGGTAGTGTGTGTATAACTGTATATGCAAGTAAATGGATGTTTGATACTTTGTTTGCATGTGTGACTATGTGTGTGAGTAACTCTATGGATGAGTGGCGGTGTGTAACAGGATGTATAGGTGTATGAGTACATATGATGAGTGAATACATGTATGAGTGACTGTATAGGGACTGTTGGTGAATGAGTGGATGTGTGTGTAGATCTTGGAATTACTGAATAGGTGTGTTGTAACTGGTATTAGTATGTCCATTGTTTTGAAAATGTTAGTTTGTATTTTTGAGTGTGTGTATCAAAGGTTATATTAGGGTGAGAGGAGGTCTGCCACTCTATCACAAGGATGATGTCATCAGTGATGTCACTGACCGTGTCAGGAGTGATGTAATATGTGACGTCATCAGCAGTGCATTGCGGGCGCGCGAGTTATAGTTAGCTGAACTAACTATAACAGGGGAATTTCTATGGTTTTGTACGAGTGAAATGTCCAACTAACTATAACGCCCCTGAAACCTATGGTTTTTTCAGTGAATTTCTAAGGTTTTTTAAATGCTAATTTCTAACTATAACGTGCCTGAAATCTATGGTTTTTTCAGTGAATATACATATATATATATATATATATATAATCCTCAATTAAAATGCACATCAGCATGACATACATTGTTCTTATAATTACAATTCATTGCTACATATTAAAAATAGGATAACTTTATAAAGAACAGTTTCAAATTAACACAATTTGGTATGCTGTAAAATAGCAGCAGTCAGACAAACAAAGGCCACTACAAATGGAATTTACCCACTGCAGTAGAAAGTATCCTGCTATCAGATTAATCTGTACACACAAGGGCAACACAAAAGTAATAATAAAGTAGAAACAAAAACACTGGCACTGAGGGGAACTACATTGTGTGCGGATATGCTCCTTCTGAAAGGGCTAAATGCAGCCACACAAAGTAAATGTATCCACTGGCTGAAACAGGCGTACCCATTGCTGCATGCTGTAGGCTTTGGAGCGCAGAAGAAAAATGTGAATGGCACCACAACAGGCAAATGGATGAAAAGAGCTGGCTAGAAGTCCCTTTAAGTAAGTATCATCTATATAATTTTAACAAAATCAAAATGCCTTGGCTAATGCCAGACCTGCAAATTACCACTAATTGCCCCTCCTGTGTGCAGGGGGTCCCATTGCATAAAACGTAAGTTTTCCACCTCATACCAATGCCTAATGGAAGAAGGATTATACCTTAAAATCCCAATGCAACTTGCTGAGTGGGGCTGAACATAGAGTCGTCTCCTTATTCAAATGATCTGTTATTTCTGTCCATTATTAAGCAGTTAGCTCAATGGAAGTGGCTCCCCAAGAAATTGTTGGCAATATGGTGCCCCCATACTTTGCAATGTGTCCTCCATGACCACCTCTACAAATGTGCAAGGATACACGGGAACCTTCCCACATGCTGGCTGGTCTCAGGGAGACACGAAATACCCACCCAAGAAATGCCAAGGATTAGACCCAATTATCAAAACATCGATCTTATTTGGCCAATTTTGGACATCACCTGCAGTTTCATATTCAATCAATCAATCAGTAGATTAGTAGAGAGCTTCTTGTCACCTGTGAGGGAATCCAGGCGCTGATATTGATTTGGAGCTGAGAGTTACAATAGGAAAGGCACTATTTGTTTGTCAACCAATAGAACTATGACCTTTCTGGCTTCCATGGGTGATGAACTAATGAAACAGCAGCTTTCCTGCAGGCTAAACTTGCCGCCACCAACTGATTGTCCACCAGTCAGATGGAATTCAGCAATGTTGAGAGATAAAAGCGAAAGCTCACGTACAAAATATTTTGGTTTTACTCATATCTTCCTTCTTAATACTCCCTTTCCTTTCTCATCTCCCTCTATATCCCTCAGCCCAAACTTAACTATTCACCCTCTGAGTAGAGCACCTTCTTAATGCAAAATATTAAAAACTCGAGCCCGATTCACAAAGGGACTTATGTGTAGTAAAGTTACAAGTGTGGAGTCTCCGCACTTGGTGCAGAATCTCTACACGGCACACTGCAGAGAGTGCACTGTGCGGAGCTTCCGCACCGAGTGCAGGGCTCCGCACTCGTAACTTTACCACACATAAGTCCCTTTATGAACTCGGTCAATTGAAAATAAATAAATACATAAATAAATTGCAGTGTTTACCATGTGACGATACAAGATAAAAGGGGCATCCTAATAAAACTGCATACCCCATCCCCGGAAGAGCTGCCTCTTTCCTGCTGGTGAGGAAGATGTGTATTGCAGTTTTTTATCCTTATATATGACAGTCATACCTTTTGGTTTTCTCTGGAGCCTGGCTCAATTGTGTGCCTCTTTTAATATTTGATATAGATCACTCATAGATAAAATTGTCACACAGGTTGGCAGTTTAGCAATACTTTGATGAACCACTAATCAATGGGTTTTTTTCCCGCATGAGTGCTGAAAGACCTGTTCCATCTCCTGCCGGCTAAAAAAATCAATAGCTAACTAATTCTCAGTTGAAATGATGGTAGTTGGTTGCTACAGCTGGTTTGAAGTCTGTGTATTTTGAAGGAATTGCATACATTGATGACATAAAAGCTCTCCTTCTTGCATGGTCTATAAATTGTTAAGTCCTTGGCCGATCAACAAGTCATCTGATCAGGAACAGAGTAGATCCACATTTCCCTCAAGATTCTGAATTTAACAATATACTTTTACAAGGGGAGTATGCTAATACAGGACCACAGTATGCGATGTCTAGGAAAGTAGAGCGCACAATATGTAATGCTACATCTATTTTGCACTGCAATACAAATTGCATAGGGAAAAGTTGTGGTATTAAAAGGATCTTTCAGTGGGTCTACATACTATAGCCTTATAGCCCGCCGTAGCGGGCTATACCGGCTATTAAAGGCCCACTCCAGCGTTAAAGGCCCAAGCCAGAGGCGAGGGCCTTTAACAAGGGAACGGGACTTTAATAGCCGGTATAGCCCAGCTACGAAGGGCTATAAGGCTACTAGAACATTCTGCCACTAGAGGGAAGAATGTTCTAACAAATAAAACAAAGGCTTCAGGCAGCGCGAGAGGATTGAAATCTCCTCAGGCTCCCTGAAGCCTTTGTTCACAGCCACAGCTGTGAACAAATAAACATTGGAATGTTGGAGCTCTGGGCTTATACCAGCCATTATAAGTAAGGCTCCCTGTTTTCCGTTTTTACTGATTTTTACAGATAAATACAGACAGAAAACCATATATTTTCTTGTCTGTATTTATTTTTATATGTGGATAAAAACGGAAATTAGGTGCTTTTTGAGTGATTCTAAATACACTTTGCCATGACTGCCAGGCCAATAACTGTGTGGATTGATAGGTAAGGAGGTTAAAAAAAAAAAAAGGAATTTTAGTAAAGAAGCTTAAACAGCAGTAGATATGCACAAGGCTGATACTGAAATGTGCATATTTTCATATAAGTGCATTGATTTATCTTCTGCGGGTGTTCATGTCACTGAAACCTGGCAGGCATTTCACGCATGACTGCATATTTATTGGTTAAATAAATGCGGAAATATACCAGTTTCAGCATTATTTTTTCACAAAACCCTTAATAAATATGTATAAATACAGATAAAGTTGACAAAAAATAAATATGGATAAATACAGACGGAAATGTCAAAAAAATAAATACTATAAAACCGGGAGCCCTAATTATAAGCCCGGAGCTACTCCATTGTTTTCAATGGAGCTCCCAACATTCCAATGTTCTAATATACAGTAAAGCAGTAATAATCGCAAATGATACACAGTTAAAAAAACACATCACTACCATGAAGCAGCATTTCCCCCTTTTTGTATTTGGCCTTGGTGGGATTTCATTCTTATCGAGAATGTTCTTAAATAGAGACGGGGAAAGCTCAATAAACTACTGAGCAATGCGCAGTTTAATATGATATCCCGGACTTAGGATCCCCCAAGTGAAATCTTGGTTCCATTGACCCTGCAAACATAATTAACATTAGACTGTCAAAGTACAGTTCTAATTGTAGGTTGTGTTTAGGCTGCCACAACTAATACCAAAAGATGTTAAAGCACCTGCAATGACGTGGGGCTTGCAAATATTTTCAAGCTGAGTGAACAGAAACTCAACAGCATGCCCAACCAGATATGTTTTCTCATTAATGGAACATGGAGTACTGTTCAAAATTATGTAATGAACAGAAGTTATAGCCATGCGGTAAGTGCGATTACTGGCCTGAATTGCTCAGGGACATATAAACAGCTATGGACATATAAGGGGGATGTCAGAAAGTGGATTATTAGAGTTTGGAAGGGCACCTCTACCAGCTTAATAAACATACCCTGCTTAGGTTTCAATGGAGTTCTAATAGAAAAGCTGTTCAACCCCTTGTAACAGTGGCAGAATCTGCAGCCAGTTCCACTGAGAAATGTGTGTTAAGTTCGAAGAGTACAAAACGTGTTAAAGTAGAAAAGCACACTAAAATTGCCAAAGCCAATTTAGAAAAATAGAGAATACAGTTATAATTTATGAGCAGAAAAGGCACCTGTTGCAAATGGGAACTGCCCATTTAGTTCACCAGGATTTTTAGTTTTTTGATCACCTGGTTTTTAGTCCGTTACCTTGGAGGAGTCTCACTACCTGAGTCTCACTCAAGGTAATTGTTAAGTCTGTCAGCCTTAGGATGGTCTTCTCCCAAATGTTTTGCTTGTCTACCTCCATTTATTTGCTGATATTTGTTTTTGTTGGCCTTAGGACTCTGTGCACTTCGCCATTGCTGACCAGTGCTAAAGCACTAGTGCTCACTCCCCTAAGCATGGTTTGATTGGCTTACACCTGATTGGAATATTTCATTTACATATAGGTTCATTGTAGTGCCAGGGCCTGCAAATTAACTGCTACCAGTGAGCCTGAAGCACTTACTGTGCCACCCCCTAAGTAGCACGTTAAAACATGTCCTAGGCCACCCATTGCAGCCTGAATACAGTTTTAAACTGCCAATTCGACTTGTCAATCTAACCCTCTTGCCAAGCTTTAAACTCCCCTTTTATTGCATATAAGTCACCTCTAAGGTACGCCCTAGTAGCCTAAAGTGTAGAGTGCATTGTAATTAAAAGGTTGGACACGTTTTTACATGTCCTGGTAGTAAAATACTGCTAAATTTGTTTTTCACTACTGTGAGGCCTAGCTGTCCCATAGTATAACATTGGGTTGCCTTATTACATTTAATAAGTGCTAACTTATGATGCAGATCAGGTAGCCAGTTCAGTTTGGTATCTATACATTTTTAATTAAAAATCCTCTTTAATCTTAAAGTAGGATTTTTAATTACAATTTTGAAAATTCATTTTTTAGAAAGTTGGCTGCTAGAAAATGAGTTCTGGTTGTTTGTGGTATGAGCCCTGGTCAAGCAGCAACCACAATCCTAGTCAGGGTAAGAGGCAGGCAAACCGTAAATTAACCTGTGCTCACCCTCTGGGAGCTTACCATAGAGCAGTCAGGCTTACTTTAGAGGTAGTTTTAAAGTATTTGTGCACCACTTCAAATGGTAAAACAGTGAAAACACCGCACAAAATCATTTCACACCAGTTTAGAAAAATAGCTCTGATTTCAAATAAATAAAACAAGCCCAAAAATGACAAATATCTAATTAGTAGAACCGGAGATATTGAATTTAAAAGTTTATAGTGAAAAATAGCACTGTTGGACTTTTTGCAGGGTCATCCCTGAACCTTTTGCCTTCCTCCTTTATTTTTTCGGACCTGTTTTTGTTGGTTTTATGACTCTGGGCACTTTACCACTGCTGATCAGTGCTAAAGTGCATATGCTCTCTTTTGTAAATTGTGTTATGGATTAGTGATTCCAATATTGGCTATTTGATTTACTTGTCAGACCCTAGTACAGTGCACCATGTGTGCCCAGGGCCTGTAAATCAAATGCTGCTGGTGGGCTTGCAGCACTGATTGTGCCACCCACAGAAGCAGCTTGTAAAATATGGCTCAGGCCTGCCATTGCAGAGCCTGTGTGCAGTCTGGGACTGCCATGTCGACTTGGCAAGTGCACCCACTTGCCAGTCCCTAAACCTTCCCTTTTCTGCATGTTAGTCACCCCTAAGGTAGGCACAAGGTACACCTATGGGCTGGGTGCATTGTATGTGAAAGGTAGGACATGCCCTGGTGTGTGTAGCATGTCCTGATAGTGAATTACAGCCAATTTCGTTTTTCACTATTGCAAGGCTATTGGTTCCCATAGGCCAGAATGGGCAGTTTGATTATAACATCTTATAAGCATAACTGACCCAAGGAACAAGATAGGAATATAAAGTTTAGTATGCCTGAACTCAGAATGTTAAAATACATCTTTTAGTGTGGGTGATTTTTACATTCTGTGTTTGAAAATACCACTTTTAGAAAGTAGGTATTTTCTTGCCTAACCATCCAGTATTCCTCTGCTAGGTTTGTGTATTCCATGTCTGGTTTATGAGTGACAGGGGGCTGGAGAGGGCTTTGGCTCCAGCAGTCTGATGAGTCAGGGCTGGGCTGAATAGGACCTGGGTTGAATAGAGAGTAGGGGGAGGAGATTTCCTTTCACTTGCCTGAGCCTACATAGAATAGAGAGTAGGGGAGGAGATTTCTTTTCAGCTACCTGGGCCAGGTCTGCTTTCAACAATGCTGTCTCCACCTCCTGCCAGGAAGCTGCACTAGGGAGGACAGAACTAGTTTGGGCTGGGTACAGACACTCTCTGCCTTCAGAGAACAAAGGATTTTGGAGTATAAATATTGGGGTCCAGACCCCAGAACTTTAGATCACTTCTGGGAATCAAGACGAACCTTTGCCAAGGAGAGAAACCAAGGAAGCTGAAGGAGGAGACTGCCCCTGCGCTGGTGACTATTTGGGGTTGGCCTGCAGTGGTTACTTATTGCCAAAGAAAGGAGAAAAGGAACTTTGTGTGTACTTTAATCATCTTGAGGAAGATCTCCAAGGGCTTGAAGCTGAGCTTGCCTCCTGTTCTGAAGTCTCAGGGACACAAAGACTTCACCCCCAGCTCCCCCTGAATTTCCTTGCTGGGAATTCTACCTGCAGAGAGGTGCCTGCTGTTGTTTTGGGCCCTCTAGAGACTGCGTGTTGCTGGGAGCTGGAAGCGCGACGCAACAAGGAAGAAGCGTGTCGCCGCCGCAGCTGTTGCCGTCGCATCGCCGAAGAAGCGTGCCGCAGCTGGTTGCCGTCGCATCGCCGACGAAGCGTGTCGCATCACCGGAGAAGCGTGCCGCCACCGCAGAGGTTGCCATCGCATCACCGGAGAACCGTGTCGCAGGGCCTGTCGCGGCTCAAGAAACCATCGATTTCGCCGCACGGCCGCCGGGCATGCACGTATCGCATCCAAGTTGTCGCATCGCATCAAAGACGCCATTTTGTCGCATCGCACCGGATCGTCGCATTGCGGCGCCATCTTGTCGCATCGCACCAGATCACAGTAAGAAACAGACGCTTCGCCTCCTCTCCGGTAAGGAACAGACGCATCGCCTCCCTACGCTGCAGTAAGGAACAGGTGCGCCGCCTCCCCGAAGCAAGGAACTGACGCATCGCGCTTCCCTGCGACCCTTTTGTTTGTATTGCGTTACGCATCCAAGGTACTTTGAGAGTAAAGTGTTGCATTTACCATCTACATTGAACTAAGCTATTTCTACCATCTGAAAGTCATATTTTTGAATACTGTATTGTGGATTTTTGTCGTTTGGTCTTGTGATAAATCTAGATAAAGATGACTTATTTTTCTAAACTGGTGTGGTGTCCATTTGTAGTGTTTTCACTGTATTACTGCATGTGTTCACAAATGCTTTACACACTGCCTCTGAGATAAGCCTGCCTGCTCGTGCCAAGCTACCAAGGGGGTGAGCAGGAGTTATTTTAGGAGTGTAGCCCCCTTACCCTGACTAGAAGCAAGGGCCCCTACTTGGTCAAAGGTACCTACCTCTGCCAACTAGAGACCCCCATTTCTAACAAGCACCAAAAGGCACAAAGCGCCATTGGGGATATCAGATCGTGCGAGACTGGGACAAAGTCACAAGTTCAGGCCAACCACGATGGAGAGCGGGCCGGCTCTGGGGACTCAGTTAGGCCAACTGAATAAAGTGCCTTAAATACTGGTTGCGGAGCGTTGCGTGAATCCACATTGAAGAAACTTTGCGCAGCCGAGGGGATGCGTTGGTTCCAAGATGTGACAAGGCAGCCGTGCGTGGTCCTGTTGTGTTAATGTCAAGCATCCTATCGACAGGGCTTGTGAAGCGAAGTCCAGTGTCGAAGGATGCGAGGAGCAGTAGAGGTGAAGTGTCAGTTCCGATGAGCGGTGAAGCTGCAATGCGGAGTTCCGTTGTCATCAAGGCTGCCATTGAGCTTGCGCTGGGAAAACTGTTGTGTAGCGGCGGTTCTGAAGGTGGTGTGTTGGTCCCAAGTTGCAGGGGGTGGCGGCAATGTGAGTCTTTTGCAACAGGTCTAATCCACGCAGCTGCTCAGGGATGCGCCGCTCAGCTGAGGAGATGCGTCGGTTCTGCTCGGGGATGCGTCACTCAGCAGAGGAGATACGTCGGTTCCTCTGGCAATCTCCTTTGGACCACCTCCAAGGGTCCAGGGCTTGGGTAGCACAACTTGGCAGGGTAGACACACAGATGGCAGAGTCCAGGTACAGGGTTGGAAGCCTGTTATGCCCTTGAGGCTTCAGATCAGGAGGCCAGCCAGCTAGTCCTTGGAGTCACTCTGGGTTCTGGGGGTCAAGTGATGAAGGTCCAGTCCTTCTCACCGAGGCAAGAGCTCAGAAGCAGCAGATCAGTACAGCAAAGCAGGAGTCCAGTAGAGTGAAGTCCAGCAGAGTGGCAGGCTTTCGGCAGCACAGCAGTCCTTCTTCCTGGCAAGGTAGCCACAGGTCCAGAAGTGTACTGAAGTGATGGTGTCTGAGGTCCAGTTCTTATTCCCAGTGGTGCCTTTGAAGCGGGGGAGACTTCAAAGACATGCCTTTGAAGTGCACAGAGGTCCTCCATTCCTCCCTGGCTCCAGACTCAATACAGGGGGGTATGCAGCCCTTTGTGTGTGGACAGAACACAGCCTATTCAGGTGTAAAGGATTCTGTGCCCAGCTCCTCCCTCCCATCCTGCTAGAGATGGCTCATTGAGACACACATAAGTTTTGATTGTGTGTGACTGTCTAGGAGGAATACACAAAGCCCAACTGCCAACTACACCCAGTTATTCGATCAGAGACAACCTACAGGCAACAAATGGCTGAAGCAAGAAAACCCCAACTTTCTAAAAGAGACTTTTTCAGAATTGCAATTTAAAATCTGACTTCACCATAAGTTTGGTAGTTTAAATTGTGATTCCATAGACACCAGACTTGAAGGGTTTATCTTTTCCCTATGGGAAATGACACATAAAATGTAATAAAGTAATCTCCATGTTATCCTATGGAAGAGATAGGCCTTTCAGCAGTGATAAACGAATTTGAGAGTTTTTCACTACCAGGCCATGTAAAATATAAAAGTAAATGTCCTGCCTTTTAGATACATTGCACCCTGCCCTCTGGATTGTCATGGACCTACCTTGGGGCTGACATATGTATAATAAGTGTGGAGCAGATAAATTAATAACCTGCTGATGCAGGGATCACCACTTCGCCACGGGTTCTTATCAAAATGAGGAGGACTCGACACTGGAGCGAAGTCAAACCATGGATAGTTTATTCAATCATTCATGAATGGGTCTCCATCCGACAAGTACCATCAAGATACCCAAGGATAAAGCACACTGAACGATGGTTACATGGGTTTATATAGGAAAAATCACAGACTAGGAACGCTGAGAGGTAAATAGAGCTTTGGGAAGAACACACAAATGAGACAATCGGTAAGAATCAACAACCTTGGTGCCTTGTGTAACTGTCGCGTTTTGAGGCTGCACAACAAGATATGCTTATCTGAACAAACTTTATCTAAGGCTTTACCATTGTTTAAAACACACACGAAACCCACAGTGCAGACATCAGCTGTTCTTTTGTGCTGACTGCATGTTTACGCAGCCTACAATGTCTCAACTTTAGATTCGTGACCTAATGTTTATGCAGATGTGGTGTCAAGGATAGAGTCAGGCTGAAAACAGGTCAAAGGTGAGCATGGATGAAGCACAGCTGAATTAGAAAACGAGAGATTCAGATTTTAAGGTTTCACAGTCCTTCCTTTTCAGCTGTGCTGAATCTATTCTAAGGGATATATGTATTAATCATGTACATTAATATTCATTAGGTCATGGATTTCAGTGTGCATAATCATTTCTCTATTCAATTCATGAACATTGACTGGGGAAGGTTTAATACTACTACAGATATTTATACAAGTGGTGCATATCATAGGGGCACATTGAATGCAGCAGCAACAAGTGAGAAAGATGGCTCCTATGATTATTATTCCCGTTAACAATTTCCAACCTCAAGTGGAGATAAGTCCTCGTAACCAGTCAGACCAGGACCATGTTCCTTGGTCTTGATGTATTTCTGCAGCTATTTTATGTAATTTTGAAATGGCGTTATAGACAGAAGGGGCGTGGTCAGGTATGAACACGCAACAGCTACTACCGATGATGCGGCATGCTCCACCACGATCAGCGAGTACTACATCAAGCACCATTCTATTTTGAAGAGTTACAATTCTTGTAATTTGGAGCTCTTCTGTAATATTTCCTAGAGCCATTGCTGTCTGATTAGTTACTGCTTCTACTACTCGGGTTAGGCGTCTAATTTTTCTACTATTTAGGGCTGCACCAACGAAGAAAAAGAGTCCCAAATTAAAATCTACATATTGCTGCAAGGCTGTATCAGTCTGATCTACTTCATCACTATTTATGGTCCATTTGAATCTATTTAAAGAGATGTCATTAAATAATTTCAGGTCTTTGTGATAAGAGGCAGGTGCTAAAAACACAGGAGGAAGTAAGAAAGACACATAACAGATGCCAAACCAACTGACTGGTAGATGATAGTAACCCTTGCTTCCACAGATAAAGTAAATATTGTGTGAGGACAAGAAGCTACTGTTATTTGTTCCAGTAATGTTTAGTACTGTTGTACAGTCACTTATTCCCACAGGAATACTGCCAATACTGCTCACACAAAGTTCTGCTCGGGCTCTGGTTACAGCGATAATAGGAGGCCCATTACCCTTAGCTGTTCGAGTGTTGGGGAAGACATATCTGGTGGAGGAATTCCCTCTGCGATACTCCCTCATTTCCCATACAGTTCCTTTGGCTTGGAGATCTCCTTCCTCATCGGGGTAACACACTCTGTTGAGCTGGGCGTTGAGTCTACCTACATCAGCAAAAACTTTGTGACTTATTTCAGAGGCCCACAATAATGCAAACCAGGCTCTACAGGAGCCATTATGTGAGAATGGCAAGGGGATAAAAGGCGTTCCTCCCTTCTTCTGGTGAGCTGGCATCATTCCACACACCCAGCAGTTGGTAGTGTTCGTAGCATTGTGGGTATGATGTAGCATTTGTATAAAAGTGTTATTGAGGTAGGACATCCGGTGCTTTTTCTCATGGTAGGGAAGAGTGTAATAAAATTGTTCTGTGGGGACAGGAGTAGTAGCGGGCAATAGGTTTCGAGCCGGAATCACTTTCTCCATTGTCCAAAAAACTGCTGCCAAGATTATCAAGAGTATGATCAGAGTCACCATACACAGAGGCTTGTCTTTGTTTCGCAACTGCAACTTAGATCCCAGTCTCTGCATGTCTCCTTCTCGGTATCGATACACCACAGGTCGGAGAGAGATCCATGCAACACTGAACACGTATCACAATCCCCTCTGAACCTAGTTCAGCCGATTCTGTGATCCCACCGTGTCGCAGCCGAACCGTTCCACTAATTGAAATCGGTCCTCCGGTATCTCTATCTGCTCCTTCCCTTCCTTGGTCAGTAAATCGTACCTTGTTACTGAAGGCGTAGTTTGATCAGGAAACAAAGTATCTTCATTCAGAGGAGCAACACTTTTCTGAGTCTGCAAGATATCCTTCAGATCGTTTCTGCCTTCTGGCTGGGATTCGTTTGCAGTGCCCTGCATGGATCCGGTGGCGTCTGTTGGTGACACGGACAGCAGTTCGGATTGCCAGCAGCACTTGCTCAATGTTTTTCCAGCGAGGTTCCAGATTCTTAGCACGCTGGAAGTTCTTGAGGAGCACAAAATCACCGGGTTGGAGACCATGGGCCGGACCCTCTGATTTGTCTGGAATAGCTTCACGCACCTGCTGATGAATCAGAAACAATTTTTCAGTCAAGTTTCTAAGATAGTCACTCAAAACAGGGTACTGTATTTCTTTAATCATATTTGGTCTTGGGGGTCCCCATACATTCATAGGCCTACCAAAGACTATCTCGTAGGGAGAAAGTCCAATCTTACTGTGTGGAATGGATCGAACAGATAGCAAAGCGAGTGGCAAAGCATCTGGCCATTTAAGGCCCGTTGTTGCTTGAATTTTTGCCAATTTGAGTTTCAGGGTGGCATTGTATCTTTCTACCAAACCCGCTGCCTGGGGATAATTAGCAGCAAGAAACTTCTGCTTTACCCCTAAACCTTTCATTAGGTACTCTATTATCTGGCAAATGAAGTGGGGGCCATTATCCCTCCATAAAACTCTACAAACCCCAAAATGGGGGAAGAATTCTTTCAACAGAACTTTAGCTGTTGTCAAGGCTGTGTTATCTTTGGTGGGATAGGCTTCCACCCACTTACTAAAGGAACAAACCACAACTAGTACGTATTTTAGGTTGTTACAGCGCTCCAATTGGATGTAGTCCATCTGGAGTGCTTCAAAGGGCACTTGAGGTGGAGAAAATCCACCAGTAGGGGTTGATATTCCCTTCCCAGGATTGTGCTGTAAGCAAATCATACAATTTTTAACTACATGCTCAGCCGTTTTCCGAATGAGCGGACTATCCCAGACTGGATTCAATTAGGAAATTATGTTTTTGGTACTAACGTGAGCAGGTCCATGAGCCATAGTCACAAAAGGTAATACATAAACATAGGGCAATTTCCATTTCAACATGCCTTTTGATCTCCAACATCCCTCATCATCTAATTCTCCTTCCTTTTGCCATTCTGCCCTTTCCTGTTCAGTGGCTGACTGCTGTATGTCCTTAACTTCTGCATACATGTTTTCCCACCTTTCAGCTTGGGATCGCAACACATACATTTTACTTGCGAGTGCACTTGCGTTTTCTCGTGCAACTTCGTCAACAAAAGCATTTCCTTGTCCCACCTTGTCTGTAACTTTCTTGTGGGCACTACATTTGATAATGGCTACACTCTTTGGCAATGTCAAAGCAGTAAGAAGACTATTTACCAATTCACCATGTTGCGTTTGAGAGCCATGGGAGGTTAGGAATCCCCGTTCCTTCCAGAGCTTGCCAAAGTTGTGTGCCACACTAAATGCATACTGACTATCTGTATAAATATTCACTCTTAATCCTTCACTAAGTTCACAAGCCCTCAAAAGCGCAATGAGTTCAGCTGCTTGGGCAGATTTTTGTGGGTTACGGGCTGTTTCTACCACAGTTTGCAGGGTGGTAATGGCATAAGATGCAGAGGTGGTGCCATCAGGCAGTCTTAAACAAGATCCATCCACCCATAGTTCTCCCTCAGGGTCTCATAAAGGTGTATCCTTTAGATCTATTCTTCCCTTAGTCTGTTCTTCTGTTAGGAAAATGCAATCATGCAAATCATGCACTTGTTCAGCTGGCAAAGGTAGCAATGTAGCTGGGTTCAATGTCAAACATCTCTTGAGTGTGATATGAGGTGCCAAAGTGCAAGTTCATATCCTGTGAGTCTAGCGCTAGTCAAGTGTTGTGTCTTAGTCTGATTCAGAAGTGCATCCACGGAATGTGGTACCATGACCATAAGCTTATTACTCAACACTATTCCCTCAGATTGGCGTATAGAAATTGCTGTGGCGGCAACCGCTCTTAGACAACCTGGGAGTCCTCTGGCTACTGGGTCTAATACAACTGAGAAATAAGCACATGGACGATGCTTATTACCATATGGTTGTGTCAAAACTGACAATGCACATCCTTCTCTCTCGTGTACATATAGTATGAAAGGCTTTGTATAGTCCGGAGTGCCTAACACTGCAGCAGAGCAAAGGGATGCACGGAGCTGCTGATATGCTTCCTGACATTCGGATGTCCATGGTAGAGGAGAGGGAGTGTCTTTAGTAACAAGGGACAAAAGAGGTTTGATAATTAGTGAGAAGTTGGGGATCCACTTTCTACAGTAGGAAGTAATACCAATAAGTGCCCTGACTTCTTTTTGAGTACTTGGAATAGGAATTTTTAGGATAGTTTGAATCCTGTCTTTGGTCAGAGTGCGGCCTTCCTTAGACAAGAGGTGACCTAGATAAGTGACCTCAGACTGACAATATTGTAGCTTATTCTTAGAGACCTTATGTCCCTTAACAGCAAGATGATGCAATAGAGAGAGAGTGGCTTCTTTACAATGCTCAACTGTGTCTGCGGCTAGCAGAATGTCATCGACATATTGCACAAGTGTAACTCTTGGTGACAAAAAAAGTTCATCCAACTGTCGTTTAAGTGCCTCACTATAAATGCTAGGACTTTCTGTATAGCCTTGTGGGGCTCTACAAAATCTGAATGAGCGGCCCCGTAATGAGAAACCAAAAAGATATCGGCTCTCCTCATATATAGGAATAGAGAAGAAGGCATTCTTAAGGTCAATGACCGAGAATACTGTAGCTGTAGATGGAATTAATGTCAACAAAGTCGTAATATCTGAGACGACAGGATATTGAGGGATAACTATTTTATTGACTTCTCTCAAGTCAATCACAAATTTGTAAATCTTATCCCCTGTTCCATCACCCCGTTTTAGAATGGGGAGAATGGGACTATTGCATACATTAGAGGAAACTTTCTCAACAACTCCTGTACGTATTATGTCATCAATGATAGAAATCAATGCATCTTCACCTTCTTTTGATATTTTATATTGCGGGACCCTTGGTAAGGAAGCACCCTCCTGAACCTGTATGTATACTGGGGAAATGTCCATTCTTCCCACATCTGTGTCAGCAGTAGCCCAAACACATGCAGGGACAGAATCAAGATCCGAACATAAAGAAAAATTATATTGTTTAGGCAATGTCTTTTTCCCAAAAATGACACGTTCTCCAGATGGGAAACAATGTATAGTAGCATGGAAATATTTCAAAAGATCAAGTCCCATCAGATTATCTGGAGCATGTGGGGGAAGTAAAAAGGGGGCTGTAGTGATGAAATTCTCAACCTGCAAAGGTAGTTTTTGGGACACAGGGCTAGGAGTTGGTGTTCCATCAAACCCTATCGATGTGATCACTTGGCCAGACAAGGGTGTCCCAGGGACCAGTTTCTGAGATATCGCACTACGTGTTGCCCCTGTATCCACTAAAATTTTTTGTTCCTGCCCAAGTATGGTTGCTGTTACATAGGGCCCTGACTGATCTACAGGTATCTCAACTGGTCCTCCTTGTCCTACGCTGTCCTAGGCAAAATGTGTTCCCACAGTTTCTTCTGATTCCCAATCTTCCATAGAATATTGATTATTTCTTTGATCGAAATAATTTCCTGACCTATTCCTCTCTGGAGCTTGAACCTGCTGTGGCTGTTGTCGGGGAGCTAAAGTCCCTTGATTACTGTTCACCTGTCCCCTTCCTCTTCCACCAGCAGCTAAAACAGGACATTCAGAACACCAATGTCCCTTCTCCTTGCAATAAGCACATTGATCTAGCCCTAGTGGAGTTTGTCTACGTGGTGGCCCTCCTGGAGGTGGTTGTCTATAATTCTGACCATAATTTTGACCA
The DNA here is from genome assembly GCA_963921515.1 of Calotriton arnoldi. Lineage (NCBI taxonomy): Eukaryota > Metazoa > Chordata > Amphibia > Caudata > Salamandridae > Calotriton > Calotriton arnoldi. The sequence goes on from CAWUFW010013720.1 coordinate 390,098, forward strand.
CGGCCCCTACCTTGAGGTCCATATGCCTGAACCATCATTACCTTAGTTTTCAATTCTTTTAATTTTCCTTCTTTTCGTTCTTGCTCAGCGGTCACTTGATTCTGCTAATACTGAGCCATATCTAATATAGCTTTCGGGGTTACTGAAGCCCATGTGCTCTCTGAATTCTTTAAGCAAACAGATATTTCTGGGAGTAAATTCCCTACGAATCGGTCTACAAATAAATGTGCACCCGTAGGTGTAGATGTATCTTGTCCACTAAAATCATGGAATACTTCCTCAAAGCGAGTAAAGAAATCCAGGGACGGCCTCTCCCTGTTTTTGTTTACAAGCAGTAAGGAGTGCCCAGTCTATTTTCCTAGCTGGAACCATCGTTTTTATATAAGTAAGTATGTTACCAGGCAAATCCAATATAAGCTGACTAGGTTTCTGACCAGGTTTCCTATCCCTATCAGCAGCTATTATGGCAGTCCAATCTCATCCCAAATCAACGGCATGATCCTGTTTCCGGGTAAGTCGCCACATATCTGGGGGCAGGATCATACCAAAAAACATATCAATATCTGCTAAGGTCATAATACAAGAATCAATGGCTGCCTGTACATCATCATAAAATCCTCTAGGATTTTTCCGTATGTCTGGTAAGGAGGCTTTTAAAGTGAGTACATCCGTCCTTTTCCAGGGCGTATATATCCAATTATACAAAAAATGGGCTCTAGCATCAGCACTATTTGGGTTATCAAATCAAATCAAATCATGGGACATTTGTAAAGCGCTCATATCACCCGAAGGTCTCATGGCGCTTACAGGCATCTCCAACTAAAACAGCTGATAGAGGAAAACAGGGTGGTCAGTTGTCAAAAGACCATGTTTTTAGTTCCCAACGAAAACGGTGGTAATCAGCCGTAGCGCGGAGGTGTAGTGGCAATTTATTCCAAAGAGTGGGGGCTAAGAATGAAAAAGATCTTCCTCCATTACGAGTTGTGCGAATTCTGATGGAGGCAAGGAGGTGATGATTGCTGGATCTGAGGGGCCGGCTTGGTTGATGCCAGTTCAACTTCTTTTTCCAGTAGCAAGGGCCACTGCCATACATATTTTTGTGTGCCAAACAGAGAATCTTAAAACGCGTTCTCTTTCTCACAGGCAGCCAGTGAAGCCGTCTCAGGTTTGGGGCCGAGGGAGAACCTGACGGAAGATTTAAGACCAACCTAGCTGCAGTGTTTTGCAAAGCCTGCAGCCTAGATAAAAGATCCTCATTTATAGCTGACAGTAGGGCATTACCATAGTCCATGCGATTGATGATCAATCCCTGGACCAATGGTTTCCTTGCTTCCATGGGGATCCATTTAAAAACTTTACGCAAATTGCGCATAGTACCAAAACAGGACCTAATTATGTGGTTCACCTGGTTTTTCATCGATAAATTATTATGATTTAGAACGCTAGATTTCGAACCGATTGTATGGGTATTGGACTGGGACCCAGGGTAGTCGGCCACCAATCATTAGTCCAGTGTTTTTGTGCGTTTCCAAAGAAAACTATCTCAGTTTTATCACTGTTTAGTTGTAGATGGTTTTCGTTCATCCACCTGTTAACGTGGATCATACAGTCCCTGAAGCGGGCCTTGGTGTCTATGGGGTTTTGACCAAGGGTGACTAGAATTTGAGTGTCATCAGCATATGACATTACGTCAAAGTCGTACAATCTAATCACCCTGGCCAGTGGTGTTACGTAGAGATTGAAAAGTGTTGGGCTCAGAATAGAGCCCTGTGGTACTCCCATCGTGACTGGCCTACTACAGGAACTGATGTCGCCAACTTGGACAGTGGTAACTCGATCCATCAAATAGCTCTTAAACCATCCCAGGGCCTTTCCTCTGACACCAATCTCCCCTAGCCGTTGTATTAAAATGCTGTGGGAGATGGTGTTGAAAGCTGCTGACAGGTCTAGTAGAATGAGAATAGAGGATTGTCCTCTATCCAGTGATAGTCTGATATTGTCCACTACCTCTACCAGCGCTGTCTCAGTGCTGTGGGCGGCCCTGAAACCAGACTGTGAGGGGTCCAATAGATGGTTACTCTCAAGATGATGAACAAGTTGTCTGTTGCCCATGGATTCGAGTACTTTCCCAAAGTATGGGAGCAGTGAGATCGGACGGTAGTTGACCAGGAGATTAGGGTCTGCACTAGGTTTCTTCAGAATGGGTCTGACTCTAGCGGTTTTCCATATTTTGGGAACTGTTCCCTGGACTAATGAATAGTTGAATAAGTCGATGACGCTTTCAAGGAGAATGGGGGCTATCATTAATAAGAAACGTGGTGGGACAGGGTCAACTGGTGAACCAGATTTTATTTTTAACATGGCATCTGTCACTTCAGTGGATTCAAATTGGGAAAATTCCTCTAGGACAGGAGACTGACATATTTGTAAGACCTGGTTAGTTTCCAAGTTTTTAATTGGAGCTTCTTGAGGTGGGAAGGAGTTGTGTATTACATTAATTTTATCATCGAAGAACTTGGAGAGGGATCTATCCAATCCTGCGAAGGAGCGATCCCTGTCTTTAGTTGGGGGGACGTAAACTCCTTTAGGACCCTGTAAAGCTCCTTATTAGAGTTCGCCGCTTTTTCGATACGATTTAGCAAAAACAGTTTCTTTGCCTGTCTGATGCTCTCCATGTAATTACGATGAACATGTTTATACTTTCTGTGGTCCATAGGATCTTTACTCCTTCTCCACGTACGTTCAATCACTCTACAGGAATGTTTTATTATTTTTAGTTGCTCCGTGAACCAGGGAGCAGATCTAGATTTGAGTAAACGGGGTAATCTTATCTAAGGTACGAGTGATTTCCTCTTCGAAAGTAGTTGCCATCCTGTCGACATTTTCGGCCTGATCTTTTGAGAGTGGCCTAAAAAAAGCTGAAAAAGAGCTGGCCGTAACCTTTCGCCAAGACCTGCGCCAAATTAATTCATTTTTGTGCTCTATCTTTTCTAAAAAAGCTGGGATCGAAAATTTTAAAAGATGGTGGTCTGACCACAGTAGTGGGAGGGAGGGTTCGACTGTGACACCCAGGGAATTAGTAAATAGTAGATCAAGGGTATGTCCAGCAGTGTGAGTTGGACCTGTCACCATTTGAACTAGCCCCAGAGAATCCATGTCAGTGGTAAGCTGGTTGGTATCTGAGTCAGTCATGATTTCAGCATGGTAATTAAAATCCCCTACTAAAAGGAATTGGTCAGTAGCAAGTACATGTGGGGCTATCTGTTATCATTGTCTGCATTCCCTCTTCCAGGAATGAACTGTGGCGCAGCTTCCCTCATAGGTCTTATTCGGGGAGAGGAAGAGAGTTCATCACGATATCCAATTATTGTTACTATGGCAGTGTTAATTCTGCCTACAGGGAAGGCTCCTATCTGACACTGTCTATTAATAGCTCTAACATCACCTGGGCCATTTCGTCCTGTAATCATCTCCCATTGAACCATAAGTTGATGAGAAAGCTCATTTATAAGACAAAGAAACTCGCCCTCAGAGAAATCTTGTATCTGAACTATCATTTCTCCTACCTCCATTTCTAAATCACTCAACCAATTTAATACCATCAACCTTATCGCATCCTGACGTGATTGAGATACAGTAGAGCGAAGAACTCGAGGGGTCAGGACAGATGCAGGAAGCACAGAATCATTAGACATTTCAAATGCAGTGGACTGAGGTGGAGGCGCAGAGGCTTGGGGTGGGGGTGCAGAAGCCTGGGTTGTAGGGGGTAAGGAATGTACCGTTACTGGTTGGAAAATAGGGAGCTGGACAACCGCGGGCAAAGGAGGTGGAACCGGGGGTACAGGGGGAACAACATTCGGTGGTCCTGGGGAAGAGGTGTTAAAGGTACATATGGGGGTGGGGGTCGTTCTATCAACAACCCATCAATATCTGAATCCACATCTTCTTGGTGGACCTGAACTGCTACAGTTGGTCTAACTATATATTCCTTTGATGTTAATAATCTATGCTCTCTATCTAAACATTCCTTTTTCTCCTGAACTTCCTTATCCTTCAATTCCTTATACTTTTGATACTCTGTCTTCCTTTCCTGTTTCCCTTGTACCTTCTCTGCCTTGAGCTGCCGCTCCTTCACTTCTTTCCTCCACATACGCAAACTGTCAAACATAGCCGGCCTAACTTTCTTTAAAAACAATTGTTTCTCTAAATACTCGAGTTTGTGAGGGTCCATCGTTCCCTCTAATGGCCATTGTAACTGGGGATCACTGAACGATGGTTACATGGGTTTATATAGGGAAAATCACAGACTAGGAACGCTCAGAGGTAAATAGAGCTTTGGGAAGAACACACAAATGAGACAATCGGTAAGAATCAACAACCTTGGTGCCTTGTGTAACTGTCGCATTTTGAAGCTGCACAACAAGATAGGCTTATCTGAACAAACTTTATCTAAGGCTTTACCATTGTTTAAAACACACACGAAACCCACAGTGCAGACATCAGCTGTTCTTTTGTGCTGACTTTGCATGTTTACGCAGCCTACAATGTCTCAACTTTAGATTCGTGACCTAATGTTTATGCAGATGTGGTGTCAAGGATAGAGTCAGGATGAAAACAGGTCAAAGGTGAGCATGGATGAAGCACAGCTGAATTAGAAAACGAGAGATTCAGATTTTAAGGTTTCATAAGCATTTGCAATGCAAAAGGTCTCGCATTTACGCGAGTTTAAGCTATTGGCCTTGTAAATCACAATGCCTTTTATTTATGTTTTAAAAACCAAAACATAAATAAAAGGCATTGTCATTTACAATTCCAATAGCTCAAACTCACGTAAATGCGAGACCTATTGCATTGCAAATGCTTGTTTGAACTGTGAAATAGAACAATAATCAGGGTTCAGTGCCCCTCGGGCCTCTGGGCCGCAGTGCAGCTTCACCAATGGAAGGTACGCCCCTGGTCAGCACCCTTTGTTGTCTTAACTTTACCCCTGCTTTAAGGCACTTGCCAAAGACACGTGTATCAGTGGCTTGTGGCAGGGAGTGGCAGTTGCCGCCCCTGATTCCGAGCCCCACTCCATGCCTCAGATTGTGCCAGTTATGACAGCTGTCGTCATCGAAAAGGGCCTGCTTGGGCAGCAGCGATCAGCTGTCACATGCCAGTGTACAAAGACCTCACCGTGACGTGGCACACCTCTGGGCAAAACATCAACCCCTGAATATCTTTACCATCCCAAGTCTGTACATTTGGTGTCCAGTACCCAAGGCATTCTGAGCTAGAGGAGACAGAAGTCTGTACCCAGCATGGAGCTCTCACTGGGCAGGTAAGGGCAGATGGAGCTGGTTCTGAATGCTCGGACCAGCTCTCTTTTGACTCTCTTTGAATTTTCACTGGCATATTCTGCATCGTCCATTGAAATGCAAGTTATCGGATGTTATTCGAAATTCGCAATAACCAACCATGTTTTTTATGATCAAAGGGACTCAAAATGTATTTGTTCATTAAGTAAATGGAAACATCTGTTCTCCGTTTGTATCTACTGAGATAATCTAGAATTCAGTGTCGGAATCGATGGATTCTTAATTCTGGAAACAGCAGATCTGAGCTTTGTCTCAAAAGGTTGGGTCGGACTGGTTCAGAGGGCAACCTGACAATGCCAGAAGGGCTGGTGTGACCGGTCAGTGTGTGGAACAATTTTTTGGCTGTTAATTGTGCTGTGTTGTGGTCTGGCGGGCTGGTGTTTACTGTTGTTATCCCAGACATTGCTACAAACAATGTCTGCAGGAAGCACAAATGCATACGGCCTCCCATGCCGTGCAAAACACTTGTACAACTTGTGTTTGCAATTACCACGCTGCCTCGTTTTGCAAACGTGGGCCACTTTTTTTAGCTGTGAGATTTGTGGATGAGGGCCGCTTGAATTAGCTATCTGGGTCGGTAATGAGGACCACTTTTATAGTTGGTGTCCTGCCTATTTTCTGTCGCAGACCGGCACTAGTTGGAGTGGTGGTGTTTAGAGAACCCCCTGGAGACAAGGGGCGATATGGTCTCCCCCTGTTGAAGAACAGGAATTTGGCAAAGGTTTATAGGGTCACTGTTACTTACCTTCAGGAGCATCAGTAAAGTTACGCTTCTGGGCACTTTTCTGGCCAGATAGTCCTCAAAAATATTATAATTGTAGTCTGGGGGAAGTCGAAACGTGTCATGGTTTGCACTGTTTCATTGAGCCGCATGTTGTATACTGACAGTGCTGAACCCAGCATGCATTTTAGTAATGCTCTATAGTGCCTAATACGTCCTCAAAAGTATCTAGACACTTTCCCAAGTTTGTAAAAGAACTGTTTTCGCACACCAGATTTGGCATTGGTTTCATCGATCTCTGCGTCACCAAAGGAGTCTCTTCTATTATAATTTAAATAGATGACCTGCCGAAAATGTCTAGTACCGGAGCAGTAACTTACCAGACGATTTTACTGGCTTTCCAGTGCCCAGTTACGATAATTGTATTTTTGTGTTCAAGCTTGCGAGTCTCCCCAGAACCTGCTAGTGCTTTCTAGGGCCGATCCAAATGCAGGCTTGTAACGCTAGATAGGTTTGCAGTCCGAGGGCTCATGCCGTGCGCCTGTCTGTGAAATGCAGAAACTGAGTTTGGCTTAAGGCATGAACTCTCTCTCTTCCTCCTTGGACTTCCCATGGTGGTCTGTAAAGGTAGCGCACGCTCTACTCTTAGCGCCTACGGGAAGTCCCTTTGCTCAGCACCTCACTCTTCTGCCTTTCTGCGTGCCATTGGGACGCTGATGGTGTCCGAGTCCCTCACGGCTGTGTCCGCCTGTCAATTGCACTGAAATAAACTGGCCTTACTGGGGTTCATCTCTCCGTGTGCTCGCTGCGCTCTTGTGGAGTCCGGAGAAGCAGGCACACGCACACCTCCTCTTAATCACATAACAGTCAAAACTCATTTAACGGGGCGGCAGGCTGTTCAATTTCATTTAGATACAAGCATTTGCAATGCAATAGGTCTCACATTTACGCGAGACCTATTGCATTGCAAATGGTAGGCATCACGGACAACAGGAGGGAGGGCAGGCGGAGGGGAGAAGGCACAGACAACGGGAGGGTAGAAGGCACAGACAACGGGAGGGAGGATGAGCGGTGGGGAGAAGGCACGGACAACAGGAGGGAGGGCGGGTGGGGGGAGAAGGCTCGACAATGGGAGGGGGTAAAGAAGCCACCAAAAATGTTGTGCCTGCAGTAGGAGAACCTCATTAAAGAAAATAGTGCTCACTGTCTAAATAACACGTACCGTGTAACAACCGAAGTAAAGGGGCCAGTCGCCATGGGAGGTGACAAATGAAGAGGAGGCGGTACTAAGGAGGGACTAACAAGCCTATTTATGAATCAGAAGCCAGCATTTAGGACAGACAATGACACAGCATGCACGCTGGCTCTAGCCTCGACCTAAAAAGGGATGGTTTGGGCCTGGCTAAAGGTTAATTTTCCAGCTCAAAATGGCAGTGTAAACTGCATACACAGGCTCTGCATTGGCAAGCCTGAGACATGGTTAGAGGACTACTTCAGTGGGTGACACAAGCAGTGCTGCAGGCCCACTAGGAGCATTTAATTTACAGGCCCTCAGCACATGTAGTGCACTTTACTAGAGACTTATAAGTAAATTAAAATGCCAATTAGGTATGAACCAATATTGTCATGTTCAGGGGAGAGGGCACAAGCACACCAGCACTGGTTGGCAGTGGTAAATTGTACAAAGTACTAATACCAGCGGAAATAGGGTCACAAAAGTGGAGGAGGAAGACAAAAGGTTGGGGAGAAGACCACCCTAAGGCTGTCAGGTCTAACACCCGCCCTTTGTGCCTTCAGCCTGTCTTGAGTTACATGGCTGTGCTATGCCATCACACAAAGGACTTATCACCTCTACATTGTCACTGCAGCCAGCTTGGAGCCAGGGCAGGAAAGTCAGGAATTTTCATGCACTCCAAAGAAACTTTCTAGAAGCTTCTCCCACTTTCCAGAGGGAAGGCACTAGGTATAAAAATAGAATCCTCAGACCCACTCTTCAGTTCACTACTCGACCTGTGGATGGACTCTGATAGGACTGTCTGCTGCTATGACCTGCTAGGCATTCTGCAAGAGTGTTCTGCTAAGCCTGGAAGGACTGCTTTGCTGCTTGGAGCCTGCCTTGAACCCTCAGAAGCCAGCCCTGCTTTTTGAGCCCTGCATCTTCACCTGCACCCAGGACTCCCCCAGTGATTCCAAGGGCTAGTTTGCTGACTTCCTGCTTAGAACCACAGGGACACAAAAGGCTCCCACCATCTTGAACCAACACCTGAACCCAGCCTACGTAAGCCTGAACACCTTTTGACAAGCCTAAACCTTCCTTTTAAAAGTTGATAAATGACCCATATGTAGGCCTTATTGCTCAAGACAGGTGAGTGTTCCAGGTGAGACCAGGACACCCAGGAGAAAAATAGACAAAAAACAAAACAATGAAGATGTGCAGTACAGGACTGCACACATAAAACTACCTGTTACTTCCTCAGAATGCCTTGCAACGCCTTGTTTAACTAATTCTGGATCCCCATGGACCCCCAGGGAACGGCAGGGGCACCAGAAACATTCATAAAGAAGGGGTTAAGCAAGTTTAGAGAATTAACCCTATGTCTCCAAGGTCACATAATACAAGGCCTGGGGAGACTTTTCTACAATTTTTAAACACTCTGGGTCAGAGCTTGTGCACTACAGCTAAGGAGCGCAGGGGTCTCTAGAGGTTGGTCCTATGGCTGCATTGTATGTGGTCTAGAGGTATAAAAGAAAGGGTTGTATGACTGAACAACTACTGGCTAAACCACGAATTCCTTAAACACGAAGGCTAAACAACGAGCAATATCTAACAACTACTTTCTTTACAACGAATTCATAAACCACGAAAATACCCTTTAATTTGCTGTTTACCCATTCACATTAATATGTTCATTTAAATGCGCTTATTTTACATTTATAATAAAAGAATCATTATGAATTTCAGAGCACATAATATACTTGCCGAGAAGAATATATAAAAACCTGTCCACTTTCTTTTTTCATGACATCGCTGCCGTTTCCAGTGGAGTAAGGTGCAGTAAATACACCGGACACAAGCTTTCCCCCAAAAAAATGAAGGGTAGGGGGCGGCGATCATTGACATGTCACATGTATTGAACTCTGCTGCGAATTCAATACAATGAATTCAATAATGCAGTCCACTTTCAATTTTCATGACATCGCTGCCGTTTCCAAGGGAGAGAGGGGCGGAGTAAAATGACGTGCAACTCATTGTTCCAGTCGTGGTTAAGGACTTCGTTGTTCAAGAAATTCGTGGTTAAGGACTTCGTTGTTAAAGAAAGTCGTGCTTAAGAACTTCGTTGATAGAGATAAGTAGTTGTTAAGTGATGACTTGTTGACAACAACAACACTGCTGCCTCCTTGGGCAGTGATAGCATTACATAATTTAAATATTAACACCCACTGCTTTCTTATGGAACTGGTAATCCAGTGAAAGTAGCTTTTGAGGTCTTGCCACTGTAAGGACATGTTCTACAGTAAACCTTTACATGTCCTATGAATAAATACCATGCATCTTGCCTTATGGCATTTAAGGGCTACTTAGGGGTGACTTGTAAATTTTTAAAAGAAGGGTTTGGGCCTGTCTAAAGGGGTTATATTGGGAGGTTGAAACTGTATTGTTAAACTGCACAAACAGGCTACAGTGGTAGGCCTGCAGTCATGTTTTGCACTGTCACTGTAGTGGTAGCACAATGTGTGCTGCAGTCCACTAGCGACATTTTAATTTACAAGCTCTGGGAACATTTCATCCCATGTACTAGGGACTTTTAGGTAATTTAAATATGCCAATTTGGGGTATACCGATTTCAACATGTTTATAGGGGTCAGAGCACATATACTGGACACTGGACAGCAGTGTGCCAGTGAGCAGAGTCCAAAAACCAGTAAAACAAATCTACCAAAAAGTGGGGGTGACCATGCAAAAAGGGACATTTTCCTGCACGTATTAGTTGTCCACACTTTTAATTTGTCTTGCTCAGAGCTTCTTAATTTGAAATTTTGGTTTTTACAAAGTCATCGAGTTAGAGGTCCTGATCTTTTTGGATATTAAATTATATACAGACCCCAGGTTGGTTACTTTATACATTTGTTACCTCCATAATTCATTCTGAGTTGTATGTTAGGCTCCTTCACTGGGAACGGTGGACAGTCAAAATATCGATTTTTAAATATCGAAGCACAGTTATATCGAGTTTTAAATATCGTAGGGACAAAATATCGAAGTTAAGAATATCTACAACCAGAATATCGAAGTTAAGGTAAGAAATATCGATGTTGCAAATATCGATGTTAGTAATATCGATAGTTAAATTATCGATGTTAATAATATCGATATTTATATGAGTATTATGCATTTTAGTATGTATTTAATATGTATGTGTTCTATATTTTTAAGTATTGTATTGTTTTTTAAATATATGTATACATTTTTTAGAAATTAATAATTTTTTTAAAGTAAATTTTGCGTTTTAGTACCGTAGCGGGTTGTGGGTTTATAGGGGAATAGGGTGGGAAGTAATTTAATTATAGTAAATTAAATAATAATTTTTAGGAATTATTAATTTATTTTAATTACATTTTCTGTTTTATTTCTGTAGCGGGTTGTGGGTTTATAGGGGAATAGGGTGGGAAGTAATTTAATTTTAATTAAGTAATTATTAATTGTTAATTATTGTCATTAATAATTAATTTATTGTAAATTAATTATTAATTGTTAATTAAATATTATTAATTGATAATTATTTTATTTGTATTAATTTATTATTGGAGTGGGTTGTGTGTTTTTAGGGAATAGGGTGGTAAGTAAATTATTTGTAATTAAGTAATTAATTAAGAAAAATTGAGTATTGATAATTAATTTTTTTGTTAATTAATTAATTGGTTATTATTTATTTTTATTGATTATTTTTCATTATATTAATTATAATTAAAAACATTTTTTATGGTTAATTAATTTATTGTTAATTAATTATTAATTGGTAATTAATTTTTAATAATTCATTACTTGGGGGCACATTACGATGGCGGGCGGAAGCACCACCGCCGTGCTGGCGGATGCAAAAACCACCAGTTACCGCCGGCACGCAGCAGTCCACACGCCCGTCCAATTACGATGCGAAAAGTAGGCCAAACACCGCCGGCAAGCCAGCAACACCGTCCGCCATCAAAGTGCGCCCGTACATGTAGCGGCGCAGCCCAACTGACACACACCGTCCGACGAAACACGTCCCGCCCGGCGCATAAATTACGATGCCGCAAACAAACGGCTCCCACGGCCAAGAGATACCGTACGCCAAACCGAAGCGGTAACACGGATGCCGAGCACGGACAACGAAGAAGCGGCTCCCTGAGCATGAATCCAGCACTGCAGGCACTCCCCATGCTTCTGCTGATGCACCACCAAGGACGCAACGTACCGCGGAGACGCAGGTAGGCACACACACAACAAGTGCACGCAAACAGCGCACACAGTGCAAGGGCGGAAAAAGCGGACAACCCCCCACCAGCGCGTGTACACTACACATCCACCATCGCATCCACATATGACACACAGGCCAAATCGTAACATCGCAGAACACATGTGTACACACCACCTGGGACTAGTAACCAACCACCCCGTCACGGCCCAAAAGCGCCGATGACGCCGCCACACATGCGCACAACGCAGAGGCCAACCGCAGCGCCATGCATGCGTCGCACACAGACACAGGGACACAACCAAGCAGCACACACATCAGCCCCACCCCGAACGCACATGACACGTGACAGGCCGGCCACAGACATGTCCCCAACGCCCAATTCACGGACAACACCCAACGCCACACAACCGACGCACACATGTCAGTGAAGACACGCAACAGCAGGACACACCCCAGTGTAACAAACATGGCGTAGCACACAGCGGCGGCAACACCAACTAGGAGAAGCAGGGCCCCTTCGGGAAGAGGAACGCCAGTACCTCACAGAAACACCCATACCACCCTGCACATATGAACAAGACATATAAAACGGAACACCAAAGAGCCCGGGGACCGACAACAGGTGGCCCAAGAATAACATCCACACACAAGGCCCAACGCAGAGCGGAAAGGCAGCCTGCCGCCCACACAAGGGAGAGCAGACAGCACTGAATGACCTTCCATTCCAACTCCGAAACCACAGCCCTACGACAGAAGCCGGTGAATACAGCCATTGTCCAAGAATAGACCAACACAGGCATGCCGAGGAGACCGACCACAGGGCAGATAGCGCATATCACAGAAGCACACAACGGACGGGGAAGAAAGAAGAAAACACTCCCCCATGTCGGCCACATGCAAGTTAATTGGAAGGAGTCACACAGCACTGACCTTGAACTGTCTGAGAAGCATGTGGGAAGAGGGCCCGTGTCCTCCAAACAAGCCAACAGAACACAAGTCCTGTCTCCCCACGACTACACAGAGCTCACAGCAACCCCGGAGCGTGCACATTGCAGACTGCACACACAGCCGGAGCACGCCACCTCAACGAACCGCTGCGAAATGGCAACCGCAACACACCTACCCAACTACGCCGAACAGCTCAAGCTGTACAAAACCAACCTGTGCCATACATTGGGATGCGATCTCCTGTCCCTGCTGAACGTAAGTTACCGACTGACTTACCGCATCACATTGTTCAGCTGCGTCATGCCCGTCTTCTACTGTCGGAGGTGTCCCTACCAGCATCCCGTCGAGATATGCCTCTCCAACCCGGCATGTCTGAAGGCGGACCTGCTACCACTACTCCTCCCTCTGGACGCACACGACAGGGCCTGCTCTGCCTATGGGGGCATGGCGTATGTGGCCAACATCGCACCCGCACTGAAATGGGACCACTGTGCCTCCACACGACGGATCATCGAGAACAGCTACATCGAATGTCACCCAGCATGCCCCATCATGGTCCTCCAAGGGACAACTTACGAACAACACCTTGACAGCCACCATCCGCTACATTGGCTGGCAAACATGTACACCACCAATGACATGGAAGCCCTGCTGGACGGCATCGCATACCTGACAACCTGTAAATACGTCGGACCACAACGCAGGTTCCCCGAGTGACCTATGATGTCCAACCCCGCACCCATGCTTAGCTTCCGCACGGACTGGCCAGTCACCACCACAACAGCCATACCAAACGACCGGCAACTGTAACCACACCATCAACGACATCGCCATGACATCGGATATGACCGGGACATGCACACTGTTCCCCATCACATCCAGGAACACTGCATGCATCGTGGGAGGCAGTGGCATGGGCTCTGTGTATCGCACCCACATGGACGGAACTGCACGAACAACCAGGACACGACATGGATCCAGCGCACATGGACACACACACCGCTCAGTGGACATGAATAGGTCGCCTGGAGTCTGTGGGTGCTGCACCCCTCCCACCCCCGCCCCGGGAATCCCATACCAGGACCTTTGCATGGACGACAAGTGCATACAACAACAACACGACCCCAGTGACTGTGACATGTCCAGTAACCACCACAGTGCAACAACAAGTGGCACGCCGCTGCATGCACGCAAGCACATGCCCTGATGTCAACTCACATGCACGCGTGCATGAGGAACAACCGCAGCAAACCTGTCACATGGAACTGAGATGGACTGTGCCCATGATGCCAAGCGGTCTGGTAGGCTACATGTATACCGTCTGTGTCAAAGTCCGCAGCTCCGCAGCTATACGTAAATGTACATTAGCACAGCCTTGGCCAAGCAGATGTCACTCTGAAGCCCACATCCCACATGCAACAGCCAATCACATGTAACCCCACACCCTATCCCATTTGCAATCATGCTCAGTATATCCTCAACATGTATTCCGCTGCCAGTAGTGTCCACTATACTGCATCACAGAGGACAGAAGACTCAATATAATGTTTGAAACCAAAACTGTCTCCGCTGACTCATTTCACAAGTACGAATGAGAGAGGATGAGAGTATGTGAAGTACACGGCAGTCGTGACATGACCATGTAGTCCACTGGTATTGGATGTCAACGCAAATGAGTAGCACCACTGTGGAAGACACACATGTGTCGTGTGAAGTCGTATGGACGCAGTGCTCAGGTGGGTGGGTGCGACGGGTAGATGCGCACATGCCAAGTTGGAGCACGCCGTGTTGGGAGGGGTCATGAACAGTACACCACCGCTTCCCTGGGCATTGTGAGAGGACACCTGTCGGGGGGAGTGAACACGTGTGTGCACAGCAGCCGGGCACACGTACAAAGCGGTACCAGGCGCACCTCAGCCCACCCTCTGTGGACAAGCTGGATCCTGTTGTGCGCCCGCCATGCCCCTTGACAAGGCACACACAGCCCCAGTCGACCAGGTGTAACCCCAACATAGTCAATCCGCACAGGCGATACAGGGCACGGGATGGCAGTGGAGCATGGTGTGTGAGAGGTCTCCTCGCGCTCCTCCTGGTCATATCACGCAGGCAATAGAACCTCAACGTCTAGCATGGCACAAGTCACATGGAAGTGTAGGGGGACGCACCACAGCACGAGCAGCACTGACGTCACGGGAGGTGGCTCGCACCATCCCATCCATTGCCCATCATACCAACCACGCCACATGCCATTGCGACTAAGTGCAAGCGCGTGCGCCACCACCCCCGAGCCCTCCCCAGAGAGGCCAAAGAGTGAATGTGTGGGCCATCAGCCACAGACGGACGCGGCCTGGCCGCAAGGGCAGCCACAGCCACTGGGTGTCGCAGGTGGCGGATCCGGAAGGCGAAGACTGTGATGCATAGTCCATGCAGGCCGGGTCTCCATTTGGGGCACCACGCAGGTGGACGGCGTCCCGCAACACATCATACCCTGAGACAGCCCACTCGTGCAACTGGACCCACACATACACTCCTTGCCCTCTCTGGTGCGAGCTTGGGGCTGCCTGTGCAAGCGCTAGCCTCGCAGGTGAGCATGCATATTGGGGGAGCGAGGGGAGGACATGAGGGCTGGGGCGAAGATGACTGTATCACTGTCAGTTAGTACAAGGGATGACCCAGATGTGGAAAGGAAGAGACGTGTCCCGTGTGTACTGCAACTAGTCGCCAATCCAACTACCCCCCATGTCCGGAATGTAAGCCCGCACCTAGGCCCGCCCATCCGCCACATCGAACATACCACCAGCACGACAACCTTCCCATTCGAAACACTGACTGGGGGTGGCGACCAGTGTACAATCATGTGTAGCCTACCCACGCGTACATGTGGGCCCTCCATGATCCATGTCACCTGCGGCAAAGTCATGACATGCGCAATGAGGGAAGTGAGGAGAGCTGCCCGCCCCACGCGCAGAAGGTGCATCAGCTCCACAGACCCAGCAGCGAGTCCAGCAGGGGTCACATGTGCAGGGGCAGCTGTGCCTGGTGTGAAGGCACATGCATATAGACAGCACATCGACCAATGTGTAGTCTGCCCACATCTACAGTCCATCATCATGCGGACATAGGAATTGAACACAGGGCAACACATCTCAGTGGGTGCACCCACCGTGACCAACAATGCGCAATCATCGACGTACCCGCCCTGTGCATGGCCCCCCACCCAACGGAGGCACATCCAGTGCCACCATCCCACACACACAAGCCTTCCACGGAACATGCTGTGTCCAATGGTCAGTACAGAGTCAGCGCCCATCTGGTGGATCCTGAACAGGAGACACATGCACACACATGCCAGCTCCCACTATGTACGACTGCCACCTGGCACGTGCAATGTAACCTCTCACCTGTGACGTGTGACTGCAAGCACACAGCCGTCTTGGCATGGGGCTGTCAATGTGGACACCTGTCAATGTTTCGGGAGGTGTGATCCGTACAGTGCTGTACATAGGGTGCAGTGCTGACACCTACTACTGTCTCATATCCCCTCGTGCCACAGGTCCCACTTGTTTTGGCCGCTCAGCCTGTGCCCACATCGTCGTCGTCGTGTGCCATACTCATCCAGCCGCGGAAGCAGTTCCATGCTCAGCAGACATTCATGTTGCCGTGGCGTTGCCGCTTGACGGATATGCAGTCAGTCCCCATCAGCACGCCCCGCAAGTCATTGGGGCCTAGATCCCCATGTGCATGCACATGGCAGTGGTTTGTATCACTAGCCATTGCCATTGTTGGGAGACCTGTGTAAGTGTATTGTGGCCGTGCCGTCCCAGCTTGACAGCTGGGCTGTGGCTCATGTGCTTGCTCAGTCATGTCAGTGATGTGTATGCGAAATTGCTATGTGTCGTGTTGCTTTGACATGTGTCCTCTGCCATTGTCCCTAGGCGGAGACCGAACATTGACCGCCCATACCAATTGCTGGCAGACATGGAGGATACGGAGGTCATTAGGAAGTTTCGGCTGGACAGGCCAACCCTGCATCGACTGTGTGCCATGTTAGAACCCCATCTCCGTCCCCGCAGGGTGTATCCGACTGCTGTCACCCCCACGGCTAAGGTGATGGCCGCCATGCATTTCTTCGCCACTGGGTCATTCCAGCACACAGTGGGCAGTGGAGGAGGGATGTCCCAGCCCATGTTCAGCAAGGTGCTGAGGGATGTACTGGCAGCCATGATGCTGTACCGGAACAGGTACATCCGCTTCCCCAGGGCTCGTGAATTGGCGGCAGTGAAGGGTGCATTCTATGCCCTTGGCAGAATCCCACACGTCGTTGGAGCCATTGACTGCACACATGTCGGCCTTGTTCCACCACAGGCCACTGAGCACCTGTACCGCAACAGGAAGCACACGCACTCCCTGAATGTGCAAGTGGTGTGCCTTGCGGACATGGTGATCACCCACGTGTGTGCAAAGTTCCCAGGCTCGGCCCATGACGCACACATAATGCGCAACAGCATCTTGCCACGACTGATGTCCAATATGCAACAGGATCGTGCCTGTATTGTCGGTGAGTATGTGGAGTGGTGTAGCGTGCTGGCTGTGCGATGCTGTCCCCTGTCCAGTTGGATTAGCAACGGTTCTCTGTGTCCCTCACACCCAGGTGACTCTGCGTATCCGAATGGGGCATGGCTGCTCAGTCCATTGAGGAATCCTCGCACCCCAGCAGACGATCGCTACAATGAGGCACATGGGAGGACCAGACGTGTGGTCGAGCGTACCTTTGGCCTCCTCAAGTCCAGGTTCAGGTGCCTGGACCGCACCGAGGGTGCGCTGGCGTACTCCCCACAGAAGGTGTGCCGGATAGTGGTGGCGTGCTGCATGCTGCACAATCTGGCCATTCGGAAGCAGATCCCCCTCATCGTGGATGACGGAGATCAACCAGGGCCCCAGCCCGCAGACCAGGACAGCTCGAGTGAGGAGGACAGCGGAGAGGAGGAAGCTGGTAATGTGCGGCAGCAGCTCATCGCCCGCTACTTCACTTGACGGTGAGTGTCCATGTACGACGGCTGATGTGGCTGTATCTGTGCAGGTGTGTGTGTGCTGTGTCAGGGTGGCCGTTTGTTCACTGCGTGCTGTGTGTCAACGCTCCATGGCCAGGGTAGTATGCCACTGTTGGTGGCTGTGGCATTGTGCCCTATAGCTCTGTGCGATGTGTGTACATTGCTTGTAGTTGTTGACATGTACTGTGTGATGGGTGTGTGACACACTCATTGAATGTGCTCCTGTTCTGTCTCCCACCCCTAGGTCCCTACAGGCCCTCCGGATTCAAATGCCATGCCACGCATCAGGTGCCTTTCCGCCCAAGGTGGCCGTTGTATTCCGTACAAATAAGACACAGGGCACAAACAGCAGTTAGTGAAAAAGGTGCATTTATTACAAACTGTGACATGTGATTGTGTGTAAGGTGATGACAAAAGTGGTGCGTGCAGTGACAATGAGCTGTCGGTCATGGCTGCGTGATGATCAGGGTGTACCCACTGGTTCTATGTCCATAGTCCAACACACACATGCCATCCAGATGGCTGTGTGGAGTGGGATCGTAGTCCAAGTCAATGCAGTGGCTGGTCAAGGAAGGCTGGCGGAAGGCTGGCTGGCTGCCTCACTTGCGTCTGGAGCGTGCGAAGTCCTCCCGGGAGATCTGTTTCCTCTTCGGACGGCCCCTTCCACGTTTGCGAGGGGGGTGCCTGCTTGCGACATGCTGGTGGTTGAGGTGTGATCACTGGCTGTGGACGCAGGGGAACTGGACACTGCTGCTCCACCCTGCGCCCCGGCAGGTGGTGGCGGAGGGGAGCTGCTGTCCCTGGCTGTGACCTCACCGCCACCACCAGCTGTCCCATGAGGTCCACGATTTGGCCCATACGGGCGTCCATGGACCTCAGCACCCCCAGCACCTCACGCGTGTCTGAAGCAGACCGGACCCATTGTCCTTGGGCCTCTTCATAGGCCCCAAGGACTCTGGCCATGTGAGGCAGGGCATGGCTCCCAGGGGAGGCTGGCGTTTCCCTGACCCTGCTCCTCCTACCAGTCCTGCTGCCACCGGCCTGCCCACTAGCCACATTGCTCACCACGGTCCTCGCTGTGGCTCCCAGGGTGGATCCAGTCGTCCGGGCCACCACCTGCGCTGGGGCTGGTGCCAGCGAAGACGTGGCGGTGGTGGCGGCGGTGGTGGTCGGTGCGGCGATGGTGGCGGTTGCGGCAGTGGTAGTGGCCACAATGACCGTGGGTGTGGCCGCAACGACAGTGGCAGCAGGGGGCTGTGAATGTTCAGCAGCCCTGGATGATGGGTTGGTGGGTAGGAGGGGTCCTGGGGAGCGGCTGGGCCCTGCCACACCAGATGGGCCTGCTTGGTTGTCCGTGTCCGAAGAGGAGGACAGATCCTCCAGATCCGTGTGTCCTCGTTGGGGGCTTGTAGGCTGGCTGTGCTGGCTGCTGGCTCCATCCCCAGCATCCAGCAGTTCGTCACCTGTGGAGAGAATGAGATTTGTTATTGTGTTGCACCTGGCGAAGTATGTATTTGTCGTCTGACATTGACAGTTCGTGCAATCTCGTACATGGGTTTCCCGGAGGCGTGTGTGTGGCTGTAGCATCTGTAGTTGTGTGTGCTTGGCAATGGGACTGTGTGCTGTGCACATGTGGCATGGGACGGATTGGCCATGCCGATGGGTGTGTTGCTGTGCCCCTACTTATTGTGACTCTGGTGTATGCGGGATCCTGGCCCATCCTGGGTCTGGTTTGTACTTTGCTTTTGGGGTTCAAATGGAACGCTTAGGAACGCATATGGCAACATGGGGGCCATGCCCCAGATTCGCATTTGGGAGGGGATATGCTTTTGGGGTTCAAATGGAACGCTTAGGAACGCATATGGCAACATGGGGGCCATGCCCCAGATTCGCATTTGGGATGGAATATGCTTTTGGGGTTCAAATGGAACGCTTAGGAACGCATATGGCAACATGGGGGCCATGCCCCAGATTCGCATTTGGGATGGAATATGCTTTTGGGGTTCAAATGGAACGCTTAGGAACGCATATGGCAACATGGGGGCCATGCCCCAGATTCGCATTTGGGAGGGGATATGCTTTTGGGGTACATGCTGTGAGCCATGGGTGCCGAACGTGACATGTGTTGTGGCAGCATGACAGTGCATGGTTTGAGGTGTGTGCATGCTTGACATGGCCTGCATATTTGCTGTCTGTTGTGATTACTGGACATGGCATTGGACGCATCGTTATGAGTGAGTGATAGTTGTGTGCCAGCCAACGTATTGCAGTTGTCCCATCTCCTTGGTGTGCGTGCTGCCCTGTGCCATGTGCATCACTGCAGTGCTCGGGGGGGTGTGGCCCATGTTGTGTGTTGTTGCTCACAGTGTGGCGTGCGCTTCATTGACTTCTGGCACATGGTTGGTCATGGGCATGTGTCTTAGCGTGACTGCTGTATGTGTGGCAGCTGTGCGGATGACATGCCTTTCATGAGACTGGGGCTGACGGATGGGATGGATGGTATGTTGTATGTGCATGGTGTGTCTGTGAGTTTGATGGGTTCAGTGGTGTTCGTGTGCATTTATGTTGTTCCGCTCTGTTGCGTCTAGTGTTGTTTGTCTTACATAGGCGTAGTTGTGGGGTGTGTTGTTGACAGGCAGTAGGGGCTACATGGACAGGACTTCAATGGTGTTTCGGTTGTGTGTGATGAGTTGCACAGTGGCTGCCGTGTGGGACTATATTCAGTGTGGCTTGTGCATGCAGACGTGGCTCCTTGGGTGTTGCTATGTCTGTGATGGGTCATGTGGGGTGTGAGTCTGTTGTTCATGTCCGTGTGCACATTGTTCACTTGTTCGTGACGGTGGGCGGTGCTGCGTGTTCGTCTGCTACGTGACATGTCCCATGTGTTGGTCGTGTTATGGTCCTCATGCCTCCAGTAATCCAGCCCTGTCCAGTTTCCCACCTGCAAGTTGTTCGTGCGTGCACTGTACTGGATGCCACATGGCTCTAAGCGGGGGGTGCTCCATGTTGCAGGTCTGTGGGGGTGGGGGGGTGTTGTGGGTCGTGGGGGTGGCTGGACACCCACTGACACCGATTGCTGTGGACCGTGATGTCTGCCTTTCGGCTGTCGTTGTGCACTGCGGTGGCTGACACGTGGCTGTGGGGTGTGGGGGATGCTCCTCCTTGCTGTGCTGTGGGACTGGGGCCTGGTGTGTGTTGTACTTGGGCTGTCCACCGTCCCACCCACTGCACTTTGTGTTCCTGCCACTTACCTGTTACTTGTCGGTTAGTGCAGCTGTGGCGGACACATGGGTGTGGTGGGTGCTCGTTGTGGCGCTTCTGGCATATTTGGGGACCTGTTGGTGGTTACGTGGCTGGCTTAGTGTACACATGTCCCCACGCATCTTACAGTTGTTCGGTTTGGGCTGTGTGTGGTAGTGTCTGTTGCATGTGTGTGTGATGTGTTGTGTATTGTGTGCTGGACATGGGGGTGTTTGTCCCTGGGAGCTGTGGCATGGTGGTAGTGCATGTGAGTACATAGCGGTGTGCTGGTAAACATTAGTTTGTACTTACCAGCCTCCACTCCCCCTGTTAATCCGGCGAGGATCTCCGGATGGATTACGACTCGCACCTTCTCCTCCCACGCTTTGAAGGTCTTAAAGAGCGCGGGATTCCCTCCGCCAGTGACGGCAGCCAGCTCTCTGTTTTTGCCCTCCTTCTTCTTGACCAGGCTCTTTACGTCATTCCAACGTTTGTTAATCTCGACTCTGTTCCTGGGCAGGGTCCCGACTGCATTGACCTGGTCTACGATCCGGTTCCACATTCTGTTTCTGGTGGCTAGTGGTGTGTGCTGGACCATGTTCCCATAGATTTGTGGGTACACCTTGATGATCTCGTCGACCATGACCGTCAGCTCCATGGGCGTGAACTTGGGCATTCTTTGTGGTGCCATGGTGTTTGTGGTGCTGGTGCGGTGTGTGTTGTGTAATGTGCAGGGGGTTTGTGGTGCCGGTGTTTGGTGGTGGTGGTGGTGGTGGTGTTGGTGGTGGTGGTGGTGGTGGTGGTTGTGATGTGTGCGTTTCTGTGGTGTGCTGCTGTCCTTGCTGTGTCACTGTGTCCTCTCCTCTCCTCTCTGGTTTGCAATGTAGCAAGGGGTTGTGGTCTGTGGGAGTGCTGCTTTTGTACTCACCTATGTGGGTGTGTCCTCATGGTCTGTTGTTTTCAGGTGTGTTGTGTCTGGGGTTCTGGCCTTTGTATTTTTTGTTTGTCCGGGGGGTGTTTTCGGGATGTGTACTGTGCTTGTGTATTTGTGCGTGCCTTGCTGTGTGGACTTGTTGGCCATGTTGTGTGCTATTGGTTTTGTGTGCGGATGGTTTCTGTGCAGGTACGTTGGCGCCATGGCTTCTGCCGTGTCGATTCTCATCGGCGTTGTTTGCGCTGGCGGGCGGTATATTTGTTGTTTTTCCGCGCTCATGTCGGTGCGATCGTAATTTCACGTGCGGTGTGTCGGCCGTGAGGGCGGGCGGTTTTGTGTTGTCGTGCGTGTTTCCGTCCGTGGCGGGCGGTTTGACTCCGACTCGGACGTTGGCGGGCGGTATTTTGTGTGCTTTTTCCGCCGATGGCGGTTTTCGGTTTGTGTAATCGTAATGGCGTGGTCGGTGTTCAGGCGGTGTGTGCGGGCGGATTTTTGCCGCTTCCATGCCTGGCGGATTTATTTACGCCGGGTATCGTAATGGGCCCCTTGATAATTAAATTAATTATGTTAATTTTTATGTGTAGCGGGTTGTGGGTTTATAGGGGAATAGGGTGGGAAGTAATTTGATTATAATTAATTAATTAATATTTTTTATGTATTGTTATTGATCATTAATTTATTGTTAATTAATTAATTGGTAATTAATTTTTATTAGTTGATTAATTTATAATTATATTAATTATAATTAATTTATTATAATTTTTTATTTATTGTTATTGTTAATTAATTTATTGTTAATTTATTATTAATTGGTCATTATTTTTATTAATAGATTAATTGATAATTAAATTAATTGTGTTCTTTTTATGTGTAGTAGGTTGTGTGTTTATGGGGCAATAGGGTGGGAAGTAATTTAATGTTATTTAAGTAAATATTAATTTTATTTTATTGGTATTTATTATTAATTTTTTAGTTAATTAATTATTAATATGTTATTTATTTTACAAAAATTATTTAATTAATAAGTATGTTAATTTAACCCCTACGCTATCCAACACTTTCTACTGTTGCACTCACTGGAGTGGGAATAGTAATTTTTACCCCTACGCTATCCAACACTTTCCCTACTGTTGCACTCACTGGAGTGGGAATAGTAATTTTTACCCCTACGCTTTCCAACACTTTCCCTACTGTTGCACTCCCTGGAGCGGGAATAGTAATTTTAACCCCTACGCTATCCAACACTTTCCCTACTGTTGCACTCCCTGGAGTGGGAATAGTAATTTTTACCCCTACGCTATCCAACACTTTCCCTACTGTTGCACTCACAGGAGTGGGAATAGTAATTTTAACCCCTACGCTATCCAACACTTTCCCTACTGTTGCACTCACTGGAGTGGGAATAGTAATTTTTACCCCTACGCTATCCAACACTTTCCCTACTGTTGCACTCCCTAGAGTGGGAATAGTAATTTTAACCCCTACGCTATCCAACACTTTCCCTACTGTTGCACTCACTGGAGTGGGAATAGTAATTTTTACCCCTACGCTATCGAACACTTTCCCTACTGTTGCACTCACTGGGGTGGGAATAGTAATTTTTACCCCTACGCTATCCAACATTTTCCCTACTGTTGCACTGTTTGGAGTTGGAATAGTAATTTTATTACCTCCGCTATCTAATATCTTTTGTATTATTTTAGTTAATGTAGTATATAATTAATTTTTAAAAGATTAAAAATAATTTTTATTTTTTAATTTGTTATATATATGTATTTAATTTTTATTTATATTATTGTTTTATGTGTATAGATGTATTTATAATATTATATGATATATTTTTTAAATTATAAGTTATTAAAAATTATTAGTAAGTATATATATTATATATTATATGTATATGTTTAATTTATTTTTACATTACATATATATTACTTATAATTTTAAACATTTTAAAATATTTTTAACTATGTTTATTTTAATTATATGTATTATTTACTTTATTTTACATTATTTTTTTAACTTAAATAAAAAACTATGGGGCCCATTACGATGGCGGGCGGAGGCACGACCGCGGTGGCGACGGTGCTGAAAAATGCCTTTTTCCGGCCACCAGCAGCGGTCTTCACGCCCGCCATATTAGGTTGGGAAAACATAGGCATTTACCGTCCGCCGCGGTGTGACGCCGACCGCCATCGAACAGCGCCCGCCACCGCGGCGGAGTGGGCCAATCACCACACACCGCCGTGCGGAATGACGTCCCGTACGCCGAAGACATCACGATGCCGGAAACAGGGCAGCGCACCGCGACGGAGAAACCGCACAGCGAAATACGGCGGAGACATCACAGCGGAGTCAGAAAAAATAACACCCGGGACACACCGCGATGGATCCTGCCCTACACGCTCTCCCGGTGCTGTACATGATCCATTACCTGCAAGTCATCCATCGCCACGGACGCCTCCGCAGGTACGTACAGACACAACAGTGCAAGTAACACAATACACAGCTCCAGGAGGGAAAAACATTGCATGGGAACACCACACACCCCTGTGGGGACAGGCACACAGCCAGCACTGAACACACACATGTCCCACCTGTCACAAAAACATCGCGCCACATACTGCCCACCCATGTACCGCATTCATGAACAAATGTCCCGGTCACGTCACCGCCGCAGTCAGTGTGCATGAAACCATGCACACAACGCAGAGCACAGGGCCAGCGCATGCCAAGGGCACCGTACAAATTGCACAGAGCCACAACTACATCCACAACACACCAGCAACCGCCCTGAAGGGACACAACATGTGTCTCACAAGTGCCACTCCTGCACAACAACAACACAACTACAGCCACACCATGCCCCACGTCCCAACAACTGCATATACAGCCACAGCAGGACCCTTTGCAAAGGAACACATAGCACAGACGCCCAGGCCCCAGCCAACACACACACCACAACAACATCACACACAAGCCAAGAACACTGAGGCCAGGCACAAAATGTACACACACACAGATGAGGACCAAACACTTCACTGCACACACCACCTGACAAGTCACACACACACACACCACCCAGACTCACAGCTACATACACACACCACATGCCAGCAGTAATGGAGGACAACATATAGGAAAGCCAAAGTGAGGTGCCCACAAATGGAAGGGCAGTGACTAAACCATCAAGCATGTGTGATGCACATGCAAGACAAGACACATGTGAGAACACACACAGCCCATCACAGCACACATGGCTGGCACAGTCAGTCAACACAAACCACGGTCACCCCAATGCTACAACACCTGGAGACAGCAAGGACACCCTTGTATAGGCACAGGGATGTAAGGAAGGCCCTGAACACAAACACTGACCAGCCACACATAGGCATCCAAATACTGGACAAGACAACATCTGCTGCACAACACACAGTGCCCAGCGACACACTACATGACAGCCAAGCACAAGTAGGATATGTCACACATACCTCCTCCCACAACAGCAACACACAATACTGCCATGTGCACAAAACACAACCACAGGGCTAAACAAGTACACATACAGGCACACCACTCCAGGGTCACACATGGCAGGAGTTGACAATGCATGTGCACACACATCCACAGTCACAACAAAGTCACCCCCTTCACACCATACACTTCTCCACCACCCAAGTGCACACATTGGAAGTAAGCCATGCGACCTGGATAACTCATCACCACAAGATGTCCATACACCGACACTGATTGGCACACAGAAAGGAAGCTCACACAGACCCCATTACCCTGGCCTGCCTGCCTGTAAGCCTGTACCCAAACTCCCACCCTGTGCTGCCATTGCCCACAAACCTGACATGTGTCCACCATAGATAACATGAGCCAAGAAGGAAGATGACTACAAGACTTCATTGCCAACCACCTGCACTGCACCCATACGTATCACAGTCATGTAGAAATGAAGTGCCTCCCACCCCTGCCAAAAAATGAAATGTTACACAACCCATTGGCAATGTCGAAGTGGCATACTGAGCCTGTGACACAGTAAACCATGCACACACAGAAACAACTTCATACAGGAAGGACACTGACACAACTCACTGCAGGACCAACTGTGTTTATTCACTATTTGCATATAGAGCCAACAAATTTGGGCAACAGCAAAGCCAGTGGGCATTTCAATATGCACAGTATTTACATGAAAAGCTGCACAGGCAGGGGGCAAACAGCAGTGAACGACAAGGCCAGTGGCCAGTCCAAAGTGCAGGTGAAGTACATGAGATCCTGCAGAGGCAAGGGGCAAACAGCAGTGAACAGCAAGGCCAGTGGCCAGTCCAAAGTGCAGGTGAGGTACATGAGATCCTGCAGAGGCAAGGGGCAAACAGCAGTGAACAACAAGGCCAGTGGCCAGGACACAGTGCAGGTGAGGTACATGAGAAGCTGCACAGGCAAGTCGCAGGACATCAGTCGAACAACAAGGCCAGTGGCCAGTCCAAAGTGCAGGTGAGGTACATGAGAACCTGTAGAGGCAAGGGGCAAACAGCAGTGAACAACAAGGCCAGTGGCCAGGACACAGTGCAGATTAAGTCCATGAGAAGCTGCACAGGCAGGGGGCACACAGCAGTGAACAGCAAGGCCAGTGGCCAGTCCAAAGTGCAGGTGAGGTACATGAGATCCTGCAGAGGCAAGGGGCAAACAGCAGTGAACAACAAGGCCAGTGGCCAGGACACAGTGCAGGTGAGGTACATGAGATCCTGCAGAGGCAAGTGGCAAACAGCAGTGAACAACAAGGCCAGTGGCCAGGACACAGTGCAGGTGAGGTACATGAGATCCTGCAGAGGCAAGGGGCAAACAGCAGTGAACAACAAGGCCAGTGGCCAGGACACAGTGCAGATTAAGTCCATGAGAAGCTGCACAGGCAAGTGGCAAACAGCAGTGAACAACAAGGCCAGTGGCCAGGACACAGTGCAGGTGAGGTACATGAGATCCTGCAGAGGCAAGGGGCAAACAGCAGTGAACAACAAGGTCAATGGCCAGGACACAGTGCAGATTAAGTCCATGAGAAGCTGCACAGGCAGGGGGCACACAGCAGTGAACAGCAAGGCCAGTGGCCAGTCCAAAGTGCAGGTGAGGTACATGAGATCCTGCAGAGGCAAGGGGCAAACAGCAGTGAACAACAAGGCCAGTGGCCAGGACACAGTGCAGGTGAGGTACATGAGAAGCTGCACAGGCAAGTGGCAAACAGCAGTGAACAACAAGGCCAGTGGGCAGGACAAAGTGCAGAGTGAGTCCATGAGAAGCTGCACAGGCAGGGGGCACACAGCGGTGAAACACAAGGAAAGTACAATGTGCAGAGTAGTTACATCAGAAGCCACACAGGGAATGTATGCAACTCTACCATGCCATGCTCAGCAACAGAGTAATGGGTCTGACAATGGGCATCACACGCACCCCTGTGGACAGACAGGTGTGTGAGGGTGACCACCACTCAGATGGGGCTGTCTGTCGGACTTGGAGCTGACATTGTGTTGGGGTCTGTTGGCGGACTACCCTGGGCAGTGGGAGTAACAACTGTGGAAGAGCCAACTGTGCATGTGGTAGCTGGGGGCTGCTTGGACCAGGTGGGGTGGTGGCCCGGGGAGGTGGACTCATGCCCTGGTGAGACACATTGTGTGCCGGAGATTGTGGAGGGGTGCCTCTCCACTTCTTGGGGATCCTGAAAGGCTTCCCTGTCAGGGGATTGAGGGGAACTGGGGCAGACACAACAGGTGACCCCAACACCAAAGCTGATTCTGGTGTGGATGGTGACCCCCCTCTGGGGACATGCTGGAACCCGCTGTGCGCTTGCCTGGTGTTTGCCGCCGCCCTGCCTCCCTCTGTCCACCAGCTTTGCCCCCTACAGTGTCCTCCCGTGCTGGCTTCACAGGGCTTGGGATGGGAGTGGAGGTCAAGGATGGATTATCCATGGGGCCCTCATCCTGTGTAATGTTTGCAGGCAACACCTTCTCAGTGGGTGTGGAAACTGTCTTTTTGCCTCTGCGAGACGTCTTTGGGACAGGGGAGTCTTTGGCAGGGGAGGAAGGTGAGGCCTGTGACCCTGATGCTTTTTTCTTTGCTTTGTGGCCCTTGCTGTCGCCTGATGGGCTTTTCTCTCTGCGCTCTGGGGTGGCCTTACTCTTATGTGGGGATGGTGTCTGTGCCCTAGTACGCTTGGGTTGCTGCTGATCCTGTGTGCTGCGGGTTCTGTATCGGGACTTTGGGGTCCGTTGGGCATTGTCACTGTCGTCAGAGGTGCACAGTGACACGGGGCCGGACCGAGTGCTGGGAGCCGCTCTCTGACTATGTGCCTGTTGCAAGGCTGCTGTCACAGTTGATGACAAGGACTGCACAGTGCGGTGTAGACCACCTACTTCGGAATGTAAGCCCTCCATGAAAGCTATAACCTGCCCCAACTTATTGTCGTGCTCTTGGAAGGCATTGAGAAGTGCTGTCTGCCCCACACACAGCTGGCGCAATAGCTCGACTGCTTCTGCACTGAGGGCAGCAGGGCTGACATGGGCTGGGGCAGCTGTGCCTGGGGTGAAGGTGACTCTTTCCTTCCTACTTGTGCGGACACGGGCAGCACCAGTGGAGGTTGAAGGGAGGCTGGGCACTGGACGCTGTGTGGCGGAAGAGGAGGCAGAGTCCCCGTTCCCTGTACCCCCCAACATGGATGTGTCACTGCTGGCGTCAGATGAGGTAGAGCTTTGTATCTCCAGCTGTGAGTCCTCCAGCAGACTCCTGTCCCCCTCCTCGGCGCTGGTCACATCTGTGTCAGTCAGCTCCGGTGCGGCTGTTGCAGTGGAAGCCTCACCACTGGTGTCCGTCCCCTCTCCCTCTGCACATACGGGAGCTGCTGCATAGGAGAGAGAAGTACTGTGAGATGAGTGGCATCAACAGAACTAACACGTGCCAATACATCTGCATCCTAGAAAGAGGAGTGCAGCACATTGCATGCCACCCTGTGCACACATATATCTTGACACCCAAAATTTCGACACAACGGTGCATGTCCGCCACACGTCCTGCCATAAGTGACCCAGGTGATTCACACAGCACACCATCCTGCAGTTGGCTCACATCAGACACAGCCCCAAAATGGCCTGTGCACACACACTGTCCCGATGTTGGCATGGATGAACACCACGACATGGTGCACATCACCTACATGTGTGGAGCAGTAGGGGACCACACAGACTACAACATACCAGCCCACAATGACCCTGCACACATGCCATCCACCATATCGAGTCCATGGGCACATCTACTGTTGCACATTGGCCTCAGATGTCTGACTGGCAGACATCTGAGGTCTGGAATTGCACGCATTCATTGAAACGCATTCACAGTTGGCACACTGGCATTACCATCCATCAGAATTCACACACCACCCCACAGCAGAAGGTACCTGAAGGCCACAACTCCAAATGTAAGAGAGATGCACAGTGCTAAAACTCACTTCATGAAGCGCCGTTTGGGCAAAAGCATGGCACATACACCCAGCACAGAGGCCACTCACAAAACATTGCACCACACAACCAACGTCACACAGCTGACAATTTGCACACTCTGTAGACACATGCACCCACTCCCAGCCAAAGGCAGCCTGCAACACATACTCACCCCTGGCTCGCTGCTGATGCTCCCTCAGTCGTCTGTCCAGCTCAGGTTGTGTGACAGCCAGGATGCGGGCCATTAGTGGTGTCATGCTGCGCCTAGCCAACCTGCCAGTCCGAGGGAGCAGCCCCAGCGTCATCTCGGCCACGTTCTTGCTCAGCCGGCAGATGTCGTCCCACCTTTTATGACAGTGGGTGCGCCTTCGGTTTGACATACCCAGATCCCGGACTCTGGAGGCAATGGCCCTCCACACGGCTTTACGCTGGTGGACCTTCAGCTGCAGGCATGGGAGACAAGAGAGGTGATGTGCCAGTGACACAGTGCACAATAACAACACAACGAAAATGCAGTAGCACGACAGTGACTCATCCAAAACTCCAGCTACAACTGTCACATAGCCAACAATTGCTCTGAACATGATGCAATGTCATTGGTCAATCAGACGTACAGGCATGCATGTTCGATGCTGGACACAGTACCTCCACATCCCATTCACATGCAGGATACCAACACACCAAGCAACGTGTAGTCTGCCTGCAGCTACTGTCTGCAGTTACCTACAACTACACATAGAGAAGATAGCAAAACATGTGTCATGTTGTTGGACTCACTGTGTCCAACACTGCGCAGACCCAAGTGTCCCAGCCCTGTGAAAGCCTCACTGTGTCTTGGAACTCACATAGAGTGACAACAACTGTCATACACACACCCTTCTCCCACGCCTGCTCCTGTGCAATCTACATGGCAGAGATGGGACTTAGATGAAGAGGCGTGAGCCAAACACACATGGTACACACTGTACATGCATTGATGTGGACATGTGGCATTCGGTGGGGACTGTGCAGGGCAGGTCGACTGACACTGAGTGGGTCAATTGGGAGCAACACAGCCATTCACACAAACGCCAACTGGCCAGACTCCTGCATCACCAAAATGCAGCTGCACTGTATGGCTGACACTACAGGACATGTCCCTCTACTCAGGTTAGGCATGCAGGGTAACGTGTGAAAGAGCCCACCAAGCTCTTCCCGCTGTAGTAAACATGATAGGCAGTGCATGTCAGAGCCCCACAACCACTGACACATACCGAAGCACCTCCACCCCACGTGTGCACACCCTGCACTCTCACTCACAGTCTGGGAGACTTACCACGACATTAGGGCCGCCATAAAGCCTTGGGTACTGTGCAAGCACCCCGTCTACCAGGACCCCAAGCTCCTCACTGGTGAAGGGACTGGCACGGATCTTCTGAGTCCTCAACATCACAATGGACATGTGGCAGCAGCAGCACGTTGAGGGTGGCAGTCCCTTGAGGCAACAGGTGCAGGGTGGCAGCCAGCAGTCCCTTGAGGCAGCAGGTGCAGGGTGGCAGCCAGCAGTCCCTTGAGGCAGCAGGTGCAGGGTGGCAGCCAGCAGTCCCTTGAGGCAGCAGCAGCAGGTGCAGGGTGGCAGCCAGCAGTCCCTTGAGGCAGCAGCAGCAGGTGGAGGGTTGTCAGTCAGCAGTCCCTGGTAGCTGTGGGAATGTGGTGCGCCCTCCCACACATATATAGGCCCCTGGGGCTGTGTCAGTGGTCCCAGGGTGCTGCAATTGGTGTACGAGGTCTGCCTCATTCAAATACATCCAATGTCCGCCTCCGCGGTGGCGGTGCACGCCTACCGCGATTTTCAAACTCGCATCAGGCTACCGCGATTCTGCTTCCCATTGGCTGCAGGGGCATGGTCCATGCCGGTGACACACCGTAGGATGCATGTGCGCGCTACCGCGGTGGTGCATCATTTGAATGCCTCCAGTGACCGCCTCCGCGGGGGTGGTGCACGCCCACCGCAATTTTCAAACTCGCATCAGGCTACCGCGAGGCTGCTTCCCATTGGCTGCAGGGGCATGGTCCATGCCGGTGACACACCACAGGGGCCAGGCGGTAGGCACCGCCATATGTCTGCCAGACAGTGCCTGGAGTGACCGTGATTTGGGTAGCGGTGCATGGTGACCGCAATTATCACATACATAACTGGCGGTGTCGCCCGCGATCGTGCATGGGTTATGGGCAGTGCCACACCTCAGTGGCCAGGCGGTAGGCACCGCCATATGTCTGGCAGACAGTGCCTGGAATGACCGTGATTTGGGTAGCGGTGCATGGTGACCGCAATTGTCACATACATAACTGGCGGTGTCTCCCGCGAACGTGCATGGGTTATGGGCAGTGCCACACCTCAGTGGCCAGGCGGTAGGCACCGCCATATGTCTGCCAGACAGTGCCTGGAGTGAGCATTAATGGAGTTGTGGAGTAGCTGTGCTGCACCTAACATGCCCTCCAGCTCTCTGCATAGGCCAACATATACAGTGCCCAGTGTCTCAACAATTGAAGGGTCCTCATGAGGGCAAATGCACAAAAGGGACATGTCACTCCACGTCACCAACACATACCATATATGGGTCGCCAATACATTGCATGGGCACATACACTCGCACAAGTCACATGTGCTGTGTAATGAAATGTAGACTGTCCAGTTACTGTGTTGCATAGGATATGGAGATAATGGTCAATGTCTGTGTGTGCAATGTAACGCACAATGGCGTCTCATTGACTGGACTAGGGGCATCAGCAACTGGCACATTGTCCAATGCACATGCACACACGTGTCCCCCACGCTCAGCCGGTGGTCAGTGTGTAGTTGATGTGTGCCATGTGCAACCTGTGTTGGGAGGTGTATCAGGGCCAGCAACATGGTGTGTTCGGGTAGTATTGCAATTATTAACATATGCTGGAGGTCATACTCACAGGTATGCACACATATCTGTTAGTATATCACACTGTGCATGCGAATGAGCCGGAGGGGTGCACAGATAATTGCTGCTGGTAAGGGGACAGGTGTACGAGTAGTGTGCCTGATGTGAACCTACTTGTGAAGTGCCCTGTTGGTTAATGGTGCATGTTGTAAGACTTGGGAATGTGTCTGGAGAAGAAATTGATGTGATGCACATTTCATGGGCTTCTGCATTGACATCTGTGCACTGTGATCTGTCCTAGGAGGAGGAGGCCCAATATCCATCGTCCGTTCACAGTCCTGGCAGACATGGAGAATGAGGAAATAATCCGCAAATTCAGGCTGGACCGACAAACCCTGCAGAACCTATGTGCCATGTTGGAGCCCCACCTGCAGCCACGTCGGACATATCCAACAGCTTTCACCGCAACAGCTAAGTTGATGGCATGCCTGCATTTCTTTGCAACGGGCTCATTCCAGCACACGGTCGCATGTGCAGGCGGGATGTCACAGCCGATGTTCAGCATGGTGCTGAGGGATGTCCTGTCGGCCATGATGCTGTTCAAAGACAGATATATCCATTTTCCCAGGGGGCCTGAGTTGGTGGCTGTGAAGGGCGATTTCTATGCCCTTGGACATATCCCACATGTCATTGGTGCAATTGATTGCACACATGTTGGGCTTGTGCCACCACAGGCACGTGAACAGGTTTACCGCAATAGGAAGCATTCACACTCGGTAAATGTTCAAGTGGTGTGCCTGGCGGACATGATCATCTCACACGTGTGTGCCAAGTTTCCCGGCTCAGCCCATGATGCCCACGTCTTGCGCAGCAGCATCGTTCCTCAGTTGATGGCCAATCTGCTTCCTGAGTGTGCATGGCTTGTGGGTGAGTATGTATGGTGGATTAGAGTGGTGTGTGTGTGTGACATGCTGTTGTGTTGCATTTTGGGACTGCAAAGTTAATCTGTGTCTCTCACACACAGGTGACTCGGCATATCCAAACCGCCCATGGTTGCTGAGCCCATTGCGGAACCCCGTCACGCCAGCTGATGTGCGATACAATGATGCCCATGGGAGGACACGGCGTGTGATAGAACGGACATTTGGTCTCCTAAAATCAAGATTTCGGTGCCTGGACCGTACTGGGGGGCCCTTATGTACTCGCCAGGGAAGGTGTGTCAGATAGTGGTGGCATGCTGCATGCTCCACAACCTGGCCATTCACAAGGCAATACCCCTGATCCTGGATGACGATGATGAGCAGCCAAGGCCGCCGCCTGCAAATCAAGCCGGATCCAGTGACGAGGGCAGTGGAGAGGAGGAAGGGGTCGACATGCGTCGACAGCTCATCACCCGCTACTTCACTTGAAGGTGAGTGACGATGTAGAAGGGACAAAATGGTCTGATGGTGTCGCTGTTGCTGTGTGGGTGTATGTGAGCTTGCTGACTGCAGCTTGGTGTTGACTCATTGCTGCCTGCCAATGTATGTGTGATTGGTTAGTGTGAAACAGATTGTCTCTATGGTGACTGTTGCTCTGTGTAAAGTTTGTAGATCTGAGTACCTTGTTGACAAGTGTTGTGTGATGTGTGCAATGCCACACCCATACAAGTGACTCTTGTTCTGCGGTTTTCCGTAGGTCCCTTCAGCATCTCACTTGTTACCTACATTCCATTCCCCTGGACCATGTCCTACGCGGTGAAGGTTGCACATCCTGTATTAAAGACGGAGCAGACACAACAACATGTGTGTAAGGTGTATTTATTAACAACTGTGACATGCAAGGGTGGAGAAAATGTGAAGGGGGTAATTGAAGAAGTGAGTTGACAGTCAAGGTAAATGAGATACTTGAGTAGTCCCCACAATGATGTGGAGACCCAGTCCAACAGATGGATGCCATTCACATGGCAGTGTGGTGAAGGATAGTCCAAAAGGTCAATGCAGTGGTGCAGTGGTCTGCCATCATGGCTGGTTTGGGGACTAGCGTTTGGCAGGTGCTTGGGCACGTGAGTCCCCCTGGCCTTTCCTTGGACGGCCCCTCTTGCGCTTCACTGGAGGGGCCACTGCTGCAGGGGCAGTGGTGTCTGAGGACTCACCCCCTCTGTGGACGCAGGGGAGGATGATGAAGTGTCATCCTGCTGCCCAACGGGGGAGTGCAGAGGGGTAGAATGTTGCGCTTGCCTGTCCCTCAGAACCGCCACTAGCTGCCCCAAGAGGTCCACAATCTGTCCCATGCGTGTGTCCATGGACCTCCGCAGCAGGAGGTGCTCCCGAGATTCTTCCTCTAACCGGCCCATTCGTCCCTGGGCCTGTTGGTATGCCCCAAGGACTCTGTCGATGTGGCCCAGGGCTTCCGTCCCAGGATCAGTCCCCCTCTGCATGAGCCTGTCCCGACCAGCTGCACTGCTGCCACGGTCCTGTCCGGTCCTCACATTGGCCCGCTGCATCCTCTCCCTGGCCTCCGCAGTCGATGTGGTGGGCTGCTCAACCCCTGGGGCAGGGTGGGTGTTGCGGACAGCTGTGGTGGTGGTGGTGGTGGTAGTAGTGGGTGACACACAGGCCGTGACAGCAGCTGTCAGAGGATGGTCAGGGGCTGCAGCTGATGTGGTTGGGGGACAATGGGTGCCTGGGACTGGTTGCGGCCTGCCACACCAGATGGGCCAGCGTGGAGCTCCTCATCCAAGGAATCCAGGAGTCCTCATCCAGTTGTCTCTGTTCCGGGGGGGACTGGCTCTGCAGGGTGGTGTCATCCTCTGCAGTGAGTTCTTGGTCACCTGTGGGTCAGATGAGAAATGGTCATTGTGTTGCACCCATCAAAGTTTGTGTTAGCAGTGTTACATCAACTGTTTGTACATCCAGCAGTTGTTCACTGTACAAATTAGCATTGACCGACATCCAGTGATGCATTACAAGCTGTTGTGGTACATACATTACTTGTCCATTTTGGGAGTTGTCAAGACATGACATGCACAATATAATATTTTGACATTGACAGTCTCATGTTGGCATCCTGTTATTGATCAATCATATGTCATCCATTTACGCGTATGTGTCACTTGTAGAGCCCTTGTAGCGGTTCTCTCTGCACAGTGAGTGAGCATTGTAGTTTCATGCATACCTTTTCAATGTGGTGTAGATATCTGTATTTGCAATTCCAGACATGCTTAAGTTTGCTTTAAGTCGATCCTAGGTGGTCTGGTCCACTGCTACTGTCAGATGGCATGTAGTGGTGTGCATGGTTGTGCTCGGAGTTCCATCGACATGTGTTTCAGTCATTCACACTTTGGTTGCTGTCACAGTTTCATTTTCTTAGGTGTGTGCACACTATAGTTGCCAATGCTATCTGGGTGTGCAGTTGTGCATTGAGAGGCCTGGTGTCCTATGCCAACATGTTTTTTAAATGCATATCTGGCTTTGTGTTGTGGCTGTGGATATGTTGTGTTTGCTGTGTTTTCCTTGTATTTGTGAGACCTCTCCGTATGTGTAGGATGAGGGCTTCCATCTTGGTCCAGTGTGGGACAAGTCAGCATGATATGTCCACATGCCAGTTCTTTTGCAGTGTACATTGCAATGACTGACACATGCATGTTGGTGCCAGAAAGTAATGGGTCTTGTGTGCTGGCGGTCAGGTGGGCCCGTGTGAGTTGTTGTGCAAGCTTCCCAGCCCCACACACCACGACCTGTGAGATGCGGTTACCTACCTGTGAGTTGGGTGGGTAGCATACATTGCCTGCCACATGCTTCTTATTGGGGGTGTAGTGTCCCATCCTCCATAGTGGTGGGACAGCATGCATGTTGCATTTTGTGGGACGGATAGCCAAACACACTGCACCGTCTCACTGTGAAGATGGCTACCTACCTGTTAGGTGAGGGTGCGGCACACAATGGCTGAGGCATGCTTCTGGGTGGGGGCAGTGCTCCATCCTGCTCAGCTGTGGGACAAGGGGGCCTGGTGGGAGTTGTAGTGCAGGCCTCCCAAACACCCACCCACCTCCCTGTGAAGATGGCTACCTACCTGTTAGGTGAGGGTGTAGCACACAATGGCTGAGGCATGCTTCTGGGTGGGGGCAGTGCTCCATCCTGCTCAGCTGTGGGCCAAGGGGGCCTGGTGGGAGTTGTAGTGCAGGCCTCCCAAACACCCACCCACCTCCCTGTGAAGATGGCTACCTACCTGTTAGGTGAGGGTGTAGCACACAATGGCTGAGGCATGCTTCTGGGTGGGGGCAGTGCTCCATCCTGCTCAGCTGTGGGCCAAGGGGGCCTGGTGGGAGTTGTAGTGCAGGCCTCCCAAACACCCACCCACCTCCCTGTGAAGATGGCTACCTACCTGTTAGGTGAGGGTGTAGCACACAATGGCTGAGGCATGCTTCTGGGTGGGGGCAGTGCTCCATCCTGCTCAGCTGTGGGCCAAGGGGGCCTGGTCGGAGTTGTAGTGCAGGCCTCCCAAACACCAACCCACCTCCCTGTGAAGATGGCTACCTACCTGTTAGGTGAGGGTGTAGCACACAATGGCTGAGGCATGCTTCTGGGTGGGGGCAGTGCTCCATCCTGCTCAGCTGTGGGACAAGGGGGCCTGGTGGGAGTTGTAGTGCAGGCCTCCCAAACACCCACCCACCACCCTGTGAAGATGGCTACCTACCTGTTAGGTGAGGGTGTAGCACACAATGGCTGAGGCATGCTTCTGGGTGGGGGCAGTGCTCCATCCTGCTCAGCTGTGGGCCAAGGGGGCCTGGTCGGAGTTGTAGTGCAGGCCTCCCAAACACCAACCTACCTCCCTGTGAAGATGGCTACCTACCTGTTAGGTGAGGGTGTAGCACACAATGGCTGAGGCATGCTTCTGGGTGGGGGCAGTGCTCCATCCTGCTCAGCTGTGGGACAAGGGGGCCTGGTGGGAGTTGTAGTGCTGGCAGCATGTACACATGTACCCATGGTGATGTTGCTGACTACCTTTGGGGGCTTCAGGGGAGTGTCTGTTGTATCTGTGAGAGATGTGTTGGGAGGAGTGTTGTGCACATGAATGATTTTGTACCTAGGAGGTATTATTTTGTGATAGGGCAAGACAGTACATTTGTGTGATGTTAGGCATTTGTTTGTACTTACCAGCCTCCACTCCCCGGGTATTCCTGAGAGACTCTCTGGATGTAGAATGCCAAGCACCTTCTCCTCCCATTCAGTGAATGTTTTGAGTGGAACGGGAGGGCCACTGCCTGTCCTCTGCGCCAGCTCATGGTTCTTGGCTCTCCTCTTTTTGACCACTGCCTTCAGATCGTGCCACCTCTTCATGATTTCATCTCTATTGCGTGGCACGGTCCCTACTGCATTGACCTTCTCTACTATCCTTCTCCACATTTGCGTCCTTGTTGCTAGTGGTGTCTGTTGGACCTGGTTACCAAACAATTGTGGTTCTACCCTGATTATCTCATCGACCATGACCCTCAACTCGCTCTCAGTGAATTTGGGCATTCTCTGTGGTGACATGGTGTGTGATGTGTCAAGGTGTTTAGGGTGCAGGTTTGGGAGTGGTAGTGGTGGTTGTGATGTGTATGGTGTGTGCTGTGCAAAGGTGTTAGAGGTGCAGGTGTGGGAGTGGTGG
Organism: Calotriton arnoldi; assembly: GCA_963921515.1. NCBI lineage: Eukaryota > Metazoa > Chordata > Amphibia > Caudata > Salamandridae > Calotriton > Calotriton arnoldi. The sequence continues at coordinate 427,823 of CAWUFW010013720.1, forward strand.
TGGTGGTGGTGATGTGTGTGTGTTGTGCAGATTTGCCTCTCCTGTCATCTGTGGTGGATGTCCCATCAGTTGTGGAGTTTTGCAAAGGATTGTGGTCTGTTGGGGGCTGGATTTATACTGGTGTCTGTGGGTGTGTCAGGATGGGGTATTGGTTGCAGGTGTGGTGTGTCTGTGTACCTGGGATTTGTAGTTTTGGAGTTTCCCATGGGGGTGTGTCTTTGGGCTGTGTTAGCTATTTTTGGGTGCATGCCTTGTATGGTTGGTGCACTTTGTGGCCATGTTGTGTGTTTTTCTGGCGACCGCCATTTTTTTGGCGGAGCGTCCGCAGTGGTGGCTCGGCTATGGCGCTTCCGCCGTCTCACTGATTCTTCACTGTTGTCGACTGCGGCGGGCGGAAACAGCGCACTGCACCGCGGGGATGTCGGGAATATCATAATTTTGATGGCGGTGTCTCCGCTGTGGTTGCGGGCGTTTGGCCTGTTTCCGCTGCGAATCCGACCGCCGCGGACGGGTTTGGGCCCTTTCCGCAGGCGTACGGCGGATTCTCGGGTCTCCTTTCCGCCGCGGTTGTGGTTTTACCGCTGGGGATCCTAATCTAGCCGTCGGTTTTCCCGCGGTAGCAGCGGGCGGTGTTTTCCCGCTACCATGGTGGTCGTTTTTTTTCCCGTCCGCCATCGTAATGACCTCCTATATTTTTAACAACTATATTTTTGACATGGATATTTTTTTTCTCGATATTTTTGTACTTACCATAATGTAGATCGGATGTCGATATTTCTGTAGGTCAATATTCTGACCTTCGATATTTTGTCAGTGATTCACTGGGAACAAACCCTGGGTAAAAATGTATATTCACCTGGGGTGCCTGGGACCAGGTCAACTATATGGAAGACCCATCGGTACCTTTTTTCTTGTTGTTCCACTAATTGTGGATATAAGACCTTTTCCCATTGATTTCTAGGATGCTATTTTCTTTTTTCCAACAACGTTTGAGCCCCCGCACCACGTTTTCTTCACTTTTGGTTTGTTTTACTTATTACTTTGTTACCTATTATATTAAATTCATTGCAGACTTTGAGTTTTTTTTATTTCCTTCTGTGTAGTAGTAATGGTTGGATCGGTAAGCGCAACTTTTACTACACTTTAGCGGACAAATGCCTTCTTACCCAGGTCAGCTATCAAATGGAAGGCAAGGTTGCACTCATTGTAACATGTTTACCTCTGAAGATGTGACTTCTGGGCCTCCAAATAAATCCTAGTTTCTCATACGGTACAAACGCGAGTCCTGCTTTTCAGAGTGAATTTGAATCTACCTGTCATCGCATTATTTGTAATTGTGTAGCTATCGTTTGCTATATTACACGTGGAGCTATTTGTGACCCAGGTTAGTTCTACTCCTTTACCATTGTTTTAGGGCCTCCGGGCCCCATTCCCAGCAGAATATGCTATAACTATTACTTGCAGAAGTGATCCTTCAGTCGCATTCTTCAGGGAAAGGCGCCTTGAAGTCCTGATGCAGAGGTTCACCAAAATGTGAATACCCCTTCTGAAACACAAAATAGATTTTGGTGTGAAAAACCAGCAAAATAATTGTGCAACTTTTGGTCCTTTTTCCTATTTTTGTGCGAGCGGTCGAGTGGCAGTGAATATGTCTCTAGTGCCATCTTCATGCATCACTGCTCTTTAAAGCATTGTTCTAATTGAAATCGTGTGTTCAGTTTATTAAAACTTTCTTTCCCTATCATCTTCTGACAAAAGCATCTGTGTAGCTTAAGATGCTCATGAAAAGCAAGAGTGTCTCTCGAAAGTGCTGAACAAAATCCATTTACTTCTCGTTTCTTAATATTTTGCTTCTACAGTACCAAGAAGAATGAGGGCAATGGTGGGCTGCTTTTCATGTTCAATTACCTCAGTTGACAGGTATTCCCATTGCAAACTGGCTGTAGTCTGACTGTCAGCTTGAGTTATTGCGGATCACTTTCAATTAAATATCAGCTTTGCACAGACATGAATGCAATTTACAGGGAGCATAACCGCTTCTGAAAGATGTAAATGAATTTTGTGGGTAAGTTATGGGCCATCATTTACACCAGGAAGTCAATGACTGATTTGCTCTGTTTTACTGCACATTAACGCCTCTCTCTGGGATGGGTAATTACATTGCAGTAGCGAGGGCAGAGGATTTCCTTTTCTGCAAACTTGCAGAGGTAAAAGTCGGCTTGCACAAACAGCATCTTCTAGACGTTACTGTCTCTTATGTATTATGTAGAAACCAAGTGGAACAAGACAAGGAGGACTAGGTAAATCGATGGGTTCTAACGGGAAACGCCAAGTTTAATCCTGTTAGTTCAGGAATATAGGGGAAGAGGGTTCACCTTCTGAGCATTAATGACTTTTTGAGAGATAACTGCTGCTCAAATCTTCATCTGACTGATTGTGGTCTGTGAGCAGCCATTTTCTAGTCTGCGTTTTACACGTCATTTCCGCAATAAAGTAACCAATAGACTCATCCATGTGGCGTGTTAAAAACAAGCGTAATTGTAAGAATGTTTTTTTTACAATATTATAAATATTATAATATTGTAAATATGTATTACAATGTGTATTGCAAATTTAAAAAATCCATGCCAGCTTTAGTAGAATATAGGGGCTTCCAGGCAAAAGGAGACACCAGGAACAAATGGAGTAGACGGTCAGTTGCAGGGGGATCAGTTCACAAAGACTTGAATTACTCCTAAGTAAGGTGTAACTTACTCCAGAACTTTCAGGGGTAACAGAGATTCATGAATCTGGTCTCAAGCGTCAGATTCCTGATACGATCCAAACACAGTACTATTTGCAGTAACGTAAATGGTCTTGCATAATACACTCTTTCCTAAGGTGATTACATCAGTGCTTAATTTGAGCAGTAGTTTCTGGTGCTCTGAACACTACCTTAATTGTCAGTACTGGCACTTATGCGAGTATGCCACATGGGGCTCTGTTTATCTAATTAGAGATTAACTCAACCACAGTGGTGCATTAATTCAATATACATTTAAAAAAATGACTAATACCTGACCGCCCAAGTCATTCTAATAGCTTTGGGGGCCTGAAATAGTATTAATCATCATACTTGCAGGAGTGTGATGGTTAGTAGTTGTGTATGTCATTGACAGTGCTGGCAGGGTCAATGGGTGGTGCAAGCTGCAGTAGCCTCATGACAAGGGCCCTGGCTGTCACTTATTTTGTTCTACAAATTAAGCACTGAATCAAACAAAGCATTGTCACAGTGTTCCTATGTTTTGAAAACAGTCACAAGGTGGCCATTGTCAGTCCATGTCACAAAAGCTACTACTTCGGCCTGGGCGGAGTTTGCGCGCGGAACTCTGCTAAGTGACAAAAAAACTCTGTGGAGTTCTGCAAGTGGCGGAGTGCAGGGCGAACTGCCGTTCGTGCTGATCTTCCTGCCACTCAAGTGGAAATTCTACCCGAGCTGCAGCTCGCGCTCGCAACTTACCATTGGCGAGCCTGAGCAAGGAAAAAACTCCGCTGCACTACGCGAAGCAGAGTTTTCTGCACTCCACGAGCTCCACGGAGCGCCGAGTGCAGAAAACTGCACGAATTCCACGAACGGAGCGGAGTTCACCGCCCAGGTCTAGCTGCTACTAGCACTCCTCTTAAGAGACTGCAAGCATTTTCAGCGTCTTTCTGGGGATTGGTCCTCCACTACAGACTCAAAAATACCAGAGCTTGGGTTCCTGAACGGCAAAGCTTTGTCACCTTTAAACTATGATGTGTTTCGAGGTTGTGAAGTGAATTGTTTCTATTGGACCGAAAGGCACATCCAGAGGCATACTGCTTGTTTTAGCTTGTTGGAGCAGAATACCGCAAAGGTCCCCAAAGGTCATTGTTGCGCGTAGAGTGGATGTGATTGGTTTGTAGAGGATTCTTTCCTTCTAACATTTTTGCTTTGGTGGTCTGGACAACTTAGAGATGTAAGATTGAATAAGCTGGTAGTTCTAGGATGGAGGATTTTAGCAGACTTAAGTCAGGAGTTGTTTTTAAACTTGATGGAGACCATTGCACTTGCAAGAGGCACAAGCAGGGACTCTAAACATATTTTTTCCCTGAAGGAGGGATCCAAGCTTCTCAATTAAAATGTCAAACGTAGCAGGCTTCGGAAACATCTGAAGCCATGTTATAGAAAGTGCCCTTGGGCAAAATGGATGTATGCACAAGGGCCTACAGGAGACTTTGGGATTCTATGCAGCACCTTCTGTAATAACAGATCACACAATGCAAATTATGCTCCAGTGCGATCACGAGGGGGTGTTCCCCCATTTGCATGGGGCGAGGCTCTCGCTGTCCCACCTAAGGGGCAACCCTGCCCCCAATTTTTTAACCTGATATTGGGCATCTGCCTGCATTGAAAAGTAGACAGGTGACTTCAACAGTCTGTCCGCATTTCAATAACGCGCTGTTCAGAGTGCAGGCACAAATTTACGCCTGCACTCTGAACAGCCTATTGACTGTAATAGGTCGCATAGAGTATCAAAGTGCTCCCTTTCACTAACATGGCCCTAATGTTTCTTGACTTTCTTTTCTTTTGTCATGGCTCAGCACTTAGTAGAGAAGAAGAAAGGTGAGATAGAGGAGAGGGAGATGAGAGGGCGAGGGAGGGAAAGAGAGTGAGAGAGAGCGAGATGTGGAGGGAGACAGAATGGGGAATAGAAAGAGATAGGGAAGACAGATAGGAGGGGGGAGAAAGAGGAGAAAGTGAACGTCAGAGAGAGGAGCGAAAGGAAAGAGAATGAGAAAGAGGAGGGAGAAGATTGATAGAAAAGAAGATGAAACAAGAATGAGAGAACAAGAGAGATGAGAGAGAATAGGTAATAAAAGAGGGTGAAAGAAATGAGGGTGAATGTGAAAGGGAGAAAGAGGGGAGAGCAACTAAAAGTGGAGGTTGAGTGAGAGAAAGAGGTGGGGTGCGAAAGAGGAATAGAGGTTGTAATTAGAAAAAACAGAGGGATAGAAAGGAAGTAGGGAGAGTTGGAGCAGAAATTGAATGAGAGAGAGAAGAGAGAAAAAGTGAAAGCGACCCAAATATATAGCTTACATACATATTAAATGGTCAGTCTGCAGTGTGTTTTGTTAAAGTCGCACTCTGTAATTTGACTCAACTTCTGCTATATTTACTCAACTTCACACACGCACACAACATTTCATACCTATCATAATGAGGACCGGTCAGTGACTGTAATGAAGAGAGTAATTACTATTCTAACTCCACAGGCGCTTTGATACTGGGGTAGGTTATAAAGCGATCCTGTCCTCACAGCGTATTCTTTCTCTCTCTTTCTCTCTCTCTCTCTCTCGCCCACCCTCCCCTCCTCCCTCCATAATTGGCATTGCAGAAGCCTGTTGCTGGACTCTAATTTTCTATCAGTTATTAGAATGTGGGGATGCTGTGGTGCTTATAATTAAATAACAACTCTAACCCTTATGTCAGACCAAGACAAAAAGCAGCCAACTTGTGAGATCCAAATTAAGGGGTAAATAATAGCCTAAAATCTTCTTGCCATATTCAAAAGTGGGACATTTTGTAAGACCAGTTGTCAGTAATGGGGATAATAATTTGGATGGGGGGGCACCCTTGCCAAATCAATAAAACCCACTCTGGTGAGGTTATAACACATTTCTGAGATAATTTCTGCTCATCTCTTTATAGTTATGCATAAGCAGCATGAAATCCCAAGAGGATTGTGCATTCAAGTAATACCAACAATTCTAAAGTAAAGAACACAACAAAATAAAATTCCAACACCAATTTACAACAGTAGAAAACAATGTAAAAAGCAAAAAGATGCCAAGATCATCAAACTAGCTTAAGGGGGCCTGAGATTTGATTTTTTAAACATTTTTAGGGCAAAAAACTAAAAAAAACCTAAGCACCAAATCAAATGTAACTGTTCACATTTGACCGGGACCTAGGCATGATTTCAGGCCGACCGCAATATAGAGAAGGCTGAATACACCAAGCGAGTCATCCTGGTCAAAGTTCTTACCATCAGACATAGTCTTTTTTATGTAATCAAAATCTTCCAGCAGTGCAAGGTCCAAGGCTGTGGCTGACGAGGCTCCCTCAAAGTTGGATACATCACCGCTAAGCTCCCACTAAAGCAGTTGGTTTTGGTGGCAAAAGCTCTGTGTGGGCCAAATCTGGATGTTCTTTACACCAAGGGTGCTTCATCGGTCCGATAGATTTGTTGCCTCCCCTTAGTCCAAGGTTTTCCCTTCAAACTTGAAGCCTGATTTAGAGGTCAGAAGAGGAGTACTCTGTCACAAATGTGACATGGATATCCCGTCTGTCTTATTACAAGTGCATTATAGCCAAATTCACTTGTAATAAGGCAGACAGGATATCTGTAATATATGTGATAGAGTACCTATCACTGTCACCTAAGTCACTGTTTTGAAGTCGAAATCCTCCAGCAGGGCAAGACTGGAAGCTGATGCCTGGCAACGCTCCAGAAGGCCAGATATCCTTGCCACAAAGCCTCCCTTAAACAGGCTTCAGCACGATACATAGCTTGAAGTGGGACAAACCTGATTTTCTTGTCCGCCTCTGGTACAACATCCCTAGGCATACTTCATCACCTTATCTTGGACCTCAGGAGGTGGAAAAAACAACTTGGTTCCAACTTTTTCAAAGTTCTGGCAAAGTCCTGCTCCTCAGGTCAGGCTTCTAGGCACCACGTCTCGCTCCAGCAAGGTCTTCTACAGGGTTTAGTCCTCAGTGCTCAGCTGGCCCTTTTTGAGATCAGGGGCCCTTCTCCTTTTTGTGTTTCTGAAGCAGGAACATGGGAGGCCAACCATTTGATACATGTAGAGCACTTCCATTCCCTGGGTAGCAGCAACAGTTATAACTCCTTTAATTCCTTGTGTGAGTCCTCTTATTAGAGCATGATTCATGAGTCTTCTTCCAACATGGCCTTATTCTTCAGATGGACTCTTTCTAGGTTCAGCAATGTTTTTAGGAGGTAGGGGTGATGCCTAATTTATCCTGTGAAATAGGCAGTCACTGGAAAAGATTTATCATAGAATCCTAACTATTTTCTCAGTCCCACACACCCCATTCGAAGCACTTCCTCTTTGCATTTCTGTGAAAGTACAGAGCAACCTCTGTTTCTGGATGGCAAAACTCAGATACCACAAGGAAGGTTTTCAGCTTTTAAGCCACTCCCTATTCAGATGAACTATCCTCTCACATGACAGGGTCAAACTGTTTTTCCTTCTACTGAGACTAAAGCCTGGATATCTGGGAGGGTACTGGGAATGAATAGGAAAATTACTCCTTAGCAACTCCAAGTCAAATGAGTTAGTGCTAAAGCTGCCCTTTGTTCTGTCAACCACTCCTGTTCACTCCCAGATACATAATCACTGATAACTGGTCAGCAGTTAACACCCATTGGCCCATCCTAGGCTAAGAGGCAGGCCATTATACAGGAGAGCCACAGTCATTACCTCCCCCAGCCAAGGATGTGTATTCCAGCTCTTGAAGTGTGATGAGTGACAGAACTAGGTTTAGACCGGCTGTGGCTCAAACGGCCTAAAGAATATTTTAATAAATTACTTTTTTGCTTAAGTTATCAAAAATCTGATTTCACCATAAAATCAGATTTTAAAAACCAAGCAGGAAATAACTTTGAAGCATTTTTTATCCATTTCCTATGTAGAGATAGGGTTTTAAGGTATTACCGAAAAGCATAGTAAGGCCTACACAGTGGCATTTCTTTCGGCTTTTATCTCACCGCAAGAGCAAACTAACTCCAATAATATGTAGTGTACCATATTTGTGTATATTAGCCCCATGCTATGTGGGATTACCAGGCACACTTTAGGAGTGACTTATGAATATATAAAAATAGCTTATTCCTACATGGCAAATGCATTTTCCCTGCCATGTGTCACAACGGTGCATTTAACTGCAGCCTAACCAGCCCACAATGATGCTCCTGGCAGGTATGTATTTTGTCTGTGGGTGGTCTAAATACACACTGAAGCCAATAAATGATATGCAACTTTCTATGCCATAGGTGCACTTTAGCCAATATTAAAAAAAGATGTATGGGGAAGTTGAAGAGGCTAAATATTGAGTTCCAATGTACTGTTTAGAGTAGTAAAGTATACAGAGCCATAAAGCGAGCACAAATAGGATCCAGAAAGGACAAAAAACGAGGGTGGTCATTCCAAAAAGGCAGATTTCCTACATGATTGATAAAGAATGCCTTCTGTACCACTGGAAAAAACACCCAAAAACACTCTCTCTCTCTCTCGCAGAAAGAGGACTTCATAGAAGATTACTTCCCTGTTCGAATGTGACAGTCTAAATTTTGCTGTGTGAAATGGTGCTCTTCACAAACACATTTTTATTTTCCTCAACCTTTCTTATTCACTGGCAGTGGGGGCTCACTGCTAAACAGCCATGCACTCAGTGTCTTTGAAAATGTCATCTTTTCTCTTATGTCAATATTATACTTCCTGTGATACAAATGTTTGCTGCTGTTATGGAAGGACGTAGAGCAGAACTACTACTTTAAATAAATATAGCAACTACCAATGCTCTAAAAATATGATCCATTGCCCGGGACTAATATCATCAAAAGCAGTCTATTTAATTGTTGAAAGGTTCTGATGATATGAATCCATATGGATGATAAACCAGTATTTCACAGAGGATCACTCTCCCACATATCTTCTTCTGACAGTACACTTTTTTATAGGTCTTCATACCACACTCTTAATAAGAGATGTTAGTATTATCTCACTTAATGGTACTCCGTTAGCCACCATACGAAGAAGAGAATGCCATTGCTGAGCCAATTTTGCTAGGATTCTAGTTCCTGTACATCAGAGCAAGACTACAGCTCACTGAGCCACCCAACAGGATTTTTTTTAATCAATATTATTATTGTTATTCATAATATTGTTATAATTTAATAATTCCTTGTTTTATTAGTTATTTCTAACCATAGTTCTATCTGTACTTGCCCCCCCAAAATCTGTAACTGATGGGAGCAGGCGCATAACTGCGTGGGAACATTTGCTTAGCATTTTTCTGAATAATATAAACATGATGTCTCCTTTAGTGGCATTTCAAAGTGGCTCAGAGACGGTCACCAAAGTGGGATTGTGCACCAAAACCATCCGGCTGTTCTAAGATAAGTGTCACCCATGGCTAGCAATTGAAAAACTATTATCCTCCTGTTAGAACTGGGATTTCTGGTTGGCTAAGGCTTGCGCCAAAGCTAGGCAGAAACCACCACTCTAGTCAGGGCAAGGGAGTTACACACCCAAGATAACCCTTGCTCACCCTCTTGGTAGCTTGGCACGAGCAGTCAGGCCTATCCCGGAGGCAAAGCGTTTGTGCAACACACACACAGCAGCAACAAACTAGGCACACCACAAAAGAAACTCCACACAAGGTTATATAAAAAAATAGCCTTTGTATTGTCATAAACACATTAGAAACAGAATCACACATTTACACTGTGCCAACCGGCACGGGCAATATTCACAGGGGAATTATATACAGGTCCAGGCCAATCGGGCCATGGTCAGAACCATTAGAACAGGTAAGTAAATGCAAATATAAAACACAACCAGTAACTACTGGTACCATAAGGACCTAAGCATTATCCTATTAGCATTAGACATAAACCCACATTAGGCCCAAACCTCATTAGCATAAACACATTACGCAATTAGGCCTCACCAGCATAAACACATTATGCAATAACCTCCTAAGCATAAACACATTACGCAATTAGGCCTCACCAGCATAAACACATTATGCAATAACCTCCTAAGCATAACCACATCGTAAATACTATGGGCCTAAATCATTCTTGGCAACATTCAGAGTAGGCATAAGTACATTACGCAATTCTGTAGAGCCTGGCGCTCTACCAATGTCGCCAACCTGCCCCCAGGCCAACTGGCCTTTTCTCTGGGCTCAAATGCCCTATGTCCCGCAAAGTCAGGGCGCTAAGCTGCCACTTGCAGCTAAAGCAAAAAGTGCGCAATGCGCTGGCACCATGGTGCCTCCTGGGTCCTCTCCTGGGACTCCTCACTACACCCTGGCCTAAACGTAGCAGCTGCCCACTAATTGCTGGGCAGCTGTGAATAAGCAATATGGGGGCCCTGGCACATCTGTGCCTCTTCAGCCTCACTGGGCTTCTCCATGTGCCCCCAAAACGTTGCAGCTGCCCATAGTCAGGGCGGTGCAGCTGTGTAAAGAAACAGGCACTGGCACTATGAGTGCCCTGAGTCCCCCACTGGGACTCTAGCAACAAAATTACCCCCTCGGTGCAGCTGCCCGCAACTGCGGCGCAGCTGTGAAATTTAACAGGGCACCGTTGTGCCTGGTGAGGCCCTCCCCCTCCCTCACAGGCACCGACAATGTGCCTCTAACCGCCCTCAGCCTCTCACGCCGCGCCACCACTCACCGAGCTCTCTGGTGGCATCCTGGCAGGGTACAGCGGTACTCGGACGCTCCCGAGGCTCTGGCCGGCTCTATACTGCGCGCGGGGCTCTCCTCACCACACGGGAGCCCCGCCTCGCCTCAGTTGCAGTGCTGCCTGCCTCCCTTTGCCCGGTCCCCCTTCCTGGGACCGGGACTTCCATGGAACGCTCGCGATGCTCTGGGCGGCTTCTTCCTGCTTTCATCCGGACACAACGAGGCCCCGCCCCCAACCAGGCAAGGCTGCCTGGCTTCCGGGTCGGGCCGCGGTGGGGATCTCGGTACAGATCTCGGCAACCAGGCGGGGTGGGCACCCGCAGCAGACCTCAACCGCGGGGTGGGCACCCGCTCGTCTAGTAGCTCATCAGTGCGGGGGTGGGCACCCGCGAAAGACACCACGATGTGGGGTGGGCACCCGCAACCAACCTCAAATGCGGGGTGAGCACCCGCTCGTGAAGTATGCATAAAGCGGGGTGGGCACCCGCTCTAATCAGGAGCGCATAGGGGGGAATCCCCACGTTGGGATTCCCTCGAAAGACTTTGCAGCACAGCGCTGCAGGCACGCACACACTCCTCTCCTCCTTCCCAGCAGTAGCACTCACGAGGCGCTAAAAGGATCCCCAGAGTCATCAGGGTGACAAGGCTGGGCAGGGAATCAAAAGTCCTTGGGAATCCAGGGGGGCAATGCTGGGCCCATGGAGGCATCATGGCGGTTCCTCCTGGGCCCCAGCAGCAGCCAGCCCCCCAGCAAGTCAGGAACAGCTCTCCCAGAACAGGAACTGAACATTTTCATGGGGTCACAGCCCCTATATTTATATGCCTTTTTCTCTTTGTCTGCAGGACAGGGCTAGGGGAACCAGATGCAACTGGTTCAGGGGGGATTTGGAGCACTTTGTTTTCCAAGCTCCTCTTCCCCTTTGTCTGGTGGGGGCTAGGTGATCAGACACACCACTGGGGGCGGAGCCAGCATTCACTAGGGCAGGCACAATCCTATTCAAGGACCAGGGACTTCCCCTCCCACTACTCAAAATGTAGATGTCCCATTCAGCCTAGCGCTGACTCACCCTGCCCCTCCTGGAGCCACACACACCTCCCAGCCCCTGTCACTCAAAAGCCAGACATGCAATACACATCAGGGAGGCAGTCACATAGCACACAGAAATGCCAACTTCTAAAAGTGGCATTTCTAAAATAGTTATAATAAATCTGCGCACACCATTGCGCAGCATTTATTATCACTATTCCAAATATACCAAACTTGACCACGCTGTGCCTCTCATATCAGGAATTACCACTGAAACACTTATCAGGGAATCCCCAATGCATTCCTATGGGAGGGCAGCCCCACAGTAGTGAGAAACCAAAATGGCTGTTTGTCACTACCAGGACATGTCACACACTTAAGGTACATGTCCTATCTTTTACCTACAATGCACCCTGCCCATAGGCTAGCTAGGGCCTACCTTAGGGGTGACTGACATGCGGTAAAGGGGGTCACGGACATGGCACACACTTTAGGTGCCACGTCACAGCGGCAGTAACACTGCGCGCACAGGCCCTGCAATGGCAGAGGCCTGAGATAGGTTTGAAAGGCTACTTTGGTGGGTGGCGCAATTAGCGCTGCAAGCCCACCAGTAGCATTTAATCTACCAGCCCTGGGTATATGAGATTCCACTTTACAAGGGACTCACAGGTAAATTAAATAGGCCAAACAGGTGTAGACCAATCTTACCATGTTTATCACAGAGAGCACACGCACTTTACACTGAACAGCAGTGCTAAAGTGCCCAGAGTCCTAAAACCACCAACACCATGTCAGAAAAATGGCTAGGAGAAAGGCAAAAAGTTTAGGGATGACCCTGCAAAAAGGCCAAGCCCAACACCTCCTTTAGCACTATTTTTTAGAAGTATGCACAGATATCATAGTTCATCGGGTGACAGTCTCCTGTAGATCAGTATCTCGAGGTCCAAAAGCCCACAAGAAGGACATTTAAGAGTATTCACGATACCCAGGAGTGAACAGAATACGTGGAAGTTATTTTGTCCAGATATTATCCCTGTCAGTGAATTCTGTACCAAAAATAATTTATCTTCCTCAAAATATTTGCTACATTTTAGTGGAATTGGCACTTTGACTACGTTTCGTTCGGAAGCTTGATATTAATATCTAAAAGGTAATTTTCTTTCTTGAAAATGCAATATTTGCAGAGACGTTTTGTTGCGGATAATGCATATGTTTGTTAGTGCTTATTTCCTAAACTGAAAATATATTTTTGCACTCGAGTTAAGCGCCCTTTCTTCGTTGAAATGTTTCTTTTGTGTTAATGTAACAAAGTATTTCGAAGTGACTGTGACCAAATATATATTAAATACACTAACGTATGCAATATGCTCAATGTTAAGGATATCTTCAATTTCAGTGAATTATGGTAATATGCTGAGTGCACACGAAGCAAAAACAAGTTTAGCTGTATTATGTTACCAATCTTCACTTTAGTTGTTACACATCTACAGTACTCCAACTGAGTGGACAGAAAATTAAAATACCCCCCCCCCCACTTAGAACCAAAGCTCTAATGACACCATGCAAGCGAAGTAGGTGAACCCAAAACCCTCCCTAGATAACCTCCCTTGACTTCTCCATCCAAGCATCTATCCATTCATTATTCACCTGTCCACCCACCGCTGATTGCCACCATTTCACCTTTACATTCGGTGATCCATTTGTTCTTTTATCCATTAGTCAATTTTTCACCATTCCATTCATAAATCCATTCGCAAAACCCATCACCCATCCATTCATCCATATATTCATCCATTACCTGACTTAGACATCCAATAATAAATTCATGTATTCCTCAATGGATAGTTTTACCCCTCCATCCACACTGTCGCCTTTCCAGTTACTGTTACAGCCATTTATCTTTTCACCTGTCCATCCGCCTATCCATTCACCCATCCTTTCATCCATCCATTCACCATTCCTTCTTATCACAATTTCTTTCTTTCACCCTTCCTTTGATCAGTTTTCTTTCTATCCATCATTCTTTCTTCCTCGCTTCCACTTGCTCTCCTATTTTATCGCCTCAATCCTTTTCCTCCAGTTGTTTTATTATTTTTTCTCATCCCCTTCACTGACACTTGTACTGCCTTATGCATTAAGATCAGCTTTTGTCTGCAGATTTGCATACAGAAGAGACCCATAAAGAACTCCACCCTCACTGTCGCTGCTAAACGATCCCTGGCTGACTGTACTCAAATTTACATCAACTGAATTCATGTTATCTTTCTATGGCGATAGGAGTGAAAAGAAACTGGCAACTCGGGGGCACCCACACATCTTACGACAGCGATAAATTTGCGGCCATTGCACTGAATTACCAAAAATTTGCTTTTTTTCCTGGTGAGATTATCAGTAAGGATACAGGTGGTAATTTGTACCTGTTTCACTTTTGTGAGAATAGTTTCTGATTCAGAATCTACATTAGCCTTCCATGTGCTGTTACAAAGTATACATTTGCACATAATACGAACCTAAATTAAAAGATGCCACTCTCCTGTAATTAGTAAAAATATTTACCAGAAGAAGCAGAGGAGAGCATGACGTGCCAGACGTAGCTCTGACGCACAATGAGTTACTTAGAAAGAAATTGTTTTCCCTTATTGATTGATAACATTAGACCGCGTGCAGTGTAGATCACTATGTATCCTTCCAATTAGTCTTGATTGTTGTTTACCTTCTTTTCAATTGAAGCACTGCATCTCATTAATCACTGTAATCTGTGCCTGCCAAGTATAGGCAGCACGTGTACACACACACACACACACGTTCGTAATTGTAAAGAAAGTACGACGCAGAATTAAATCCATACGTTGGAGAAGCCTGGGACCTTTGTAATAAAAACAAATATATACATATGTACATATATAAATATATATATATATATTCACTGAAAAAAGCAAAGGTTACAGAGACATTGGGGCCGATTCCGATCTCGGCCGGTAGGGCTCCGAATCGGATTCGGCTTTACCGGATCCGATTCGGAGCCCTATTTCCCGACCGAGTCGTACGTGCGTCCGGGCGAGCGAGTACGATGCGTGCGCTTGCGAAATCTCCGACCGACTCGTACGCAGGACCCGACCGCTCCGACCGACGCACACGGGGACGACTCGCACCGCGCTATGGAGACGTTCCCCGGCCGGGTAAGTACGATGCGCATCGCGACCGCTCCGACCGACTCGCGCAGTCCAGCTCCAAGGAGCTGACGGAGCCGCACTTTGGGGGTCCGTGTCAAACCCCCCTGGAAGCGTAGCCGCGCGAGTCGCACACAGGGGGGACACATGGGTCCCCCATACACGTGCATGTACGGCGCGACCCGCATCGACGCGCACAAGCTGTAGGGGGCGCCCTTGTTCGCGTCGTGCCCATTGAGTCAATGGGAGCCCGTGTACGCGTCGTACGACTGGCTCCCATTGACTTCAATGGGAGTCCGACCGAATCGAGTCCGATAGCATACGTGCGCATCGTACTCGTTCGGTCGGACTGCTAGAGTCCGATTTGGTCGGAAATCTCTAGGGGTCCGGCTCGGTCAGAGAGAATTCCGGCCCGAATCGGAATCGGCCCCATTATAGTTAGGCTCACATTTCACTCGAACAAAATCATTGAAATTCAGCAGTTACAGTTACCTAAGCTAACTATAACTTACCCCCAACCCCCTCAATGCACTGCTTATGACCTAACATATTACATCACTGATGATATGGTCAATGACATCACTGATGGCATCATTGATGACATCTCAAATGACATCATTGACGACATCATTCAGTAAATGTGTTTTGTACAGGATTCTCAGAGTTAAAGATATATACAAAGCTACTAAATAAGTTAAATTACTATTCTTTTTGTACTGCTGAGGAGTGATACTGTTTCTAATATATATCTTCTCAGTGTCACTATGAAGGTCTGTATCAGTGTGAGAGTGGGTGCATGAGTGACTGCATGGGTGTGGGAGTGGCTGTATGGGTGAATAAGTGGGTGTGTGAGTAGCTGTATGGGTGAGTGAGTGACAGTGTGAGTGGCTGTATGGGTGGGTGAGTGTGTGAGTTAGTTGCTGTATGGGTGACTGTGGTGGCTGTGTGAGTGACTCTATAGGTGGATGAGTGTGTGTGTGTGAGTGGCTGTATGGGTGACTGGGTAGCTGTGTGAATGTCTCTATGGGTGAGTGACTGGGTATGTACATAGATGTATAGGTAAGTGAGTGGCTATTTGACTGGGTGTATGGGAATGTGAGTGGGTCTGTGAGTAGCTGTTTTGCGCACTTTGTTTTTTAAGTGAATTTCTAAGGATTTTACATTTTATTTCCTAAATGTAATCACTAACCTTTAACAGTGAGTGTGTGAGTGAGTGCATAAGTGTCTCAGTAAGTCTGTGAGTGGGTGTGCGAGTCTCTGAGTGGGCCTGTGAGTCAGTGTGAGAGTGTCTGAGTGGGTCTGTGAGTGAGTGTGTGAGTCCTCTCTGTTTTGCCTCTTTCTGCTTGTTGCTGATATTTATTCTGACACTTTCTGCTCATTTCTCACCTTTATTTTGCCTCTTTCTGCTCGTTTCTGATCACCATGGTGCCCCTTTCTGCTCATTGCTGACCTTTATTTTGCCTTTTTCTGCTCATTGCTGATCTCTATTTTGCCTTTTTCTGCTCATTGCTGATCTCTATTTTGCCTCTTTCTGCTCATTGCTGACCTTTATTTTACCTCTTCCTGTTCATTTCTGGTCTCTATTTGCCTCTTTCTGCTAGTTTCTGACCTTTATTTTGCCTCTTTCTCCTCGTTTCTGATCTCTATTTTTCCTCTTTCTGTTCGTTACTGTCCTTTAGTTTGCCTCTTTCTGCTCGTTGCTGACCTTTATTCTGCCTTTTTCTGCTCCCTTCTGACCTTTATTCTGCCCCTTTGCTGCCCGTTTCTCACCTTTATTTTGCCTCTTTCTACTCATTGCTGACCTTTATTCTGCCTTTTTCTGCTCCCTTCTGACCTCTGTTCTGCCCCTTTGCTGACCGTTTCTGACTTTTATTCTGTCTCTTCCTGCTCGTTTCTCACATTTATCTTGCATCTTTCTGCTCGTTGCTGACCTTTTTTGTGCCTCTTTCTGTCCTTGTTTCTGACCTTTATTCTGCCTCTTTCTGCTTGTTTCTGACCTTTATTCTGCCTCTTTCTGCTCGTTCTTCATCTTTTTTTTGGCTTTTTCTGCTCATTGCTTACCCTTACTTTGCCTCTTGCTGTTTGTTTCTGACCTTTATTTTGCCTCTTTCTGCTTGTTTCTGACCATTATTTTGCCTCTTTCTGCTCATTTCGGACCTTTATTCTGCCTCGTTCTGCTGGTTTCCCACCTTTATTTTGCCTCTTGCTGCTCTTTTCTGACCTTTATTTTGCCTCTTTCTGCTAGTTTCTGACTTCTATTTTGCCCCAGTCTGCTCATTGCTGACCTTTATTCTGCTCGTTTCTTACCTTCATTCTGCCTCTTTCTGCTCGTTTCTTACCTTTATCTTGCCTCTTTCTGCTCATAACTGACCTTTGTTCTGCCTCTTTCTGCTCATTTCTCACCTTCATCTTCCCTCTTTCTGCAGGTTGCTGAACTTTATCCTGAGTCTTTTTCCTCGTTTCTCACCTTTATTTTGCCTCTTTCACCTCTTTTCCCTTCAGGACCGCGTGGGGAGCCCTCCCCCGCGGTTCCAGCCGGGTCCCCGCCTCCTGCTTGGAGACATAATTGCTCTCACAGACAGGGAGCTACTAAACATGCAGCTCCCTTTCTGTGAGAGCAATTGTTTTGTCTGTTTCCTTGCCTGCTTGAC
Source organism: Calotriton arnoldi (assembly GCA_963921515.1). Lineage (NCBI taxonomy): Eukaryota > Metazoa > Chordata > Amphibia > Caudata > Salamandridae > Calotriton > Calotriton arnoldi. The sequence continues at coordinate 445,172 of CAWUFW010013720.1, forward strand.
AGTGGGCAGGGAAGCAGACAAAACTTCCGCTTACAGCAAGCAAGAGCATTTTTTCAGATCTCGCTTGCTGGAAGCGGAATGTTTGCTTTGACTTGGCGGGAGCTGTCAAAGCTCCTGCCAAGTCACAGCAAACAGCTATGTCCCGGGGTGGGCACCCGGGACATAGCAGGAGCCGGCCATGGGGGGGGTGTTGGTCCCCAGGACCATTATTGGATTCAGGAGGGGGCCTCATGGCCCCCCTCCTTTCACTTTCAAGGGCCTGCCTCAGGGAGGTGGTGGTCCCCGGGCTGAGAACGGCCCAGGAGAAGGGCTGAGTGGATCCCCTCCTTCTTTCAATAAAAAAGACAGCCCTGGGGAGGTGGTGGTCCCTGGGGCTTAGGGGTCCATAGAGCCCCCCAAGCATTTTATTTTAAGCCCCGGGGCGATGGTGGTCCCCGGGGTTTGGGGGTCCGCGTTGCCCCCTACGCATTTAAGATGTAGCCCGGGCAGGTGGTGGTCCTTGGCGCCCGGGGGTGCCTTCCTCTTAATAAAATTGGCCCCGGGGCTCATTTGAGCCTATGGAGGGGAGTCCGCGTGACCCCATGTAAAATGTAAATAAAGACCGAGGAGGTGGTTGTCCCCAGGGCTCAAAGAGCCTCAGGAGGGGGGCCTCGAGCGCCCCCTCCTTTTTTTATAAAATACCCACAGGACCTGGCCTACCCGGGGGCCCTTTTAAAAACACCCATGGGAGCCCGTGCTTTTTTAAAATTATTATTATTTTGCAGGAAATTCATGAATTTTGCGATTTACAGCAATTTTCCTTTTTAAAAAAAATGCTTTTTTTGGCCTGGCCTGGCATGACTAAGTTTAGGGGTCAGGGTATTCCCAGCCTGCCCGCTTTTCTTCTTTTTATGTTTTTTCTGGGGATTCGGCTGAAGTCGAGTTCCAAGATGGCTGCCAACACTTCCTGTCTGAAGTAATGGCTCCCGATCAGAGATCTGCATTTGCCTGTATGAACTCGTTATTATTTGCGAATTAGCCACGCCCACAGATATCACTATCTTGATTCTCTTAAATTTCTTGACAACTACTGAACATATTTACACCAAATAACTGAAAGCGTGATCCGCATAACCAAATCTACCTTTCTGCTAAATTTGGTGTAATTCCATCCAGCGGTTCGGGTTGCAGGCGTGTCTAAAGAGTCTATGGGAATTAACATGGGAAACACACCTTTTTTTGACCCCCCTTTTTCTCGTCCCCTGCATGACAGATCACCCCAAAACTTTCCATGAGCAACAAGACTCATAATGACACTTTTTTGGGAAGATTCGCCAAACGGCGCCAAAAATATAATAATGTGCACACTTATGCTTCTGGACTTCTGCACAATTTCGCTGGGTGATGTACATAAGCATCCCAGGTGACCTGCACCTGTTATTGTGTGAAGCTCGAGACAGCAATTTTTTCTAACATAAGTTACTGCTTTGTTCTGGTTTTGAATTTCTTTGGCTGCTGAACACCAACACTGGTATATTGTTTTGCACTCCTTTTCATGTTGATAAATTTCCAAATTCCTAGCCAGCTGGGTTGGTCTTAATATTGTGCTAGGAGAAGTAAACAACTTCCCAAGTGGATTCTTGGGGTGGAATTTTCACTTAGATTGATTGTGAGAAAGACCAATGTGCATTCCATGTCCTCAAAATAAGCTGCCCTAACTTCCAGTGAAAGCTCGATTTGTTTTTAAAAAAACTGTTTGTCCTACTCTAGCTGATTGTTTATGCTAGGGTAGCTGTCTCTGAGGTAGACTGATCTAGCCATTATCCGACGCAACATTTGCTTACACTATTGAGAATAAGAATTACCTTTCACAGCTAGCTGATGCACAAGGGGGAACACATATCATATCCTCAAATTATTTTACTAAATATGAGGATTAATGCTAAAAGAAGTATGCTTTTATGCAGTACTAATTACACCACACATTTATTTTGATTCTTATGGGAATGGCCCCATACACAGAAAAAGCCTTTGAGCCCCAAATGTTCATACAATTAGAGGGCACCAGAATAACAGATTATGATGCATCCAAAGCCCTTCAAACTATGGCTCCAGTACCTAAATCAATAACAGTTCCCGAATATAAAGAAATTGTTCCATTTCCATTTTATTCATTGATCTCAAAGGGATAGCTTTTCCTGATATTTTTAAATATTATTGGGGGGCTCACTTAGTGGGTGCAAATCAGAAGGGCTTGATGCCGAAGAAGAACCCTGAATCAGGATAGAAAGACATGCAATCATGGACATCATATAGGGGCAACAGAGGTCACAACTTCGACTCCTGCCTTCCCTTTTTTAGGTTTCGCCTGCACATCACTTGCACTGTGCTTGTGAAATCCATTGTATTCAATATAAATCTTAAAAGGGGCTTACATTCTGCCCCGTTGCATTTCATTGGTTCCCTTGCTTGCCATTTACTTTTTCTCAGTTTCTTTTGGCTGTAGCATGCTATTTCCTGTTGTTCCTCGTGTGTTTGTCTTATCAGTGTCCTGACACCCAAGTACTGTTTTCATCCACTTTTGGGGAACTTTTTTTAACGTTTTGCAGAGTTTCGCTCTCCTTTGTTGTTATTCACTTTGGCTAATATCTGTAGTGCAGCAGAGCTGTATTGCTCACTTTTAACACACCCACTACTACATACGCTGAGCTCTTCCTTTTCAGTCTGTAAAATGGAACGTTATCTTATCCTGGCCCGATCCTGACTACAACTCCCATCAGCCCCTGGCTGCATGCATATGAAGCATGCTTGTCAGCAATCAATGGCTAACTTTCATCATTCTACCAATGACTTAAGCTACGCCACCTTGCAACAGTATAACAATTCCCCGTTTGTTATGTATAAATTGGAGAGACGGGTATTGAAAACCTCTTCTTTTGTAGATGCCAGTCACACTTCTCACAAAAAAATACCACACTGTACCAAAGACTAAGCCGAGAACCCGCGTGTGCACTGTGAAATGAAGAGCAGATGCTTTGAAGCACGTGACATGCAAGACGCCACCTAGAAGCTAGCAAGGGAGTAGGTATACCATGGGCTTTGAATGAGGGTGAGTGCTACGGACGTCCTGGGTTGCTCACCTTAGCAAGAAATACAAAGCAGTCAGCACCCCTAGCCTTAAGATCTGGGCAGGAACGTACAGTTGACTGCGTGTGGTGGCTTGTGTCTGGTGAACATTAAGTCTACCCAGGTCTTTGCACTGGATGTAAACTAAGAAGTCCTGATGAGTTGGTCAATGTTGTATCTTTCCTCTGCCTCTTTAGGGCAGTGTGTTACTTCCGGGCAGTGAGATGCAGGGTAACGGCAAAGAGGTGATCTGTTGCTTGGGTCATCATGAGCACCTTCCAGGGTGCATGCTGGAGTACCCCAGAATTCCATAGACCATTTCGACAGGGAGAACCTAGCGGCCAAAGACTATTTCCTCTCCCACTGTCATAATGGTGAGTCTTGGAGCCCAAACGAAAACTGTTTTTTCCCTCCCTGCCAGTTGAGGAAAGCGAGGTTCACACTTGAGGGCTCACTCATCACCGACGAATGTCATTTCCGCTATCGAGTGTGATTTTAGTTCCCCTCAAAAGGCAACATTCATCAATTTGAACAGACGCAACACCAATGCTTGAATGAGTCCTTGTGTAATGTAACTGGTGCTCAAGTAAAGCACTCCAAATCCTGCTGGTAAAGTTAGCGCTATATAAAACTGCAACAAAAAAAAGTATATTGTTAGGTTGCCCACCATAGCTGGCATGGTTTTAGGGTCCGAGCGCGAGGTGATGCTTCAGTCCAGGTGTACGGGTATATATACATACAGACTTTTGTCTTCCATCTCCAAAATGGCCGTAGCTGTATACCAGGTGAAATCAGTAATGGTAACGTCTTACAGCACAATATATTGCCTTTTTGTCAATAAAAAAGTCATAACACTTTAACGGAGTTTCAATAAATTATATTGCACAACTACTCACCAAGCTGCAACTTACAACAAAAAATAGCTTATTATTAATCACATAGGCAAAACCTAATGCATTTACCAATGCTTGTTACTCCTTGTGATCCCTTGCTTGGCGATCACAGGGGACAGAGAGCAGGGAAAGGCTTTCACACTGGCTCTCTGCATTTCTCCCTCCCAGGCCTTACAGCAGCCTCTTGCAAACTGTAGTGAGCAGTGGCAGCTCCTCCGCTAAGGCTCAGGAGCGTCGCCCCACTGCTCTTTAGCAGTGATGTTAAGGAAAAATAAAATGATAATAACTTGTGTTATTATCATTTCATTTGGTCCTGATGTCTGGCAGCTTTGTTAGGCGGGGCTGCTCTCACGAGAGGAGCAGGGGGAGTGGTGAGCCCACTGTAAGTGTGCAATAATGTTTGGCCTGCCGTCTCAGACTGGCCAAACATTCATGCATACTTTGCATGTTCTCCACGCAGGCTGCATTACAGCCTGCATGGAGAACATGCCCAGGCTCCCAGTCAGTGTCTGAGCGCCGAACCACGGCGCTCAGACCAATCACAACGCTGCATTGCAGCGTTGTGATTGGTTGACTGGGAGCCTGGGTGTGCTTCATGTTCCTTCCCGAGCGAGGGACTACCAGGAGAGACGCGGCGAGGAAGCGGCGAGGAAGGTAAGTTCTTTTTTTTTATTTTATTGACAACCACTTCTCTTGCGTCCCTCCACCCCTGTCAAGGTTCTATTCCAAACTCCCAGGATCGGTGTGTTGCTCAAATGGGTCCACCTCTCAATCGCTCCACTCTCTGATGCTATAACAGCGCAGAGGGTAGGAATGATTAAGCGAGGGAAGGAAAGGATGGGGACAGCGGGGAGGGAGACCTACAACACAAGAAACACAAGATAAGCCTATTTCACTTTCTGTAATACATATCTAAACTCATAACTTATACGGAGCAATAACTACCTGTAAAGGAAAAAAGAACGAGCATTCTTGCACCCATTTCTTAGATGAAGGTATCATATCTTAGGAAGGCTCTTTATATGCAAAAACGAGAAAAACACACATATCATGAGTTTCACCACATTATGGGTATACACTTCGTCCCACTCAACGCTCACTCATACTGTACCCACCACAATGATTGTTGGTACTTGCATCACAGAGGGGGTTGAACAAAACTCACACCAAAGCCCCTGCTAGGAAGAAAGATCATAAGAGCACATAAAGTATTTAGTAATACTCATCATCAGAAAACGAAATAAATGGTACTGGCATTAACTTCTCATGCCTAACACTCTTCTGCTGTTTTTGCACAGCCCATGTAATGTATAACAACTTTTCATGCCTAGCACTCTTCTGCTGTTTCAGCACAGCCAATGTAATGCATAACACTTTCCGGTAATAAGGTATTTTAGCAGGCGTAAATACCATGTATCCAGACTCAGTACTTGATGGAGGTATAGCTTCCTTCCTCTACTATAAGGTTAAGAAACTACGATAGAACACATAGATCCAATTCACCTCTTCGTGAGTATACAAGTTATGCCCCCAGAGCGGTGACAACGTCACCCTTACCGCCCTGTATGAAAGCGTTTCCAAAGGTCAAGGATTCTCGTAGCGCGGGTCTTCCCTGATCCGGCGTCCCGGCCGAACAGAATTCGCAGCACTGATCACCGCCGCCGCCCTGCTAGAAGAACTCGTAGTAGGCGCGTCATCAGCACGCGCGCGCGCCTACCCGGAAGCAGGATTCCTGGGTAATGTAGATCTTCGGTGGCGCGAACGTACTCTGAATCTACGCTCGCCTCGCGCCCTGAAGCAATCGCCCGTGGACTCCAGGTGAGTGTGACAGTACATTCCCCCTCCCTAAAGGGGCCGACTAAGACGCGGTTTACCTGGAAACCGCGCATGGAAACCGCGTATCAACCTGGGAGCATGAACACTCCTTGCGGGTTCCCAGGAATTCTCCTCCATGCTATATCCTTTCCAGGAAATCAGATACCATAGTGAGGATCCCCTCATTTTTGAGTTCAATATTTTAGATACCTCATATTCAGGTTCACCATCCACCCAAACTGTGGAGGGCGATTTCTTCACCGGCGTGTAGGAGGGTTTCAGCAGGGATACATGAAACACTGGGTGTATTCTCAGGGTATTTGGCAAGGATAACCGGACTGAAACTGGGTTAATGCATTTTATCACCTTGTAGGGCCCTAAATAACGAGGGTTGAATATACTGTATCGGCGAAACCTGAGGTTTCTCGTGGATAACCAGACCACATCACCTGGCATGTATGGGGGACATTCCCTACGGCGTACATCTGCATGTTTTTTGTAGCTTATTTTAGCTTTCTGAAGATTCAACTGCGTCTTTTTGATAGCGTTTTGTATTCTTTTCACTCTGTCCTGTACCTCAGGTAATTTATGATCCATCCCAGGGTGGACAAAAGGTAGGAATCTAGGATGAAATCCATAATTGCTGTAGTACGGGGTGTGCTTGGTGGACTGATGGGTCGCACTGTTGTAAGCTGTTTCTGCCACCCACAACAGATCCACCCATTCATCAGTGTTTTCTTTTACATAGCAACGTAGATATTGCTTTAAGTTTTGGTTCAAACGCTCAGTCTGCCCATCCGTTTGTGGATGGTAACTTGTGGATTTTGCTGATTTTATTTGCAAGGCCTCACACCACACCTTCCAGAAATGAGCCGTGAATTGGGATCCACGATCGGATACAATAGTGGATGGCACGCCATGTAATCGCACTATCTGACTCAGAAGAATCTTGGCTAATTGCCCAGAAGTAGGTAGAGTCTTGCAGGGTATGAAATGTCCCATTTTCGTGAGACTGTCTACGACTACCAAGATAACAGTGTGCCCTTGGTCTTTAGGCAACCCTACTATGAAATCTACGGATATAGTATTCCATGGAATCGAGGGTGTGGGTAACGGTTGCAACAACCCTTGAGCCTTTCTGTGATCTGATTTTGCCTTGGCACATATTTCGCATTTTTGTACAAAAAGTGCCACGTCTGTCTTTATTGAAGGCCACCAAAAATATCTCAGAATTCTGTCTAACGTCTTGTCGATGCCATTGTGACTAACCCTGGGCGAAGTGCTACGCTACGCTCGCGTAGTTTGCGAAGTTTGCGCTACTTCGCACAACGCGAATTGCACGTAGCACAGTGCAAACACGCGTAGCGTAGCGTAGTGCTGCGGTCATTTTTTGCTTGCTCGCGGTCCTCAACGTCAAGTTGGCGACCGCGAGCAAGCAAAATGACATCCCGGGCGAGACTTTTTCTCGTTCGCGATCTTCAACATCAAGTTGCCGATCGCGAGCGTGGAAAATAAACCTCCGGCGAGATTCTCAACGCGGGGAGGTCAGGTTTCTCATTGCGAGTGGTCGCAGTATGCTCGCGACCGCTCGCGATGAGAAACTACCAGTCCGCGTTGAGAAAGCTGCCGCTCGAGTAAAAATCTACTCGAGCCGCAGTAAAAGACAGCTCGCACTGTGCAAGTTGCCGTTTTCAATGATTGCACAGTGCGGACAAGCATCCGGCACTGTGCAATCATTGCGAACACGCACTACGCAGTTCGCGTAGTGCTACGCGAAGCTCGCGTAGTGCGAACTGCACTTTGCGTAGCTTCGCGAAGCACTACTTCGCGAACTACGCCCAGCCTTAATTGTGACCTGCACTGGGAACCGTATGACACCAATGAAGCACTCTTTCCTGTAATGCTTTTGAGGGAATCAACATCTGTTGATTTCTGATCGGCACCCCTTGTCTCATTTTCCATTCATCTCCCTTCCTTACTCTGACCAAGTGATAAGCACCTTTTAAGTCCAACCGTGTATATATTTGGGCAGTTTTAACCTGGTCTAAGAGAACTGGAATGAGAGGTAAGGGATACCTGTTCTTAATGGTGATGTGATTCAAGGCCCTAAAATCGATGCACGCACGTTTTTCCCCGTTTGCTTTCGGTATGAAAAACAAAGGGGAGGCTGCAGGAGACTTAGATGGTCTTATGAAGCCATTCGCCAAATACTGATCCAAATATGATTTGAGATGCTCGTTTTCCTTGTCCGTAAGAGCATAGATCCTGCTACATGGTACTACAGCACCAGGCACTAGGTCAATTTGACAGTCGTAGGACCTATGAGGGGGTAACACATTGGCTTGTTGTTCATTGAACACTTCCCTGTATTGTTCGTATTCCGGGGTAAGGTAATATCCTGCTCTGCAGTGGTAGCTATGTGAAGAAGAGTGGCTAAGGCTTTTACTGAAAGATCACTATGTTCCTGACTGCCATGATCCTTGCATTCCAGACTGTTAAATAGAACAGTCTTGGCAACCCAATCTATGGAAGGATTGTGCTTAATTAACCAAGGTAACCCCAGTATAATACCATACTGAGGTGCTCGTATTATATTGAAGGTTAGGGACTCTACATGTTGATGCGCACAGCGTACTAACAGTGCACTTGTGGAGAAACTGATAGGTCCTGTGATCAACTCCCTCCCATCTATGGCCAAGACAGTCTCAGGCACATCTTTTTTAACTAAGGACAACTGTAAATCAGCAGCCAACTTCTCATCCATAAACAACCCAGTGGCCCCTGAGTCTATCATAGCTTCCATGTCTCTCCAGCCATCTGGCAACTGAATACCGATAGGGATCCTAAAATGTCCTGATGTGATCACCTGTATATCCTGAGTTGAGGGATTACTAAGCCGCCTCAAAAGCCCCCTCCTGTTGGCTTTGAGCCTTCTAGTTTTCCGACTTAGGGAACACAGATGCACTCGTACTACCAAACCCTGGTTTGTTCTTGGGTTTAGCCAGGCAATCCCTTACAAAATGGCCTTTCTTGCCACAATACAGACATAATCCATTCTTACGCCTCTGCTCTCGTTCCTCCTGTGATAAAGGAGCTCTAACAGTACCTATCTCCATAGGTTCTGGCCCTCCGGCCGTACTAGGTTTAGAAAACCTGGGTTTTTCATACCTGGAAAAAATTCTATCAGGTCTTCTTCTATCGGTCCGGCGATCGTTCATCCTACTGTCTAACCTCAAAGCCAAATTAATGAGATCAGTACACGTGGCCGGTTGAGGGTCTACCTGGGCTATTACGTCTTTGAGCTCATCTCGTAATCCCTGATGAAACAAAGCTGCTCTCTTATCCTCAGGCCATCCAGTTTCCGATATCAATCGCTGAAAGGTATTCAAGTACACAAGCAGATCTTTATTGCCTTGCCTTAGTTCCAATAACTCCCTATCGGCTGTGAGACTATGGGATCGTCTATCAAAGATATTCTCAAACTCTTTTCTAAATCCGTCCCAATCGTACAACAGGGGATCATCCTTACGAACAAACGGGACAGCCCACAAGGCAGCATCACCAGCTAAATACGAAATAAGGAAGGCTACCTTAGCTTGGTTAGTTGGAAATGCCCGAGGTTTACAGGTAAAATGCAACAACACCTGTGTCATAAAAACCTGTACTTTGCTCTCATCCCCTGTAAACCTTTCAGGGGCTGCCAAAGGTATAGGTGTGGGAAATTCCACCGACAATGGTGGTGCTGCTCCTGCAAAGGAACCTGACGGCCACGTAGCACCACTACCTCTTCCTGCGCTCACGTCAAACGGGTTCCTTTGTAATTTGTCAACTCGATCTTGTAAGGCCGCAGTTTCTGCCCTAGAGGCAGCTAACTCCTGTTGAACCATAACCAAGGCCGCCATTACATCGTCTAAGGTGGCCATCATCAACCAAACACCGATCAGGAGAGAATAAATTCTTGGGCTGCGAATTCTGTCAAGGTTCTATTCCAAACTCCCAGGATCGGTGTGTTGCTCAAATGGGTCCACCTCTCAATCGCTCCACTCTCTGATGCTATAACAGCGCAGAGGGTAGGAATGATTAAGCGAGGGAAGGAAAGGATGGGGACAGCGGGGAGGGAGACCTACAACACAAGAAACACAAGATAAGCCTATTTCACTTTCTGTAATACATATCTAAACTCATAACTTATACGGAGCAATAACTACCTGTAAAGGAAAAAAGAACGAGCATTCTTGCACCCATGTCTTAGATGAAGGTATCATATCTTAGGAAGGCTCTTTATATGCAAAAACGAGAAAAACACACATATCATGAGTTTCACCACACTATGGGTATACACTTCGTCCCACTCAACGCTCACTCATACTGTACCCACCACAATGATTGTTGGTACTTGCAGGGGGTTGAACAAAACTCACACCAAAGCCCCTGCTAGGAAGAAAGATCATAAGAGCACATAAAGTATTTAGTAATACTCATCATCAGAAAAGGAAATAAATGGTACTGGCATTAACTTCTCATGCCTAACACTCTTCTGCTGTTTTTGCACAGCCCATGTAATGTATAACAACTTTTCATGCCTAGCACTCTTCTGCTGTTTCAGCACAGCCAATGTAATGCATAACACTTCCGGTAATAAGGTATTTTAGCAGGCGTAAATACCATGTATCCAGACTCAGTACTTGATGGAGGTATAGCTTCCTTCCTCTACTATAAGGTTAAGAAACTACGATAGAACACATAGATCCAATTCACCTCTTCGTGAGTATACAAGTTATGCCCCCAGAGCGGTGACAACGTCACCCTTACCGCCCTGTATGAAAGCGTTTCCAAAGGTCAAGGATTCTCGTAGCGCGGGTCTTCCCTGATCCGGCCGAACAGAATTCGCAGCACTAATCACCGCCGCCGCCCTGCTAGAAGAACTCGTAGTAGGCGCGTCATCAGCACGCGCGCGCGCCTACCCGGAAGCAGGATTCCTGGGTAATGTAGTTCTTCGGTGGCGCGAGCGTACTCTGAATCTACGCTCGCCTCGCGCCCTGAAGCAATCGCCCGTGGACTCCAGGTGAGTGTGACAACCCCGCCCCTGACCCCCCCACCCGCGATCCGTTCCGGCTGCTACTGTTAGTGAGGCAGGATTGTCAGAAGATGTGATGAATTCAAGCAAGGGAGGGACCAGGAGGTAATGAAATACCCATAGTGTGTGCACAACGTGACACTCTCTCTTCTCCACCACCGCCAACATCCATCCCAACCCACACCCCTGCCATGCCCATGAATTCTCATAATGCGGTTATATTGTCCATGGCGTAGATTTTATTCACTTCAAACAGGGTAATTCAACATAACCACTACATGAGTATAAGTATCCTACTTGGGCACATAAAAGATATACATACTTCACACTCTAGCGACATTCACATGTCAAAGGCACTAATATGTTAAACTAGTTATTACATTTCAGCATAGTATTAAGCTGACCATCCTCTTGAACACTGTACTGCGCACATTATGCCGGCAGGCCACAACGCGCTACAGCAAACAGTTGCATTACCTGAACCAGGGCACCGCTTAACGCACCGGCCCTCAAAGGTACCTGAACAATGGCAAAACCTTCCAGCATATACATATCAAGGCACCATGAAATTATAATTGTCGTCACAGGTGAGCATCGCATTAAGTCGTTCATAGCCCTGAACCCTCTGCTGTGCACATTGTGCCGGCAGGCCACAACGTGGTACAACAAACAGTTGCCTTGCTTGAAATCCAGGGCACTGCATAGTGCACCGGCCCTCCGAGGTACCTGAACACAGGCAGCCTCCCCAAGATTCATGTCAGTCCTTAAGTGACGTGTTAGGGCATTCGAGTTGAGGACCACCGGCAGGCCGGTCCCTTTCACCGCCCATCCACTGCTCACTTCAATCCTACCCCGTCCAGGGGTCCATCCAGTCGCTCAACCTCCCTTGTTGAGCATGCCCCTTTGTTGTTAACTGTCAGCGGTCCGCTTTACGTCAATGCCGGGTGGGTGGGTGGTTCTCCGACGCTCTGCGGCTAGGGTCTAGAGAGACAAAGAGGGCGATCCCCTCAGGGCACTGCCTTAAATAGCTTATCCATCAGGATTCGGTTTCGTTTCATCCTTAACCGATCCTACAACCTGAACGTCACTAGCCAGCCCCCTCCTCTAACAAGACTCTCATTGGGATGTTTGGTCCCGTGGCGCAACTAAGGGCGCCCCTCCTCTAGGCGCGGGGGGCGCCTGCTCATAGTGTGCGCACAACGTGACACTCTCTTCTCCACCACCAC